>OZ038486.1:24610952-24648452 GCA_964036315.1 Acanthosepion esculentum
TCAATCACTGTTCATGTGGGCTGGTCATGATATCAGATAATGTAGACCGCCCTAGGTTAACCTTCAAGGATAAATTTAAATACAAATTAATTGCTGCAAACATCCCTATAGATTAATTCCTGCTTGATGTTGAAGACCGAGCAAACTGGAAAAAATACCTGCTACCGAGGTATAACTTATTTGGAAAAGAAGCATCTGAACCATCTTAGAGAATTATGAATAACAACTAAATATCGGACTAATACATCAACTCATATGACGGTCAAAACATCAGTATGCCCTTTGTGTGTTTTCGTTTGCAAATAACGTGCAGGTTTGCTGTCTCATAAGAAACATAAACATAAAATACTGAAAACTTATACGTCAAAAACTACGGGAGAGAACATTATATATATATATATATATATATATATATATATATATATATATATATATATATATATATATATATATATATATATATATATATTTGTCATCCACAGACAGACTGTTTCGCTGTTTCACAGCTCATTAGTGTGGCTAGACGTCCGGTTGCCTCTTGCTAGGATCGAAACCTGACTGAATTTGCGTTAGTCGGAACTTCTGCCACTAAGCCGTCGGCTCACGGCAGGGATGAAGGTGAATGTTTACCGTATTTATTTTTAGATTTAGATAAACACACAGTGACTGACAGTGATTCAATTCTGCCGAAGAGTCGTGCAATATTAGCTTAAATAGTCACTGTTTACAAATTCACACCTCAAACCAGAGAGCTCTACCGAAATTAATTTTTTAGAAGTCAATATTTTTGTCATCCACAGACAGACTGTTTCGCTTTTTCACAGATATATATATATATATATATATATATATATATATATATATATATATATATTTCATAATTAAGTAATTCATCGAGATTAGAAGAAGCCTCAACAGAATGCAGAAAGCACTGGACGGCCATTTCGTCCTATGCTTGGGAGTCATCAGCAGTGTGCATCCACTACCGAGAATTGAAATCTGGACAGTTACGATACGTCATACCAACTGTACCAACGGGCCTCGGTGACGAAGAGGTAACGAATTATACGCGATAGACCGCCGCGCGATCACAATTTCCGTGGTGAGACTCATCCGAGATTCTCTTACACATAGAACTCTGCCCCCACGTACCCACGACTTGAGATAATCATAATTAAGTTAATTCATCGAGAGTAGAAGAAGCCTCAGCAGAATGCAGAAAGCACTGAACGACTGTTTCGTCCTATGCTTGGAAGTCATCAGCAGTGCGCATCCACTACCGAGAATTGAAACTCGGACAGTTACGATATCAGGTAAACGTCATACCAACTGTACCAACGGGTCACGGAGACGAATTAGACTCGATATAGTGCCGGTCGATAACATATTCCGTGGTGGAAATCATACTAGTTTCTCATTACTCATAGGACTGATCTCCCACGAGCCACGACTACCTTCCCTAATCCGCTCCATCCAGAGCATTAGAAACCGTTTCAAGCAAGGATATACAATAGATAGAAATTATATATATATATATATATATATATATATATATATATATATATATATACCCAAGTTTGGGATTGGTATATACGGAGTAAATTCCAATAACCAACAATTACTATTCTTTAAAGAGTGCTCAATACAGAGTAGAGCAGATATAATTATTTATTTGAATATTACAACATAAATATGTTATAAAATCACGACAAAAATAGCCATTTTGTTTCAACATTTCCGGTGACTTATCAAGTGATGATGTAGAATGTAGAATAAATGTTTTTTTTATTCTATATTCTACATCATCACTTGATAAGACACCAGAAGTGTTGAAACAAAATGGCTATTTTTGTCGTGATTTTATAACATATTTATGTTGTAATATTCAAATAAATAATTATATATATATATATATATATATATATATATATATATATATATATATATATATATATATATGCCTTAATTCTGACATGGGAGATGACAATAAATTCTAACGTAACGTCGAACAAACCCTAGTATATGCCTCAACATACAATAAGATCAATCCAGAAATATTTACGGAGATTACATGAAATCTAGACCCACTTAACAAGAATGACAAAATGAAAAATGTATTAAAAACCACCAAAATAATGAAAAGCAGACGCCAATCTAAAAACCTGAAACATATATCAATCTCATCCAAATTTTACCTACACAATATACAGGGGGTCACAAAATGCAACGAAACAGATGTGGGGTTTGTGATGTCATTATAGAAGGGAACTCCTAAAAGTTCGCAAACCCTACAACTACATTCACAATGAATATAAATTTAAACTACAACTGAAAAAATGTGATCGATGCAATCAAATGCGCAAAATGCAAGGAGTCTACGACTCACATGCACACACGTGAGCCCTACGCAACACATAAAAATGTGTATGCGTGTGTTTGTGCGTGTGTGTGTACATATATATATATATATATATATATATATATATATATATATATATATATATATACGTGTGTGTGTTTGTGTGTGTGTGGTGATTCATGGGCAAGGTAGTGGGGACACGCATGCTCACACGCACAAACGATACTCAAAAATGGATTTGGCAGTCTCAGGGGTGATGTGGTGATAGGAGGCATCTAGCATCACCACATCTGTCATCACCACCACTAAGACAAAAACTAATCATTTTAGGCAGAAAGTCGCTTTTGCCAACAGTCGAAAAAATGAGATCAAGGCTCACTATAAATACAGAAAGGGAAATATGAAATATTAAAAGAACATTCCTTTAAAAATTGATTTCTTCAATTTGCCTGAAGAAAGAAACGATCAAAAATATAAATGAATAACACACACATACATACATACACACACAAATCAACCGCCCACACACACACACACACACACACACACACACACACACACACACACACACATATATATATATATTTAAAAAAAGCAACTTTATAACCAAAAATGATTTCGGTTTCTCTCTCTATATATATATGTGTGTGTGTGTGTGTGTGTGTGTGTGTGTGTATGTGCGTGTGAATATATATATATATATATATATATATATATTAGTTGCCTGACGATTGCACTAGCATGAAACAGACTGTCGCCTCTAAGTGTTGACTTCTATCTTCCCTTTTATATTCACACACGCTCTATCTCTGATATTGAGCACTTTATCCTATAAATATAGCACACTTTAAGACTATATTTCTTCATATACATATATATATATATATATATATATATATATATATATATATATATATATATATATATATATAACGTATGTAATCGTGTAATGCGCCATCTCCGATATCATTGCGGCCCCAAAATTTTCACTTTTGAAAAATGATTTTATCATGTATCTCGTGTAATATGCGAGTACCTTTTTTTTGAGAGATCAAATTACAATAGACAAACATTGTTTCCTCGATCTCTTTATCCCATCTTCTAGTTAAATAAGTGTTATGGTCTAAGGTTAGGACTAAAGAAGAACAACACGAACACAAGAGTAGAAATAACAAAGATATATTACACAGAATAATAATACAAGATGTGGAAGGTGTTAGCATGACTGTCAGTTTGGTTTGGAGTGAACTACTATTGGCTCGACTCGATTCCGTCTCGTCCCTCTCTCTTGAGAGGCGCAGTATTCATAGTGTCAGGAAGAGTTCACTCTGTCGTTATAGGTAAGATCCCATAACAATAAGTTAAAAAAAAGTAAGAGTGAATGATAAAAATATCGTTAGTAATGCTATACTGGTTGCGTAAACGCCTACACCAATACACATCCGATCGAGAAACAGTTAAATATCTTATAAACGTAAACTATGCCTGTATTTTATAATACGTTTCTAATATGTGAATATTACATGCATTATTATTGGATACCGTTAAATAAAACTTCTGTTTTATCAAAATCATATTTATTTTAAATACAGTTGTATTCATAACAGGTTTGGTCAGCAGTACATACGCTAACTTTAAAATTAGCTTTAAAAAGTCGGATAATACGCGAGTATATATATATATATATATATATATATATATATATATATATAGAGAGAGAGAGAGAGAGAGAGAGAGAGAGAGGGTGAGAGAAGAAGAGAGAGAGATGAAATGTGTAAGGAAGAACGTCATCATTCAGCTATCCACCTGTAGTTATATATACAGATCTGATCATCATACTTCCAATTTTGATTTTATTGCACAGTCTGGGCAGTTAATTTCATGATTTCAACCATCTGGTCTATAAATGAGAAAATAAGATCTGACGATGCGCTGCTCTGGAAATGGTCAGAAAGAGTGACATAATCCTACCTTTCATGATAGCATCATTTATAACAGAACATAAAGAAAATTTCAATCTAAACTTTAGAAACATTTCATCGTTTAGGTTCGAAACTCCATCAATTTTAAATTGACTATACCCATTATATGTCGTTTCATGATGGCCTAGTCTCTTCTTCAGGCAAGACTGGTAATATCTACATTCTGAAGACTGAAGCTAGAAAGTCATAGGAATTCTACCAGACTAGCCAACCGTGTGTGGAAATTAACGTTTTTTTTTTAAGCATTTGACCCTAAGCAAGGCGGGAGTGCCACTAGAACGCAAAGAGTTACAGTGAGTGGGAGCAAAAGTAAAGAGGTATGATAGAGGAAAGTATGAAGAGAAGGGCGTGGAATTAGATCAAGGCATGTCGATTGACATTGCATTTGAATAATAGAACTTTATAGCTATCAGGGAAGCAAGTAAGAAGTAAGTGTGTTCCACAGACGGGAAGTGCGGGACATGAAGCTATTGGAATAGAAGAGACGGCTTTGACCCTCGAACGCTAACCATGGGTATATAGTACCCAGCGCAAATTTTCCTATTTTTAATTACAATTTTCAGTACCTGATTTTCTTACCTGAATAAGATGTTTTTCAGTTCCTTTTAATGTTACCTCAAAGTACAAAGTTTGAAGTGCCTGCATGTAATATATTTCAAATAAAGATTTATATTTAATATTTTTTTTGATATTTTAAAAAACGGGTATGATATAGCCATGGTTGGTAGTGGTGTAACTTTAATTGATAGTTAGTGTTCTAGGGTTAATCCCAAGTGTAGGTATTACATAAGTATATTCACAGGAAGCGTCTGCAGGCAAGAGTTACGTTTGCTTTATTCTGGGAACTCCTAAATGAATATTACATATACGACGAATAGTATTCCACCTGGAACGTATCCGGACATTTACACAATAGACATTGATATTTCGAGCATTGATGCAGTATATGAAAGGGTTGGAATTCGTTAGCGGAGCTAAAAAGAGTATATTTAGATTTCAATAATAAAGAACTGATGTAGGACAGATACTGTCTAAATAAACGTTGATTTTTAAAACATTACAGGTGATTTAGTGATGTAAGAGAAGAGAAATCTATCTGCAGAATGCAAGTCATTGCTGATTAAGGTGCCTGACCTACGTCCATGCTCAACTTACAAATACGACGCAACGATAAATCAGGTAATGAAAATGATGTTTTTTTTCACATGAACTGTATTAAGAAAACCAGTAATTTTTATATGTTTCTACACTTCAAGAAGGGTACTTTTTTCTAGGCTTCGAGAAGGGTACTTTTTCTAGGCTATGAGAAGGGTGCTTTTTTCTAGGCTATGAGAAGGGTCCTTTTTTCCAGGCTTCGAGAAGCGTACTTTTTCTAGGCTGTGAGAAGGTTACTTTCTTCTAGGCTTCGAGAAGGGTACTTTTTATCGAGGCTTCGAGAAGAGTACTTTTTTTAGGCTTCAAGAAGGCTACTTTGTTCTAGGCTTCGAGAATGCTACGTTTTTCTAGGCTTCGAGAAAGTCTTTTTTTCTAGGTTTCGCGAAGGGTATTTTTCTAGGCTTCGAGAAGGGTCCTTTTTTTCTAGGCTTCAAGAAGGGTACTTTTTCTAGGCTTCAAGAAGGGTACTTTTTTTCTAGGCTTCGAGAAGGGTACTTTTTTCTAGGTTTCGAGAACGCTACCTTTTTTCTAGTCTTCGAGAAGGGTCCTTTTTTCTAGGTTTCGAGAAGGGTACTTTTCTCTAGGCTCCGAGAAGGGTACTTTTTTCTAGTCTTCGAGAAGTGTCCTTTTCTTCTAGGGTTAGCGAAGGGTACTTTTTTTTAGGCTTCAAGAAGGGTATTTTTATAGGCTTCGAGAAGGGTACTTTTTTCTAGGCCTCGAGAACGGTACTTTTTTTCTATGCTTCGAGAACGGTACTTTTTTTCTAGGCCATAGATAAAATAATTTCCGGATACCGAGCAATTTGACAAAACATCAATTTGATAATAGATGGAATAGAAAAATTACCGGAAAGTCACTTAAGTTCACTGAAAGCAAGGAAAAGCAGTTTGATGATTTCATTAGGTAACTGTGAATGTGTATAAAGAAAAAAATATTTTGCATAAAAAATATACAGATTTGGCTAGAATTTAATTTTCTTTTATGTTATCTCAATATGCATTTAAATCGAATCCGCGTCATCTAAAACATACATGTATATACATATCGCCCTGTATGCTTATGCACACAGATGCCTGCACGCACATGCTCAAAAGCACAGCACAGATACTCACACTCACATACTTACACACATACTAACACGGACACACGCGCATGCGCATAAAAATCAACTGGAGAATCAGGCAAGGAAGCCAAATTATGAAAGTATTTTTTTATATTGTCCTTACATGAACCAACCGTTGGTATTGGATATATGCAGTAGTCCATTTGTCTTATGCATGTCTTCATTTAAAGACATATTTATAGGTAATTGATATATAAAACTATTTATGCAGTGAAATATGAGAGTGCAAATATGATACTGGCTAATGCAACCGTCATATATAATGGCATTTGAATAAATTGGCTTGCTGCAGCGATAATCAAGAAGTGAAACGTAAGTCGACAGTGATTTGGATTGTATTTTAATCTTTAATTCATCTTTGATTAAGGCACATTTGTGTTTATTCAACACCCACAGAGCCAATCTGTTGTTTATTCTGCAATTATGCTGAGCAGACCATAGTTACAGTTTCTGGGAAAGAGCGTGTTATCTAGCGTGATCAACAAATTGAACAAGACCAAAACACTCAAGCCTTCGACCACGATGACTTCTGACTTTGTACTAGCACAGCTATCGACGGCTCCAAAGGGTTCCGTCTACCCAAGTCACTCATTCGTTTTGGGTCATATATATATATATATATATATATATATATATATATATATATATATATATATATAGATAGATAGATAGATAGATAGATAGATAGATAGATAGAAATAATTAGGAGGATTTGAAATAATGATAATTAAGTAATTCATCGAGTCTAGACGAAACCTCAACAGAATTATATATATATATATATATATATATATATATATGTGTGTGTGTGTGTGTGTGTGTGTGTGTGTGTGTGTGTGTGTGTGTGTGTGTGTGCGCGCGCGTGTGTGTGGATACTATTTATAATTTCTGCAAGAGTACGTGAATGATTTGCTATTTTTGTGACTGGAGAAGGAAGGCAAAATTAATGTAAAAAATAGCGAAGAAAACGAAAACGAGAGGTGGACCACCCCTCTGATCTTCACCCTTGTACCACAAATAGGTAATGTATGACATCATCCCTTTAAGAAACACCCACACCCGCCATGCTCACCTATCCTATCTCAATCCAAAGCGCTGTCCGTGGAAAGCCGATAGCGGCCATATTTTTCTCCAAACACCACTGATAATAAGTTCGTCTGTAATTCAAGATTGAATAGATGTATTTGTAGACCCCCTATGTAAAGTAAATTATCTTTCCTTGTGCCATCTAGGTATTTTAGATGTTTAAATGTCTGCGCCATTGTTTGGATTTTATTTTATTTGTTAATCTCTTGTTGTTGCTTGTTGCTAGACTGTGAAGCTTTCACCTGTCCTTCATTTTGTCATGTATATTTTGTCTCTGCATTGTTATAAATTATCAGACTTCATACTTCAACCCCTGCCCCAGACTGTTTGATTTTCAACGTGTTTACATTAGAGCACTGCGTATTAATGCTGAAAAATGCCACGTCTTAAGTTTACCACACCATTTACTCGTTGGTAGAACGTATACAAGTCATAATTCAATATGTATTTTTCACACGGGTACTTTTTTCTAGGTTTCGAGAACGCTACTTTTTTTCTAGTCTTCGAGAAGGGTCCTTTTTTCTAGGCTTCGAGGAGTGTCCTTTTTTCTAGGCTTCGAGAACGCTACTTTTTTTCTAGGTTTCGAGAACGCTACTTTTTTTCTAGTCTTCGAGAAGGGTCCTTTTTTCTAGGCTTCGAGAAGGGTACTTTTTTCTAGGTTTCGAGAACGCTACCTTGTTTCTAGTCTTCGAGAACGGTTCTTTTTTCTAGGCTTCGAGAAGGCTACTTTTTTTCTAGGCTTCGAGATGGGTACTTTTTTCTAGGCTTCGAGGAGGGTCCTTTTTTCCGTGTCAACTATCGTTCGATGCGCACATCTACCATGCCCACAGAACAGGACCAGAGGCTCACCATTGTTCCCTGATCGGAATATTGTTTACAGGTTCTCTGTCTTTATCCTACCAGAACGAAAATGATTTAACTGCCTGTAATTTTTGGTGATCAGACTACCCAGTGGCTATGAATGTACATTATGAGGGTACCGGTTTGGCAGTTTGCTGGTTGCTGCTTCCGACAGGTCGTTAGGAGCCCGAAATCTTTGGTAGCGGTTAGAGAGACTGCTCTAATCAACAGTCGCATAATATCGAAATATCTGTAGTGCCGTGTCGTGCATGGGTAGGTGCCACTGCTTGTATTTCCGGTGGACAACCCTGGGGGCACATTAAGCTTTACTCTTTGCCCCAACTGGCTGGTCCGTATTGCCATTGAGGAAAACTAGTAATAAATTGGGACAATTAAGGTAGATTCTTTCCTCTCCTCTCAATCAATGTCATGGAAATCACAACAAAAAGAAATAGGACTAAACGAGTTAACAAAAACAAACATACCCACCTCAAGCTTTCGGTAAATTTGCTTTTTAAGCCCCGCACAGAAAATATATTAAAACCTTTCATAAATTGTCATATTCCCGTTTAAATGTACATGCTGTACTCGAAAATAACTAAAAAATAACTACCAAGTTTTGATAAAACCTACTGTTTTGTAGTGATCGACAATAAAAGTTCGGGCTCAGTCGCATTCAGCCGTCGTCCATTAGTGGGCTAGTTTAACTACATTCCCTGCGGAAGATTTCGCACACAGAAGCTTAATTTACGGCCTTTTTACTGATCTTACTCGACTAAATTACTGCGCACATAAGTTGTGTCGAAAAGCAATGACAAGTGTTTTTTTTTTCAACTGTTGTTTTATTTATACTAAAGCTTTTTTTTTAAATAAAAAAACGAAAAATTAAATAAGCTTTTCTTTTAAATTAAAAGTAAAACAAATAATAAAGGGCATGATTAATAAACCTAAGCGTTATGGTTAGGAATCATGCTCTTTTCAAAGTTCGTGCAAATGTTTGAAAAAATTAACAACACTTGTCATTTCTTTTCGACACAACTTAAGTGAGCAGTAATTTAGACGAGTAAGAGAAGCAAAAAGACCGTTAATTACGCTACCGCGAGCAAAGTGTTCCGCAGTGAATGTATTTAAACAAGGCCCGTAATAACGGACGTATAAACGCGAAAGAGTCCGTACTTTTATTGCCGATATTTAGAAAACGGTAGGTTTTATCAAAATTTGGTCGTTATCTTCGAATTCAGTATGTACATTTACAGCGGAATATGACGATTTGGGAAATTTTTAATAGATTTTCTGTGCGGAGCTTAGAAAGCAAATTTAAGAAATCATTCTTTCTCCTATATTCTTTGTATATGTTCCAAATCCTGCAGTGTAGAAGCTTTTCTCCTTGAATCGGTTGGTTCTTCTATTGCTCCCAATGAATTCTTAGTTCCCCTTTGCCGATAATATTCAAGTGTGCACATGCATGACCTTGGTGTTTACATACGGGATAATCTTCCGATGGCCAGAGAACTGCCTCTCGAAGCCACCGAGTGCTCTGTCATGTGTTTCCGTTTTTCACTACTAAACTCAGTCTGCTATCTCTTTTACCTTTATCGCTTCCCTTCTTCCCAAAGCAGTATATTATACACAGTAGCTGATACGATAGAAAAACCGCTTTCTCTCCATCCATCTGCGAACATCTTTGTCTTCGGTGACTTTAATTCATACCATAACACGTGGCTGAAACATTCACAATCTACTGATGTTGCCATTATACAGGCATTAAATTATTACATTGCCCAATCCCTAACTCAAATCGTGGACTTCCCTACTCGTTTTCCTAGTCCAACCTGGCAACAGACTTGTCTACTGGATCTATTTCTTACCTCCTCTCCTCGCATTGGCGAGCTTCACAATAGAGACCTCTTGGTAACTCGGATCACACTGTGGTAGCTATTGATATCTCCTTCCGAGCATCCGTTAAACAGGAAACCCTATCCATAAGTCTTCTTATCCGTTACACCAAAGGCTGATCGGGAATCATTCTGTGATTTTTTTTCGGGAAGCCCCTTGAACTGACATCTTCAATCTCCCAATTAAGAATTAAGATAATGAGTTTATTTTCCTGGGCGAAAATACCAGGTGAAACCGTAATGCTTTCCATGGTTCACACGGGCATACTCGACCGACATAGCACATAGGAACACCTATTTTCAGCTATACCACCGTGAAAATTCTCGTCATAAGAGGTGACTATTTGCTACTGCTTGTAACTGTCATATACCCTACTCGACGAATAATTAATAAAGCAATCATACGCCGACCAGGAGGTATATACATCATCACGTCTATGGAAAGATACGGACTGTCTCTTCCAGACCATGACAAATGGACAATTAGTAAACAAAATATATTAAAGAACACTGTTCGGTTGAGATAATCAAACAATAATCTTTTCCCAGGTTCACTTCGGTTTCAACATATATACTGATCCACAATTCAAGAATGAACAATAAGGCGTGATAAACTTAGGTATAAGAATTTTAATATAAACTTATACACAAGATATTAAGATAAAAGAAAAAAAATATAAGCATGAGTAAAGTGTCCGACGACCATAATCTCAAGGCTTACGTTGGGGATACCAAAATACGCCCAAATCCAAATAAATTCGGATGAACACGAATGGATGCGAAAAAAAATGTAATAAGAAGTACGAATAACTACGAATACAGAAATTAACGCATAACCAAAGAGAGATGTGGATAGGATTTATATATTACTATTTTAGCATGTGGAAAGGTGTTTGCGATAACATAAAGTTTATGGATGCATGTGTATCTTTCTAGCACGGGTCCAAAAATATAGTCACTTATCCTTATATTCAGTTCTCTCTTCTACTTATTATCTTTTCTTTTCTCTCTTGTGTTTCCTCTTTTCTTTCTTCTTCTTTACCCAATTCAGCTTCACCCACGGTCTGGCTGCAACAAAGATATATACTTTCTTCTTCTCTCTTCATTTCTCTTTTCTTTCTCCAAACTTCAATCTGGAGTTAACGAACAGAAATATACATCCTTATATTTCTTATCCGGAGTTGCTGATGATGAATCGGACAAGTTCCGTCACTACCAAAATTAGTCTCCTTCCTTCCGTTCCTAAGTTATCAGCGCTTCGATTTCGTGTCTTGCTCCTTCAAAGACACGACAGCAACTGACTTCCAAGTAACTTTCTAACTCACACGTGTCCTGCATCTGGCGCGAATTCCAGCTCCTGCTGCTTCATGACCTCACGTCAGGCCCCTGTCTAGATTCTGTCTAGACATCTGTTACTAAGGGTAACCGGGTCAGTCGACATATTGACCTGCTTCCCCAAAATGACTCGAGACTCCCACGTGACCTCTTTTGTTGTCAAGCGGAGATTAACCTTAGTGTATGTGTGTATGCGGGCTTGGCTATCTGCATTCGTAACAGTAACAGATGTAAGCGAGTCCTCGAAATAGGTACGTTCCTGTTTGCTGATAGAAGGTTTTGTTGAGAGAATGAGGCAACTCATAACCTCTAAAACTGGCTCTCGAGTTGACTTATTTGCCCGTAAATTCTCCTCATGCTCTACTCTTGACTAATCGGTAGTATCCCTGCTTAACTTGATTGATTGTCTGCTGAGCGAGATGCATATAACCATTCCATGGTGTTTGCTATCATCTATAATCTTTATCCCTACAAAGCATGTGGACCCTATGCTATCCCTGTAATTATCATTAAGGAGTGTGCTCCGTAACTGCCCACTGTTCTCTCTAAACTGTGTTATAAATGGCTCGCTGTTTCCTACTTTCATGCCTGATGGAAGTCATCGTTTGTTATTCTAGTTTTTAAGGAATTTGGTAAACAGTCTGAAACATCTAACTATTGGCCTATTAGGGTTCTATCCATTTTTGAGAAAATCCTAATCAAGGATGAATTGTTTCAACAACTCTCATCGCAGGGCCTTTTCTCAGACAAGCAGTACGGTTTTCGTTTCTCCAGGTCAATTGTTGATGAACTGACGGTAATTGAGGAAAGTGTTTGTCATGCTCTAGATAAAAACATAGCTTTTGAAATCTCGAAAACCTTCATCAGAGTCTGGCATTCAGGCCTTCTCCACAAGCTGAAAAGTTACGGTATCTCCGGGCATATTTGAACTGATCCAGTCGTTCCTATCAAATTGTGACATGAAAGTTATCTGAACGGCCACACGTCTACATCCTTTCGTACTAATGCAGGTGTCGCCAAGGCATCCATCATTGGTCCTGCGTTGTTTTAATATTTATTAACGACCTTTCCAATGGCATCAGCTCCCAACTTGGCATCTACGCTGACGACACTAAGATTTTCTCCTGTTTCTATACTAAAGCTGATCAGTTCGACAAGATGAAAATGACAGTTGATGTACAAAATGACTTTAAGACAGTCGTTAAATTATGCAAAAGATAACTTGTTAATTTTCATGCCTCCGAAACTGAAATTCTCTATATTATCCGATAGCATGGCTGATGCTCTCCACCAGTAAAGTGACCCATTGTGCCTTCTCGAGCTAACGTACTCAGCTGACATGAAAGGAAAAGACTATATCGAATACATTGCTAAGTCAACTGCTAATAAAATCGTTTCCTTGTGTCGGGCGAGACAATTCTTCTGTCCTGAATCTATCTTGCATATCTATAAGTCTACTATTCGTCCATGCTTAGAATATTACTGCAATATAAAACCCAGTGCCCCTGGTATTTACCTGGAGCTCATTAATATGATCCAAAGAAGAAGAATCAACATTATTAGTCCTGATCTAGCGGCTCGGCTTCAGTCACTTGCCCACCGCCATAAGGTTGATCGCTGTGTCTTTGTTTTTTAAATAAATACTTTTATGCTAATTGTTTGGTGCAATTTCCTATGGTACTTAGACTGTATGACTGTTAGCGCAATACTAGACTGGCGGTGAGATCTCGTTGATTTATAGTCGTACTAGCTAGATGTAGCCGTAACTACTACGTTTACAGTATCTTTTCAAATGCCTCTCGCTTGAGGATCTCCATTCCAGTTTCATGCTTTCCAGGAAAGTTTAATCTGTAAGAATTTAAATGCAATGTTAATCCCTATCTACCGACCTCCTGAATGATATTTTCTCTTTCAATTCATTAATGATTCTGTTCTTAATTCCTTCAAACCCTGTAAAACCTTCTGTGCTGCCTTGCTTGGGGCGACACTGAAGAAAAAAATATATTGCCATGTCTATAAAAATTTAATTATAATGCTGCTTTGTAGTGTTCATAAATTCATAGTGTTAAAATAATTCTAATAAAATAATTATAACAGTTATAATTATTATTAATTCACTATTTCTAAACCAATGAGAAGCAACCCCACTCTTTACTCTATACACACAGACACTTGATATCCTCATTATCGGGCAGGCAGTCAGCACGTTGGTCCACGAAGACTTCGGCTCCTTTTCCCTTGCAGGTCACAACGGTATCATTTGTCTCTTACAACTAGAATAAATTAGACGTAAGAAAACCCCATAAACAAGTCTTTTTTTTCCAACACTGTTATCTGAATACTCATTACACAAGCACACACACACACACACACACACACACACACACACACACACACACACACACACACACACACACACACACACAAATAATAACTGTATTGTTGTTTCGCATTTTCTACGAGAATTTTGTATATACGAGGGTCATTCAATAAATGATGTGAATTTTTCGGTATAAGGAATTCTAATACAGATAGAACCTTACATTTTTACTTTTTTTATTTTCCTTCTTTTTCACATGGATTTAATTTCTTTTACAGATTAAAAAAAACGTTGAGAGTTTTGGCGATTAACAAAGATGGCCGACCAAGAAGCATGCTCCAGGATTGAACAGCGGTCAGTTATCAAGTTTTTGGTTGCTGAAGGGTGCAGTTGAAATTCATAGGAGAATGTCAACTGTGTATGGGGCCACATGTTTCAGCCAAAAAATGTCTACATGTGGGCTAAATTGCTTAAAGAAGGACGGCGCAGTGTTAAGGATGAAGACAGGCCTGGGAGGCCTACAGAAGTGAGGTCTCCTGAGGTGATCGAATCAGTCAATGACCTCATTCAGTCTGACAGAAGGGTGACAATGGATGACATTGCAAGGATTTTGAGCTTATCTGTTGGGAAAAACGCAGGGGTCATCAGTCAGAAGGGGTCATCTTGCATCATGACAACGCAAGGCTTTCACACAGCAGCCCAAACAGTGCAGACCATCAACGAGCTGGGCTGGGAACTGCTCCCTCATCCCCCTTACAGCCCAGACTTTGCCCCTTCAGTCTTTCACCTGTTTGGTACCTTGAAAGCGTTCACTAGAGGTACGAAGTGTAAAAGTGACGATGTAATCAAAAGTGTTGTGAGCGACTGGCTGAGACATCAGTCCAAAGTCTTTTACGCTGAGGGAATACGGAAGCTTGTACACAGATGCGAAAACTGTGTGACAGTGCTGGGAGAGTACGTTGAAAATAAAAAGTAATCTTCTATCTGTATTAGAAGTCCTTATACCGAAAAATTCAACTTATTTATTGAATGACCCTTGTATAAATATTAGGCATGTTATAATTATTTACTCACCTACAATATATATATATATATATATATATATATATATATATATATATATATATATATATATATATATATATATATTGTACATACATGAGAAACTATATATTACTAAGTTTATAAAAAATAAAAGTTTACTGAATCAGAGGAATGAATTAGCTATTTTTGCCGTCATTGTCAAAAAATTTCCTTAAATAATATATAAAAATAAATTTTTTAAAAAATTGTACCTGGTAATATGCATATTTAAACTTTATATGTAATTATAATTTTATATACTGTAAGTAATTCTAGTACATCTACTTGTTTTAAAAAAGAAATATACTCTCTTAAAAATTAAAAGTGAAAATATTTTAAAATTGTTTAATAAATCGTATTCTAACCTAATCATCCCCCACCAAAATCTTTAAGTATACAAATAGAAAAAATGCCGTAAAATTTTTTTGCCGTTAACAACAAAATTTTTAAAAAATCCAGACGACATGCATTTAACGGATGTCAGAATTCGTTGAAAAATACATCTCTACCCTACCTAAAATTAACACCTTTTTCGAACGTAACTAATAACTGATACAACAAAAGTTAATAAAAATGAACACGCTATCACCCCTTGTCTGAATAATTGGATTTCTCTGTATCCTTGGAAATAGTGAATTATGAATTTTTCTACCTTTTAAAACTCAGTAAATTTAAAAAATAAGTTATGCCAAATTTCACTTGAGGATAAAGTAGAACTAATGTTTTTAATTTAATTACATAATTAAATTCGAAGCTTTTAGGTTCAATTTTTGTAACATGGTTATTACTGTTTGCGAAAAGAAACATATTTTAAATGAATTAATTTATAATATTAATGCTCTGTAAAGTTACATTGAGCACTATTTTGTAAAAATAAAAATATCAATAAGAACACCGGATTATATATCTTACTGTTCGTTCTTTATATATATATATATATATATATATATATATATATATATATATATATATATATATATATGTGTGTGTGTGTGTGTGTGTGTGTGTGTGTGTGTGCATTTAGGCAGGAAATGTTCCTTCTTGCAACAGATAATTTTCTGTCGATCGATAATCTACTTTTATGATTCACGCATAATCCGTCTTAGGTAAAGAATAAATTCCGATAAGAAGAAATATTGTCCTAATTTTGGACTTTCTTAAATAATCATACTAACGAAATCCCCGAAGGGTATCAAATATATATATATATATATATATATATATATATATATATATATAATATAATAATATTTCTAGTTTTTAAAAATATGATTCCTCCGCTACATAAGAGTTCTCATGTTTCAAAAGCGAGAGCCGAGACCCCTAACATAATTTTTTAAGTTATGAAGAGTTAAGGCGTCTGGACCCGCTTCCTTGTCAAGCGAGAATTTGGCCTTTTGAAAATAAAGCTAAATATTAAGGAACACCGGATTATCTACCTAACGTGTTCTTTCCTATTTCACTGCACACCTGCATACATATATATATATATATATATATATATATATATATATATATATATATAATCTGATCAGTAAAAAAGTGAAGAGCTTCAATTAATCAGATCAGTATACATACTACACCTTGATGTTAGCCAAAAGGCCTAGTAGCGATTCTGTATATATATATATATATGTATATATATATATATATATATATATATATATATATATATATATATATATATATATATATATATAATTTGCACAGAAAGAGAGAGATGGAGAAAGAGAGAGAGTGGGGGGGCGTATGGATAGATAAATGGGTAAATAATATTCGATGTAAATTTAACCGGCTCTTTTTATTTTCTCACTTCTCGCCATTTTACCCATTAATATATATATATATATATATATATATATATATGTAAAGAGAGAGAGAGAATGAGAGAGAGTGAGAGAGTGAGTGAGTGAGTGAGTGAGTGAGATAAGGGAAGAGAGATTCACGGCATGGAGGCAAAAGTTAGATAGCCCATATATTGGTTCATTACATCTGACGGAAACACATAATATCGTTTATTGAAATTACTTTAATATTAAACAAAGAAAATATATGAACTCTGACTGAGAATCAAACTTACGACAGTTGTAAATATCTATGACATTTTGCTGTAAAACATCGCTCCATATAATTACATATGAATATTAGTCATTAAATAAAACTCAAGAAAGTAACTCTATTGTGATGCGTTTCGCTAAGCGTATACGAAAAGGGGAAAAAGCTATAAACCCCAGCTAGATATCGTTTACTTTAAAACCGTAAATACGCAGATGCGCTCAATATTTAAATTTAAAATCCTGTCGTTAGTTGTAAATAAATTTTAATGTCAGTTTATCTTATTCCGGTTTTTGTCACTCATTTTTCTTTTACGTAATTACCCTTATTGAGCGTGAATATTAATAGATTCATTAAGATTTCTTCATTAACCTTTATTCGTTCATTTTTTTTTTCAGAAACGTAATTCCAAAACTTCCCAGGTTCCAGATTACTGTTTTTGTAAAATCTTTTCATTTGAAGAGGTATTTCCGATTTTAAAGGGGCTTTCCATTAAGGTGGGCCATCCAGAATTGGGGTAATCAAAGGGTGTAATTAAAGGAGATAACAAGGTTGAATAATTATTCCCAGTCGTGATCATATGTCTTTTTAAATGGAATTATTTCTCAGTGGGGCTGTGCGTTTCCATTTGTACAAGTTAAGAATGTCTTTCCAACTACAAAGAAGGTATTGCTTATGCAACTCACGCTGTCCGCTGACCTGAGATGGAGCAAATACATTGAGTTAATTGCTTCATTCACCGCAAGGAATGTTGGCTTCCTCTGCCGTGCCAGGCAATTTTTCTCCCCGAAATCGAACCTTCAAATCTACAAATCAACCATTCGTCCTTGCATGGAGTATTGCTGTCATATAAGGTCTGAAGCCCCTTCTATTTGCCTCGGGGTTCTTGATAAGTTCAAGAAACGGGTATGCAACGTAATTGCCCTTGATCTGTCATCTCGTCTGCAGTCGCTCTCTCACAGACGCGCCGTCGCCTCGCTCTGTCATTTCTACAAATACTTCCATGGTAATTGCTCCGATGAGCTGCTTTCGCTAGTTCCCAGGCTTCATGAATTCAAGCGTCCTACGAGGTTGGCATCCCGCTCCTATCCTTTCACAGTTGAAACTGTTAAATATTGACGTCTCTTCTACTCCAATAGCTTCATATCTCGCATCTCTCGCCTGTGGAACTCCCTTCCTTATTCATGTTTCCCTGACAACTATAATCTCCAACTATTCAAATGTAACGTCAATCGACATCTCCAGTTGCCTTGATCAATCCACTATCCTTCTCCACATCCTTCCCTCTATCACTCCTATCTGCTCTCGCTCCAAATCTTGTGTAACCCCTTGCCTTGATCTATCCACTATCCTTCTCCACATCCTTTCCTCTAACACTCCTATCTGCTCTCGCTCCAAATCTTCTGTAACCCCTTGCCTTGATCTATCCACTATCCTTCTCCACATCCTTTCCTCTAACACTCCTATCTGCTCTCGCTCCAAATCTTCTGTAACCCCTTGCCTTGATCTATCCACTATCCTTCTCCACATCCTTTCCTCTAACACTCCTATCTGCTCTCGCTCCAAATCTTCTGTAACCCCTTGCCTTGATCTATCCACTATCCTTCTCCACATCCTTTCCTCTGACACTCCTATCTGCTCTCGCTCCAAATCTTCTGTAACCCCTTGCCTTGATCTATCCACTATCCTTCTCCACATCCTTTCCTCTAACACTCCTATCTGCTCTCGCTCCAAATCTTCTGTAACCCCTTGCCTTGATCTATCCACTATCCTTCTCCATATCCTTTCCTCTAACACTCCTATCTGCTCTCACTCCAAATCTTCTGTAACCCCTTGCGTGCTCGTGACTTCCAGCCTTGCTTGGGGTGAAAAGCATAAAAAGAAAATAGAAATATCGCCAGACAACAAATAAAAGTCCACTGCTCTACTTTAAACTTTTCCTTCATGACGTTGGCGATCATGGCTCACCACCATTTCCTATTCTTTAGCTTTTAGCTATTTTTTTTTTATTTCTCCCAAATCGTGTTATCCAATCCATTCACCCAAGATCACCAGGTCGGATTATGCGTTGCATTCCTCTGTCTCTTTTACCATCAGTATATCCTGTGAGTATCAAATTTTCCAAGCCCTTTTAACTTATTATGTACCCTAGAAACTTCTGCTGTTTCTTTTTGATGTTTTTCTTACAATTTTCCTTAAACACTTCTTCATTAGTCACATGTTCAGTCCATGGTATTCTCAGCCTTCTTTTGTAGAACCAATTTTCTGTTACTTCAAATCCTCATCTTTGAGGAGATTGTCCAGCATTTATTGCTATAGAGGAAGACTGATATTACGTGACCTTGTCTTTGTTTCTAGCGAAATTTTCCTATTTCCTAATACTATGTTTAGCATTTGGAATGCATCTTTTGCTATCCCAATGATTTCAGTCTCGCACTTTCCATCCTATGTTAAAACACTTCCCTTAAATTTAAATTGTTATACTTGTCTTATTTCCGTATCTCAAATTTGAAATTTGCACGTTGTACTCTTTCTTTTTGACAACTATGCATTGCTTATTCATGCACAGATATTGCTCGCCATGTTTCCGGAGATTGCAAGTATACACTACCGGGCCCAGAGATTGAACTCACATTTAATATCTGTCTATATCTCTGAGATGAGATATTATGATTATTTTTATTATTTACATTATTCGAACATTTATCCTCATTTACGTTGCCATATTCACAATGTGTCGGCAGTTTTACGCTTCAGCCTTCTTCGGGTGATTCGAATTTCGAACCGAACCCTACATTTCGTCGACCGAGTTCGATTGTTCTAGTTCCACGTGCCATTCCTCTTCCGGATTTCTCAGTAATATCCCTTAATCTCAACCCTCCAAGATTTTTTGTTCACTACAGCTATAGCCTGATATTGAACTCAACGCACAATTAATATGCCACCAAAATTACGAAGAAATGCTTTAATCCACTAAGCAGAGTTTACTCGAGCGACCAATATCTGATCAGTACCTACAATAAGAACTCCAAAAGGTCTATCTGTAGGTTACCCGGAATGACATAAACATGATGAGGACACAACGGTTGAAACGTTGTGTAAACAAGAAGATAACAGTCTGAATGTAAATGACAATATCTCCTGTATGCTTTTGTGCGTCGTGTGTGTGCAATCTGAAATAGATATGCCGGGTTTAAAGTTTTCATTTTATAAAACAAGCATATCGGTTCAAAACAGCTTAACATTTGAAAATTGTTATACGTTTATTAAACGTGCAAATTGTATACGTACTGTAGAGAAAATTGTAAGTGTACTATAAGACATAAACATTGTACGGAGGTTGGGAATTGAAATCGTGCCAGTACTTGTATTTGGTAGACAAGAATACATGAATAAATTAATATTCTATTTCACATCTTAATATATTCCCTTTGCCATTCTTAATAAATCTGTCAACGTTGATTCTGTTATGTTTTGCACTTACAATATTTATATCACATATTTGATTTTTTTAAAATTCTAAATCCTTTCAAGATTTACTTGCTTTACAGATTAAATTTTTATTATCTATAACTTGTCATCTCTTGGGAAATATAGTGGAATGGTTTTCAGTAGCCATCTCCACGGTTTTGAATTCGACTTAATCATTTATCCGGATTGTTTAACCAAAAAAAATGTATATATTTTTTCTGCACAACAATCTTCATTTAATCGAAGTGTGTAAAGACATGTGCAGCGTTGCAGTTCCGACAAGACACCAGGTTCGTTCTCAGGGCACAGCTTCTTCCAGTCAAACGCTTCTTGCTTAATAAAATAACTCATCGGCCAGATCATTTTAGTATCTATCTATATTTCTGAGATGAGGTATCATGTACACTATTTACATTATTCGGACTTTGTCGCCATAATTATTACAACGTTTCGGCCGCTGTACGTTCCGGCCTTCTTTAGGTGTTTGGAATGTCGAACTGAACACTTTATTTCGCTCACTGGGGAAGACTATTCCAGTTCCACTTGCCATGTCTAATGGATGTCAGTTATCAGTTATCTCCTGCTTAATTCCCTTTCCAAGTTCTCCACCGCCTCAACCGGGTATTGAACTCACACACTTTGGGACCTGTCACTGGAGCTAACTGACGCCTTTATCCACTGTGGCATGTCCTTGAGGAGATTTATATATGAATTTGTGGGTATTATAGACCTAATGTCTTCAGCAACCATTTTTACCAGTGCTCATATTGCAATTTTTTCTGTTATCATTTCATGTTTTTTACCAGAGCTCATATTGCAATTTTTGTTGTGAAAAGTTTTCTTCGTGTTGGTCTGGTCGAAGCGGGACGAAGACGTACCGGGAAAAATAACACTCGACTAAATTGAACAAAAGTAAATACTGTTTTTATATCAGTCCTCTGTACAATAATTGGTTTACAGCTTGCATTTGCAACTGTGTGTCAATAAACTTTAACCTCTATGTTAGGGTCACTTTTCCATTTTTCAAACTGATCGACATACAGTTGAAGTCGTTTATGTGTGAATTAAATTCTCAATCCTTCCCACGGCTTTTTGGTATTAACCATTCTCGTTTCAATGTCTTTTAGCACATTCATTTGTCTTATGAAAACTTTCTTCCATTTTTCCCGGCAACAACAAATAGTATCACAACAAGAACTGGCACTCGCGTATACACGGCAGCGAAATCCTTCTTGGCTGTGACATGACATCACTAGCGTATAAGGTTCAAGAACTTACTATCATCCTTTCCATTTAAGTTGATTCTCATCATCACTCAAGAGTCGTATACTGGCTCTATTACGACCGGCTCTATTACACAAGACACAGACATGTAAGTCATGTTCCTTGATTATTACCATGAAGGTACCAACAACTAGCCCAGTCGTCAGCTTCTTATTCATGTTTAATAATTACTGTTGAACTAACAGTACTTCATTGTATGACTCTTTTTAGTACTTAAAATTACTATTTTAGTCCTGTCTCCTGCATTTTTTCTTCTTGCACAACAACAGAATTTTCTAATATTCCCATGCTTCTGAGTCAACATTTTCTAGCAGCTTGCATTTAAATCTTTTTTCACATCTACTTTTGTGGCGTTATCAAAACCATTCTTCATCTTATCCTTTCCTACGACATTATCTTGATTTTTTTTAGTATTTATCTGTGTTAAAGATATACACTAATTCCTTTGTTGTGTTTCATTCACTTGTAAATTTACACTGTCTTGTTTCTGTGGCTATAACTTTCTCATGTCCCATGGCAATGTTTGTAAAAATATCAATAACCATACAATTATATATATATATATATATATATATATATATATATATATATATATATATATATATATATATATATATCTTCAGACGTTATTATTAGTCGACACACGTAATTGAGTAGTCGTTTCGTTTTATTTAAACAGTATTTATTTCGTCTGCTGTCCTGTGCACTTGAGAAATCTTATTAAAAAAATCGATAAATATTTATATAAATATACATGAATGTAAAAGTGGTAAATATTATGTGTTACGCGATGCATCCTGTACAAGGTTTTCATATGATTAAATTTTTTATTCAATCTCCTTAACATTGTTCTGATTTAAAAAAAAAATTAAATCATATTCGCCCATTCGTCGTTAAAATATACGCAAAATGATGGGCTGAAAATTATGAAAGATTAAACCTCGGGCTGTGACAGATTGCAAACATTAATCTCATACCCTCTAATTTATAACTGCGTGATTTTTTTTTCAGGTAAACTGACATGTGACTGTTCAAATGTAACTAATAGAGACTTCACGTATAAATAGACAACGTTTAGCATCGGGTGTATTAAAAGAAAAGGGGACTAGTCCATATGGTCATTAAGTTAGACATGGTTGCTACGTTAGGAGATGACGATGCAGGTTTATCAGTGGCCTAAAAATGGACAGCTGTATTTAGGAGTGGAAGACAGAGTCTTGGATATGACCCAATATCTGGGCGCCTTGCGTCACCACCGCGAAAATCATTGACCCTCTTCACCACATGGTGATTAGATGACAGGGCATAGACTATATATGAAATAGTCAATATTATTACTATAACCCGTACGTAAGATGAGAATATTCTGTCCAATGAAATTGGCATGACGATAGTTTCAGCTCGGTTGATTTTACGTCTTCTGACACCTGATCAAAAGCTCACCTGACTTACATCACGCGAAAATTTGACATTGTTTGAAGCATATCCACCTGGTTTCCTTGAAAGTTTGCTAACACAGGATTGGTTCGTCAATTTGAGCAAGAAGCAATCCGTTCCGTGGAAAAAAAAAACCTTCATCACATGTTCACAAGATTTCCAAGGTCATTTCATCTGCAGTGAAGATGATGGCCTTACTTTTTTTGAGATGCAAAACGCCTTGGGTGTGTTATCGTCAAAAGAACCACACTATCAATGGCGATTAATACACCAATTGTCTGAGACTGTTACGAAAGGCAATCAAGATTAAACGCTCAGAAAAAAAAAACTGTCGACTTGTTTCATCAGGACAACGCGCCAATTAACTAGTCCTTGCTATCAATGGCTCATGTGCGTAACTGTGGCTTTGAAATGGTTGATCATCTTCTCTGTTATCCTGATTTGACAATCGTATGTTCGCCAACATGAGAGAACACTTGACTGGGAACTAATATCAAAATGATGACGTCATATCTGCTATTTTTTTTATCAAGATCAACAATCTTTGGACAGTCAGATATCAGTTTACCTGAAAAGTAACAATGCAGTTATTATTAAGAGCTGAAATGAATCCAAGCAACATTTCACTGCTTTAGCATAACACATTTATAGTTATCCTATGAACTTTTCAAACAACCTTCGTGCGTCTTACCAATTTTACCGTGTAAATACTGACTTGTATACCAAAATCTGACATTGCGTAAATTCGTATTTTGCTAAAAATAAAATCGAGCTTCAGCATAGAAATGAAGAATAACATGTTTGTTCGGTAGTAACGTATCGTACTCGGCGTTCGCCACATCTATTGCAAATTGAAATATTCTGCACACGCCTTTCATATTTAAATTAGATATATCAGCTTTTTCGCGTGTAAATTTCACTAGTAAATGATTTCCTTTCCTTTTTTTTTTTTAAGTATCTTTCGGAGAATTTTTTTTCACGTGTTAAATGATGAAGCAAAACAAGCGCATGTTTTGAATGTACTTTTTTTCACACGGCCTATTTTCACAGCAAATCAGTCATGGTCACTAAACACATTCATCCGACCTCCGTTATTGGCATTCAGATTTGATAAGAATAACAACTCCTTAGGGTATAATTTATACTTTCTTTCCTTCAAAAATGTCAAAGACATTGTGTATTGAACGGCTGATAAATTCGCGGAACTAATTTTTTGCCTAACGGCTTAAAAAAAAATTGAACGTTCTTTTCACAGGTTGAGTGAAATATAATTAACGCTCTGGAGACATTTATTTTTAGAACTTTTCGAAGTAGGAGATATTGCTAAATATTTTTACAAGATATAATATAAAACAATTTTCCTCAATATCTCTTGTGAGCGTTAAATTTTCCTAGACCTCTTATAATAATAATAATAATAATAATAATAATAATAATAATAATAATAATAATAATAATAATCGTAGAACCGATGCTTACAAACTAGAAATTGCCAAACTCACATACTGAAAAATTGTTAACCCCAAATGCAGATTCTATGATAAATATCCAAAAACATGTGACCAACTTGTATCATGTTTCCCACTGAATATAAAACTCGACATGAAAGATTGGTCCAATATCTGCATCGAGATAGCTGCAAAATTTACAGGAAGTAAGTAGACGCCCTGATTTCATTTTAAATATATAAATATATATATATATAGTTTCAAAATATATAATAGATAACTGAAAGGTAGAAATATTTGAATGAAAGATTATTCTGTAATATACTTTGTTCATTTTAATCATGAAATAATAATGCAAAATGGAATTTGAGCCCACTAGAAAACAATTCCTTGTTAATAACTCATTCTAGAATTGCTCCGTTATTTTCATCGTATCGTAAGCCGAAGAGTGCACATCCTACGCATGCTCCCCCAAAATATTATCATGTCCCAGCGGTAGGCCATCCGCCCCACGTTGAGAATCTTTGCTTTAATGCTATTTAGAGAAAAAGGCTCAACAAATCTTTATAGTCCAAATACGGTATTTAATTATGGTATCTTTGGATGTGATGTCGGATTCAAAATAAATCCGTTAATTCTTTAGAAAATGCTTTGTTTACGTTTCAGATACTAAACTGGGCTCAAGAGAAAAATAAGCGGAACGAGGAAATAGGCTTTTTATTAAAAGAGAAAAGAGAACCTTGCTGGGCTGTTCGCTTTCTGTGACTGAGTGGTTTAAGTCACACCGGAGAAAACCGCAGTTTTCACTACGAAGGAAGACGCAGTTTCAAACGCACCCGGAGAGCTCGTTTTCTACATTAATAGTTCGCGTATGGTCAGATACGTAATACATAAAAAGTACTAATATTGTCAGCCATTTTGTATGTGGCCGAATTAATTCAAATGATTTTAATATATAAAATACATTACACATTAATGTAGCGTCAGAAATACCTCAAACATTTAATATGTTTAAAATGTGGAACGTATTTCTGTCGTATCTTGTATTTTACAATAAAATACAAAGACATTAAGGAAATAAGTTTTTTTTAGTAGTACTTAATACCTGAATTCTTTAGAAATCTATTATATATACAATGCAAATTTATAATCAGTGGTTTTACATCTATATGTGCTACGAATGTTCAAGATGTGTTGTATCATGGCTATCCCCAATTTCCAACAATTTGTAGCTCTAAACATCGTTTGTCCCTTTACATCAGTCTTCTACGAACTATTTACATAAACTATTTAGATAAGTTAGTCGATCTTTCTTTCTTTCTCTTGCCTTCAATATGCCTTATCAGTGTTAAATTCTCCAGGAATTCCCTCCTCATTCTGTCCAAACATTTACAATTATGTCGTTCTAACGTAAGTGTCCTTATTTCATTTTCCTTATAACGTTTATCTATAAAATTAGTCATAGAAATTCATTAGAAAAACCACAAGGAAAAAAAGATGGCGGTCAGAAAAATATTTATATTTACTCTGTTAATACATTTCAACCAACACCCACAAACTTCAAACATTTACCAACCGATGTCTCAGGAACATCCTCAATATCAGGTAACTGGAATTCGTCTCCAAAGACCAACTGTGGGAGAGGACCAGCCAAGCCGCAAGAGATTGACAAACGGAAATGGGGATTGATCGACAATATATTCTGCAAGCCTTCTTCTAGCGTCACCAGGCATGCAGGCAGGCAGGCAGGCAAGCCCTTGTCTGGAATCAACGAGAAGAGAAAAATAGGCCGACCAGAAACGCTGACCCAGAGATTGAAGACAGCCGACACGACATGGGCCGAGCTGAAGAGGGTTGCCTGGAACCGCGTCCGTTGGAGAGCTTTTGTTTCGGCCCTATGTTCCCCATGGAACAAACAGGTATAAATAAAAAAAATAATACATTCCAAATGATTTTTGAACTGGAAATCTATATTGATTTATTTGTCCTGTTATTGCTTATTAAACTGGTTATGTAAAGCCAGAAAAAATATATTGTAATAATTTTGATGGAGATAATGATTTGCTAATAAGTCATACTATTTAACAATATTCAGCTGAAATTTTTGGGACACGTAATGAGAAAGGAGGTCTTGGAAAATCTGATACACACAGGGTGGATATAGAGAAAGAGGGCCAAGGGAATGCAACGGGTGACATACTTAGTGAGCTTAAGCAAGTGGATTGCAGGACAGGGTTTGGAAGAAATAGCAAAAAGTCAAAACATATTGAGAGCTACAATGGATAGGAGGAAGTGGAGAGCCACCATCGTCTATGTCCTGAAAGATACGGCACATAAAAGAAGATGGGGGAAGTGTTGGATTCCTACGTTTTCAAAGGTTATTTGTTAATGAGTAGAATGAACCCAACTGGAATTGGAACCCAGCTCTCTCTCTTTCAATTCCTGGTCATTATCCATTACACCACAAATATATCCAAGTTCATAGCGCCTGGTATTTCCAAGCGGTAACCATTCTAGGGACATACTAGGCTTGGTGAGCAAACGAGGACCGGTTTTTCAACATGATATAGTGGTAATCCGAAATCTGAAAAATAATTTAGTATAAAATAAATTGTAAATAATTATTAAGAGAAAAAAATAACAGAAGCGCAACACGAAATCGATTTTCGCTGTTCATAAAGAGATACACATGTTAATTGCTCGATGAATTCATTATTTAAAATATAAATATATTGTTAGTAATTTTCTTAGAGGAATGTATTGGAAAAACATTTAATGGAAAAATGCATGGCAAGTAATTTTTACGATGGAACACATTGCATATCAGGCAGAAAATTGCTGTTATCTATCGGGAATTAATGCAAACGACACTCGCAGCCTTCGTGTTTCCATATATTTCAGCCGTATATTCTACGTTCGAACGGAATAATTTTCTGTCCAATTGATTGAAATTTATTTCATACGTCAGGTGTTCTTTGCAGTTATTTCCAACCGATAATTTATTCTCGACATGCTGCAATGTTTTCTCCAGTAAGTCGTTACATTTGAGCGTTTTCTATCGAAGGAAAATGTCTTGTAGGTCACCGGAAATTGTATGTCCAATCCTTCAACTAGTCAATAAAGTAGCCTGACCTAGTGGAAAAAACACAGAGTGAATATAAATTTCACAAATACTTTTTAAGTTCTAAAATAGTGGACAGACGTAATAGAATGCACTGTATTATATTCATCATATGCACATAAGTTATTCCAGTCGAAATGCATTTTAGATTCTTCCTCTATTTGCTGTGAAAGCGTTTATAATCATGTCCCTGTATTTTATAGCTTTTACTATATTTTGTCTTTTTGTCATCTCTCCTAAAACCTTATAGCGCCATCTATTTACTAAAGTTCGTTAGGTTGGTTACGTTTCGTCTTACTCTGTTTGTTTTGCCTTCAATCTGTCCTGCGACTATCAAATTTTCAAAGCCCTCTATCCTCATGTTCTCTAGCAATTTCAACTCTCTCCGTATGAAGTTAAGTATACGTGTCCTTTTCATTTCTATTTTCTATAAAACTTTGTCGTTGCTCACGTCTTTGGTACATGGGTTTCTGTAGAACCACATTTCTGTTGATTCATCTCTCTTCTTCAGCTGTGATGAGATTATCTATCATTCACTGCCAGATAGGCGGACTGATATTAAGTATCAGTTCAGTACTATTTTATTTGTTTCTAACCCTGCATTCTCGTAAAGCAGGCCTGAAAACATATTGTCCTAGATGAGATGATATTAAAACACATTGAAAGCGCTGCTCACAGAATAAATCTAAGTAAAAAATGCTATATGTATTGATCATGAATGTACTGTGTACGGTCACAATAACGTAGAAGTTTAGGCATGACACATTGTTATTAAATGAGAGTATAAAATGTCTTTAGTATAAATCTGGATTTAAATAATATTGCAATCAAAATTTATAGACGATGAAAAAAAAAAAATATTTATATGCATTATTTAATGCAATCCTACCTGAGCAGATAGGTTTTAAATGTAGAATGTAAATTCATTGCGAATTATTTTACGATAGGAAAACATTCCTTCCTTGACGCTTTCTATAAATATTTTCATGGCAATTGTTCAACTCGTTGGTACTTTGGCCGCATGGATTAAAGCCCATTACGCCATCATCAGTTAGGTGTCATCTTTTTACTGTTGTAGTATCTAGATGGAACCGTAAGTTCTATTCTAATAATTTCCTTCCTCCCCTGTAGAAATCTCTACCAGTTTCTTAATCAACCGCCACCTACTATCTTCGAAATTCTAAAAGCGACGTCAATCGCCATCTGCCTTATCGAAACCTATTCTTTTATTGTCATTTCTCCTTAGTAATGTCTTATTCACTTTCACTCTCAGTAACACCTTACTTGAGGTGAAATCTATATATAAAATTCTGTGACTTCTGTTAGTCTGTCCTCTGAAGCTATGAAATAGTCATACGTTAACCGATCGAAACCAAATTTTAGGAAGAAATGCAAGCAGGTAAGGGGTACAAAATACGATTGTTTTTACTAGAGTGCGTACCTTAGTACAATAAATTTTCACAAATATTTTGGAAAAATTGAATGTATTATTATTTAGGATACAAACTACCTTCACTATTTTAAAAACGATTTAATGATTGAAATAATAAATACTTATGTAATAAAAATGCAATATTGTTATTTGCATATCTTTCATTTTTTTATATACAAGAATTCAGTTTCCAGTTCGTCCTGCATTTGCGAGAACTATAACCAAATCACCAGGACAAACGATTCAAAAAGTTGAAATTTAGCTCCAGAAAGAAATATTTACGCATGACCAGTTTTACGTTGCATGCTCAAGAGTAAGAAATCCTTAGAATTATTCTTTGCTGTTAAAACGAAAAAAAAATTCTTAAAAATTATGGTTCGCCATGAAGTCCTATAAAATTAAACTTAAACCCATCAGCTTATTCAAATGTCATCGATTGGTTTGCGCAGTTGAACGCAACGTAGAGATTGTACATCTCGACAGTAAATGCTAACGATAACTACAATAGTAATAGATATTGTTAAGATTCTGGTTATTCAAATGTTCAATATAGGAAGCAATTGTAACACATTTTACTATCAGAATATAAATAGTGAAATATACAGAAAAAGTTATGGAGAAAGGTTTCTTTCTGAGGTCAGGAATTAGAACAGGCATTAATTAGTGACTCTATCTCAATCTATATATAAGTGAGTAAGACTGAAATAATTGCCGTATAATATTTTTATACAAAATTTCATCCGATGCAAAGCTCTAGAACTAATTAGACGCTCTCAGCTGAAATAGATATGATGAGTGAAGAGATATATGAATAAAAGTCGTGTTAGGAAGTGAAAACTATGAGGCTGCGGACGATAGACTGACCTTCATTTAAAAAGCTTAAGATTCTAGTTTTCACAGAAGCGTCTTGGCTGGCACCTGTCCTATGATGTAAACGTTCTTGTGAAAAAGATTTCTGAGTTGAAATTTCACCTTACATTTTTAATATGGATTTAACACTGTGGTCAATGTACGGCGTGTCTTAGACGGTAATATCTGAACTGGTGGAACTTGAGTTCTGAACATTTGTAATAGAAACAGTGAATGCATAGCGCCAGATTTGCAATTTAGCGTTCATGGGAATTGAGCCGTAGAGCAGAGAATATGAAACCCCCTCCCATAAAATATTGTAAATGATTTTAAACAAAATAAAGTCTGAGATGTGACGATTAAGCAATTCTCGTTCAGATGTCATCAGTATTCGGATTTGGCTTGATTCTTGTAAAGATAAAGCGTAGCAGACAGCGGCAAAAAATCCTAAAGAATCATAGTGACATTATGAAGTTATAGGAATATGAAAGCAAAAAAAATAAACTTTGATTTCTAATCTGTAATGTTTATGATATAAAGTATTGTATAGACAACGAAAGTTCTTTATAATTTACCGCGAAATAACAAGTTGAGTAAACTTGTAGAAAAAGAGAACAAAATTGATTTGATTCCCAAGTAACACTCCTTGGCCAAAAGCATTCAGTCTGAAAACTATCGATTTGTTGACGTGTCAGTAAACAGTCAATCACCCAAAGCGCCAGCTTTTAATTGCTTCGGATAAATACTTAATCGCTTAACAAGGCTTTTAATGATCTTTGACATATTGCCACTGATGATAGATTTGCAGTGAATCGAAATTAGTTTTTAAGATCGAGGATGCAACAAAATTCCTTGAACGGCGACACGAAACGTTTTATATGTCTCGTCGTATTCTTTGTGGTCGACTATTCTCTAAAGTTCTTACTCCGATCCATTTCCCGAGATCAGTTAAAGCCAATGACTAAACCCCTAAAAACTAATTTCAAAAGAAACGTCAGACCAAGAGAACGAACGTGTGTCTTAGCGGTTATCGGGATGAAAAGTGGAATCGACATTTCGAGTTCAACTTCAAGCTGAGAACCTTGTCTTCACTTTCACACAGTTTCCCTTGCAAAATTTATGAATTCATTTTTTACTTCCTAACCAAATTTGTGACCAATTGAGATTATCAGGCGCATTAAAAGTAGACGTGTGGGTGGTTTAATGGATAATGTATTGGGACAGGAACCAGGAGAGCCGAGTTCCAATTCCAGTCGAGTCCATTATATTCACTTACGGACAAATAACCTTGGGAAACGTATGAAGCCATCTGTTCCCTACATCTATAAGTTAATTGTTTCTTACAATCCAAAAATATTCTCTTGATTTAGGTAAGACCCAAAAGGTTGATAAGCCGTAAAAAATAAATAAGTAAAAACACCCAGCTATAGATTATATAGCAATCAAGTGATAAAAAGAATAACACTGTTATAAAAATAAAACACTGGGGAGTGAGGTTGTTCGCAACATCCTTTTAAAACCGACATGCCACATTAATCACATCAGCAAAACCTAATGTTATTCTGCTGTGGACCTGTTCTGCAAGGTCGGGGGGAATCGTACAAAATAAGAGGAAAATGACTAAGAACGTATTAGCATTCAAACTTGAATTGGAAAGGTTCCTCGTCTATGACCAGTTGGCAGAAACAGACAAATATTTTCAGCGCATTCCATGTCATCTAAATTGCTGTAGCTATTTTTAATTGCCATTTTTTATTGCCTACATAATTAAATAAAAAAAATGTTTTATATAATTCTAAAACAGCAAATATGAGGGTCATTCAATAAATAAGGTGAATCTTTTCGGTATAAGGACTTCTAATACAGATAGAAGCTTACTCTTTTTTATTATTTTGGTTTGTTTTACTTTTTTCACATGGATTTAATTTCTTCTGCAGATTAAAAAAGAACTTTGAAAGTTTTGGCGATTAACAAAGATGGCCAACTAGGAAGCATGCTCCAGGCTTGAACAGCGGTCAGTTATCAAGTTTTTGGTTGCTGAAGGGTGCAAACCAGTTGAAATCCATAGGAGAATGTTAACTGTGTATGGTGCCACATGTTTCAGCCAAAACAATGTCTACAAGTGGGCTAAATTGTTTAAAGAAGGACGGAGCAGTGTTGAGGATGAAGACAGGCCTGGGAGGCCTACAGAAGTGAGGTCTCCTGAGGTGATCGAATCAATCAATGACCTCATTCAGTCTGACAGAAGGGTGGCAGTGGATGATATTGCAAGGACTTTGAAAGACATAAAGAACAAACGCAGTCAGAAGGAGTCATCTTGCATCATGACAACGCAAGACCTCACACAGGAGCCCAAACGGTGCAGACCATCAACGAGCTGGGCTGGGAACTGATCCCTCATCCCCCTTACAGCCCAGACCTTGCCTCTTCAGACTTTCACCTGTTTGGTCCCTTGAAAGCGTTCACGAGAGGCACGAAGTTTAAAAGTGACGATGAAGTCAAAAGTGTTGTCAGCGACTGGCTGAGACATCAGTCCAAAGATTTTTACACCGAGGGAATACGGAAGCTTGTGCACAGATGGAAAAAGTGTGTGAGAGTGCTGGGAGACTATGTTGAAAAATCTAAAAAAAGTAAGCTTCTATCTGTAATAGAAGACCGTATACCGAAAAATTCATCTTATTTATTGAATGACTCTCGTACATATTTTGGAGATGGAAATAAGCAACTATTCATATGTAATGTGAGTTAGATTTATTCGACAATTAGTTTCTTTCCTTTTAAAAGAATTAGGAAATTTGGGATGAGAAGAATTCCGATAATACTAAATTAATTGTTTAGCACTTTTTACAGGTATTGATTCGCGAAGCCTGAATTTCAAATCTCAGAGAAGGAGGTTTTAGCCAAAGAAAAATTGGGCATTAAAACAAATAGTTTAAGAGCCAGTGAAATAATGATTTCTGTTTCCATTTGATTATAGTTAATAATGCAATTCGATTTCATGAATTGATTCAGCAATTATCACTGTAAAATCTAACAGTCGAATATTACAAGACGACGATTCAAATTGAGGGCGTAATTGAGAAGACTTCAGGGAATGTAACCGGCGACTCCAAACATATGAATTTCAGAGAATATATTTTCTTTGTTTAATATATCTTGCATATAAAATTGGACGTTAAATGTAAAAATAATACGTTACGAAATGATAGAGTAACATAATTTCGCATGAATTTCTACTTATTATTTTCATATTTGTTGTGTACAGCACATGTCGCCATTACATTTCTGTGAATCTTAAACTGAAATATTCATCTCTGGGAGAATTTAAAATATAAGTAGAAGATACATTAAGTAAAGGATACGGACGGAAGAATTTCATCCCCCGACAAACACACACACACACACACACACACACACACACACACACACACACACACACACACACACACACACGCACGCACACACACTAACGTGCTAACCGTATTTGGAAAGTAAAACACCACTACTACATACTAAGACATATACATAATGCACACACTCAATTAAGCTGTAAAATCAAATCATCCTTGATAATGGCTAAAGGTATAGCCGAAAGCGCTCGGAAAAATAAAACATTTGGACAGTTCTTACACAACCTTTGTCCAGCAAAGAAAGCTCTTGTTCGTACACAAGAAAAATTAAATAAAAAACTTAACCGTAGTACCTTGTCTGTCGTTTTTAATTAAACTTGCATAAAAGAAGGATTGCTGCCTAAATATACAACATATATATATATATATATATATATATATATATATATATATATATATATATATATATATATATATATATCGACTCTCTGAGGGTCAGGCAGATCAATTCCTAGGAACTGAGAGCCCGACACCAACACATGAGATTTGATTATAGTGGTGAAGGTTTCGTGCAGGACAATCCACACTTTTTGAAGGGACGAATACAGGGACCTGGTGCACAGATTTTGAATTCAGAATTGTCCTTCTCCTAGACCAGTTGCCATCCAAGGCTATAGAACCCAGTCTTTCCTGCTATTTACCCATAGTTGGAGGGAGAAGAAGAGGATTCACACCTTTCCCAAGTGTATTAGCACGTAAGTGAATGTAATGGATTCGACTGGAATTCGAACTCGGCTCTCCGATTCCTCAATCCAAGACGTTATCCATTACTCCACCGTGTAATAGGGTGTAGGTAGGGGGCATTGTAGGTAGGGGGCATTAGAATATATGGTGTATTTAGGCAGCAATCTTTCATGCACATTTCATTGAATACGACAGAAAATGTGTTTTTATTTGTTACAATTACTCATGCGATCTAATTTTTTTTCTTTTCTGATGATAAATTATATAAAAACTGTCAAATGTTCTTTTTATCCGAGCGCTTTCGGCTATACATTTATCAATTTCCAAGGATTAAATATTTTAACTGTTAAATAAGAAATAGTTTGTTGTATGCATGTTTTATAAAATGTTTTCATTTTTCAAAACAAGGTCAAAATATTATGTCCATGTTCAATGTTAATATTATTAAGAGTTGTTTTTTTTTGTTTTTATTAATAAGGCTTCCATTATTTTAGCCATGTTTTGCATGTAGATGATGCTATTATATTAGTGTGGTCAACAAGTATGTTGCGAATAGTGTCCGGTAGGTTTCTATGAATATTTAAATGAGGTCTAATTGAGCTATGGTCAATATATATATATATATATATATATATATATATATATATATATATATATATATATATATATATATATATATATATAGGGATAGAAGTGGATGAGTCAAATAACTAAATATTAGTAACCATATATGTAGGCTAGCATGCATACACAGGTAAGCGAATAAATAGTTACTAAATTGACTTTAAGGTGTAAACATAACAGTGCTAGATGTGGTTAGACAGAGCTAAGAAATATATACTAATAAATATAGATATACCTACGTTTGTTGTGCGACTTTAGATTAGTCGTTCTACCAACTCATCAGGCACGAGATATAAATTATGGTTTTTAAAATAATAATATACTTCGTCTCATCGGAGGAACGATAAATTACACGCAGATTCCCATCTCAAATTTAAAATAAGACAAATATAATATTGAGGTGTAAATATAGAAAATGGGGTGTAGGTAGGGGGCATTGTAGGTAGGGGGCATTAGAAATAAAATAAAAAATAAATTAAATTAAAATAAATTTGAAGCAAATATAAAGTTTAAAAAGGGACTCTTGTTCACACTGAGTGGAAATATACCTTAAAATGGTTAAAGGAGGGTCATCAATATCTAACCTAAAATATGGTATTTGGAAGCGGAATTTGAATAATATATTTATCCAGAATAAAAATATTTTAAGAAAATCTTCTTTCTATGCATACAGGCGAGTATGAGTCCATTTCGTTTATTAAGCAGGTTTAAATTATTAATATTTTTAGGATAAATCTTTTTTCAGCAAACACATATTGCCTCGTTCACCTGGGTTGGAAAAGAGTGTAATTTTGCCGACGAACTCCCAATTTACTATCGGTGAACAGTCATCTGTTTTGATATCCCAATAAAAGTTTGAGAGATTTGTGGCATTTGTATATTTTTTGTTACTAATCATATTGTGATGATAAGCCCTCGTTTTCCAGCTATCAGCAGAAACAAAATTTGTTTTCGACATTATGCGTAATGCTAGCCTCATAGATGACGCCTTTATACATATATTTATATTCATCGGATAGATAACGCCTTTACGGTAATTTCAATTTTACTCTCCTATTAGTATTGCATAAGTATTTGTTTAGAGTTACACTATTACGTTGTGCTATATATTGCTCAAGGTTTCTAATGCTGCTGGAACTAATCTTAATGTTGTTCTTATTGATGATTCCGTTGAGTAAAGGATTATGACTGAAATGTTAGTGTACTAAATTTAGAAATATCCTACCGATGTTGGTTCTGACATTACTGTTAAGAGGTGGGTTGAACCAAATTATATTGCGTTTTCTATTCTTACATTTACGATTAGTATTCTTACTAGTGTTTGGAATGTACTCTATTTTAATACTGTGTTTGCTCTTATTAAATTCATCAACATATTTAGTTTTATATTTGTCAAAGATATTTTTGTTGCTAGTGTTATACAGATTTGTGCAAGTAATTAAGGACTCCAAAAGGGTGGTTAGATTCTTTAGTAAAGTCAATATGTTTATAAAGTTCTTTAGTAAAGGTATCTGCACTCCTCTGGATAGATCGAAAATAGTGTCTAGAAAGTTGATGTGTTTGGGTTTGGTGGTAGTTGTGATATTAAGTCCGTCATTCTTGAAGAATTTGAAGAGTTGTTTCCTAAACTGGTTAGTTTGTTGTGGATTGACTTTACGTAAAATGCTAACTCCGTCGTCCCTGTACATACTACTGTTCTCACTATCGATATTATACCTAAGTTTCTATAGTAGAAGAATGTAAACTAGTTCACAAGCCTACCCTGAAACGAAGGCTCGCATCGCTATAGAGAAGGTAGGATTGTCTTTTTTGGTCCACACAGAACCATCGTGATATAGGGTGTCTTTGGGGCATGCATATTGATGCTGATATCATGGTCGGTGATTGTGCAAAAATTATTGGCAAGGAATAAAGCAAACATTAATATGTTTCAGTGATCGACGGGTAGAATCGGTCATGTCGAATTGCATGAAGTTGCACTCGCTTTTATTTTTTATATATTAGAGAACCATTTATAATTCTTTAGAAATCTTCAATTGATTGAATCCTGTGGCATTCCTAATGTATGTTCAGGCACGCTCTAGCATAGCCTTGCTGATGTTGCCTATATTATTCTTGGAATGGTTAAGCAATCGGATCCGGGAGTTGTTGGTGAAATTTTCATTATGGTCATTAACGGTAATAAAAGCCTGTTGTTTATGTTAGCTTACGTACCCTGTCGTCGATATTGAGTTTAGTGTCTGTAATTCGTGCCTCGTTGTTAATATCATTTTCCCATTCAGCTGGGGCTTTCTTGTTGTTGTGGTGGGATCCACCTAATCTGCATAGGTGACTACCAACTATATAAATAGTGGTTGGTACCGGGAGACGAGAGGAGAAGGGAATCACGAGATCCAACTAGAGACTCTGATCGACTGCGACTAGTCAACACATTCTCCAGGAACGTCTTCCCAGAAATATACAGAAATACTATATGTACTTATTGTGTACACTTTCTTGTTATAATA
>OZ038486.1:24653452-24698452 GCA_964036315.1 Acanthosepion esculentum
CGTGTTTACCAACTTTATACAGAATTATTGCCTGTAATATGAATATTTATTTTCAAGTTAGATATCTACAACTGGAAATTTGACTGCAAGTCAGTTTTTCTAGCTACATCCATATCTTTATTTATCTGAACTTAGTAACTGGAGCGTGTGCACGATGTAAGTATTTGAAAATTCCCATTAATGTCAAAAATATGTTATATAATTGTAATGTTAAAAAGACTTACACGGAGCATCAGTCTCTGGAGGATTATTTCAGAAAGCTACAACCAGCCGCGATTGAAAGTGAGACAGAAACTATATTACAGTTCACAAATTTGAGAAATTTTCAAGAGAGCCATTTGATTTTTTTAAAATTTTATATATTTATTTATTTTGTAAACAATACTAAACTCTAATTTCTTTTAAAGTAGGTTCATTTGTTATCAGTCAAATTGTAGTGGCATTTATTAAAGTATTCTTTGTTGTGAAGAGTTCCAGTTTCCTTGAAACTGCGTTCTTCATCATCAACAGAACTACAAAACGACGGCATATATATATATATATATATATATATATATATATATATATATATATATATATATATATATATATGTATGTATAAATGTGAACATAGAAGTCAACACTTAGAGGCGACAGTCTGTTTCATGCTAGAGGCAATCGTCAGGCCGCTTGACGATTTTATATAGCATGAAACAGACTTTCGCCTCTAAGTGTTAACTTCTATGTTCACTTTTATATTTACACACGCTCTATCTCTGATATTGAGCACTTTATCCCATAAAATAGCACATCTTAACACTATATTTCTTCATATATATATATATATATATATATATATATATATATATATATATATATATATATATATATAGGTAGTAATCCGTTGGTATAATCCAGGTGAGTCCTATTAACACAATATAGAATTTGAAATATTCTAAAACTGACTCACAAACAGCGCCCAGTGATGATTTTTTTAAACGGAGCTTAATTTTCTTTACAACTGTAATTAATGTAGTTTTAGTTAATGACCATTTTGAAAATTGTTATTATCTAAAGGTATCTTAATTCCAGTTGTAAATTGTATCTCTCTGTCTATCTATCTATCTATCTATATATATATATATATATATATATATATATATATATATATATATATATATATATATATGTGTGTGTGTGTGTGTGTGTGTGTGTGTGTGTGTGCGTGTGTTCGTGTGTGTGTGCGTGCGTGTGTTTGTGTGTGTGCATATATAAGGCATATCAATGTATTTGCTTGGTTTCCGTGTGGAGAACTAATAGACAATTATTTAAATAGTAAATAGGAAGACCCCTATTAAAATTAATAAATTTCATATTTGTGGTAGAGATTGTTAAACTATTGTAATACACAAAACATTGAAAAAAAGAGTGAGAACTTTTTTTCAGAATTTCTGTGAATAAGTAAAACCTCGGAAAAGGAAACTACTTTCCAAGGTGACCAAAATATACTGAAACTTTTCACAAAATAGTACAGCCAGTAACACGGGATTTGGTTACAAACTTCTTATAGTAATCAACTATAAGTTGAAACCAGCTATTAACAAATCATTTGAAATCAAAATTTGAGAAACGCTCCAGTAGGCTGAATGTCATATAAAATCTGACGAAAGAGAAAAAGAAAAGAAAACGTGCTTAAAAAGAACCATCAAACGTAATGTTCGGTGATTTCTAATAATAATTACTATATCAAGGCTATTGTAGAAGGAGACTTAGGCCTCTGTATGACCTTCAAATCAGGTGCCACTGCAGAGCCTGTGGGTAACGTCTGGCCGTAACATGGTCCTCGATTTTGTTCACTCAACTTGAACTGGAACAAATCAATAATTTTAAATATTACAAAAGAAAACATAGCCAAAAAATATATACTAGAAAAACAGTGTTTAGACCGAATGTTATATTTTATAAGTACGTCGAGGGAAAAAGTTTATAAGCCACAAGCAACAAACAGAAAAAGAACAAAAATATTCTCAGTGTACAGCAGAATTTTCGAAGACACAAAGCGGTAAATCGCATAAATTGATTGCGCTAGAGTTCGCTGATGTAGAAATATTTAGCGGAGGCATTCGGTGGGAAGGAAAATATATTGTATATTAACCCTACCGGTTCACTATTTAAATGATTAAGTAATGATCTGTAATATATTACGAGTCCCTGTCAGAAAAGCTCAATCAATGTATAGTTATTTATAATATATATATTTTTTCAATTTTTGAAAAAATGGATAAACATTTATAGGGAAAGTTCCTACGGTAAAAAAAATACATTGTCGTCTATGTAAACCGTCTTTTCAGACGTAGTCGACGGTTCCGTTCATGGTGGAAGATTTTTTATCTGGCTGATTTGAAGAACACAAGATCAGCAATCCCTTCCGCAATGTAATTATATATTAAATTGCAGGAATATAATCATTCTGCCTGTGCCCTCGTGAGGCATATCCCCCTCCTGTTGTGAGTTCTTGGTCACTGCGCTAAATTAATACAATGTTGTATAGCGCCCTCGTGCCTCAGAGCTCGTGGGCGACGGCGTCAATTCATTAATAATGTTGCTTTCTTCTTTCACGGCCGGGGATATCTCGTTGTTTAGATTCGGAAAGAAAATAGCTTCAACACGGAATTTTAACTTAGCTATTTTATTAACGTTGATGTATACATTTCCATCTATCCACTGGGTTTGCTCACCCTCCACTTGGGAGACGCTTCAGACACAAAAGAAACACGTCTATATTGTTCGACGGTTAAGACTCGACTGCATTAATTCCCTTTATTTATCGTTGGCTCAACCAATCAAAGTCGACTTCCTTGTTTTGTCTTCCATCTGACCACAAATGTCAACCCAAAGAAGTTTCAGCAGCGACACACTTTCTCTAAATATTAATAGTCTGCTAAACTATTATTTAAAAATTCTTTGACAGTGTTCTTCCGACTACCGAGCCAACGACCAGACAAATGTTCTAATTCATTTTGCAATATATTACATTCTTTCATAATTTCCCTCTTTCTTCTCTTAAAGAAGATATTTTCGTAGATTTTTTTTAAATTTTGAATTAATTTGCGCAAAATCGCAAAATCAAACAAGCTAATCATTGAGGTGAGTGCAGAAATTGAAATTTGATTCAATGAAGACTAGTCTGAAAGACAAACTGACAAGAAGATTTTATAGACATGGGAAGCAGTATTAGTTACAAACGCCTTTAGATATTGGTGCAAATGTTGACAGAAGAACAGCTGGGGAACCGAAAGTAACAACTGCTGATGAAGATAAACACTTAATTATTGAGCGCAAAATAGACAGAAGGAAAAATGTTCAAGAGTTTATAACTGAACTTAATTCCTCTGCTCAGGAACGGTGAGAAATCAACGTAGATCGGCGTATCTCAATGGGTGAATATTATCGAAGGTTAATAAGTAGTTATTATTGATTCTTATGGGCAACATAGAAAAGAACTGGACATTAAAAGAGTGGCAAAATATATTGTGGTCAAACAAGTTCAAATTTGAGGAGCGTGAATGTCCGAAGGAAGCCAGAGGAAAGGCTTTCTGATGAATGGGCAGTTCTAATGGAGTTAAGTTGTGGTTGTGGGATGGGGGATCAGGGAAAAGAACTGGACATTTGATTCTGGCCAAGGGAATCATCAAAAAAAGAACAATATCATTCAGGAATTTGCACAAACGTCCTATACTATCTGGTTTATGCATAATTGAAAAAAATGTTTCTGTCTATTTTGAGCTCATTAATTGTTTATCTTCATCGGTAGATTTTGCGCAAATTAATTCAAAATTAAAAAAATAAATAAAATCTAAGAGAATATCTTATTTCAGACAGGAATAAGCGGCATTATGAAGGATTGTAATATATTCCAAAAAGAATTAGAACATTTTTTTGGTGGTTGGATCGGTAGTCGGCTGAACACCGTCAAAGAATGTTTAAATAATAGTTTAGCAAATATAATGTTTAAATAATAGTTTCGGCATGCAGCAATCAACGACATCATCAAAAAAGGTTTGGATGCAGCTGGGTTCCCTTCCCAAAGCGAACCCGTAGGCCTCGACCGTGGTGATGGAAAGCGACCGGATGGCACTACCATCTTCCCTTTTAAAATGGGTAAGTCGTTGATTTGGGATGCGACCTGTGCGGATACATTTTCGGCCGGTAATTTGATCAGGTCCGCGGTTGAGCCGGGGTCCGTCGCCCGAGACGCAGAGGTAAAAAATAGCTTCTCTTGCTGCTAGATTTTGTTGTACTCCAGTGGCAGTGAAGACTTCAGGGGTTATTGGCCCTCGTTCGATGGCGTTCCTTCGGAGGATTGGCGCGATTGCGTCTCGATTAAGGAACGAGCCTCGCGAAACGGAGTGGCTCTTGCAGCGTGTCTCACTGACGACGGTTCGAGGTAATGCTTTCTCCACCATAGCGGCTGGCAGAGGATAGAAAAAATTGTTTATAGTTATGTTGTTCTGGAATTGTCATCATTGGTCGATTGAATTTGCTTTGTTTAGCAAATTATTAATTTTTAGAGGAAGCGTGTCGCTGCTCAGACTTCCTGGGGGTGACCTTTGAGGTCAAATGGAAGACAAAACAAGGAAGTTGATTTTGATTGACTGAGCCAGCGTGCGAACAATTGACAGAGAAAGGGATTTCAAGGAATCGAGTCTTAACAAGACAACGTTCCAAAACACTTGTAAATTAAGTTAAAGACACAAAAAAGTAATATTTTGTAAATTACAACGTGACTGTCTTTATCTACTGACAATTCCGCATTGAGTTAGTATGGGATAGACCGGATAAAGGAGTTCGGAAAAAAATACCCAAATAGTAAGAGTTATTTCAGTGATTGAAAAATGATTGGGGAGGTCTGCCATCTTCTTATTTTCAAAGGCAGTAGAAAAGAATGCGAGGAATTTGTAAAGCAGTAATATAGACAGGTTATGGTTTTATTGACGAAAACAAAATATGATGTAGATGTATGATAATTTTGTAATGTTATGTGCTTATGTTTTGTCAAAATAAAAACAAATACACGGAAATTAAATTAAAAATAAATACAAAAACACCGAAAATAATTGTGTTTATTTCCGAAATACAGTGTGTTCCTAACCTTTTGCATGTAGTGTATATAATTAAAGGATTTCACAAAAATCAATTTGAGAAGCCGCTAAGACACTACGGATTACTCTGAGGAAAAATATATGTGAAATATCATTTAAAGAAGATGTCAACAAATGAACAGTGTTTCAAGGCGACATATTACATTTGACATTGTATTATTATTTTCAGAGATCAAAATTGACTAGAAATCAAGAAGCCGAAAACGAGTTGCACAATCGAGAAGTGCTTATGAAGAATCTGCCGACATAGAAGTTATGGTTAAATCTAAAAATTCAATAGGATATATAGAGTGGGGGGAAACAAATATTCGTAAAGATACAAATCTTTAATTTATTGTATTTACAACTAATGAATAAACAAACTTTCCATATAATTAGCCCTACACAGATGTATAATAACTAAATATGCTTAGAAAACTACTAATTTTGGTTTAATATATATAAATCCCATTTCGAAATCCCATTTAACAATTGTAATGGGGGGAAAAAGTATTCGTACAATACAAAAAAAAGAATATATAATCTTCATTTAATACTTTGTAGAATAGCCATTATTCACTTCTACAACAAGCAACTAAGTGCCTTAAGGAGGTTTTCTTAACCTGGTTCAAGAGGGTGGCTACTGAAAGGCCCTTGGTCTAGAAACAGGACCCTGTAGCATATCACACACGCAGGAGTATCCATTCATGACAGTCAGACAATTTCTGCGACCACATCACCCCTAAAATCTGCCCTCCTAACTTCCCAGACTGCAACCTCCTTGATAATTATCTGTGGGGCACAGATGAATGAGAGTCTAGAAAAGCTCTCTGTAACATCAAAGATGAACTGAAGGCATGGATGACGGCGACATTAAACAACTTAAACAAGGACATCGTCCAGAAGAGTTGCAGGAGATTCCGAAGTCGGCCGGAGTCCGTGGTTGAAGTAAATGGCGATTTTATTGAAGAACTTTACTCTTTACTATTTCAAGATAATTTTGTGTAAATTCGGTAAATATATTTGTTAAAACGAGATGTCAGTGTTATTTTCATTTAGTCCTATTTAGACGGCAATTCATCCATTGCGCTATATATATATATATATATATATATATATATATATATATATATATATATATATATATTGTGTGAGTGTGAGTGTGTTTGTTTGTGTGTGTTTGCGTGTGTGTATTTCTGTGCTTGTGTTTCGCAAACGTGATGATCGCCTACAACATGAAATGCCTGTCAGAAGGCAGTCTTCTTTATTACATTTGTTATATCCTCAGCATTTAAAACTATCCTAATAAATATGTTATATTCTAAACAATACATTAATATTATAAGAGCTTGTTCTAAAATTATGATTCTGACATACCCAATAATATCACAACGGGAAAAGAACATTGTATCTTTTTCTTACTATACATCCTCTACGTATTGCTTTTTCGAAAGAGCGTCTTTATCAAGATGAAAATGTTTCGCCGCAATTGATAAATGACATAACTGAGTGGGGAAAATATAGGTTCTCAGATCATTAGATTTAAAATGAGTTCGATACTCAATAGATTTCACAAATATATGACCTTGTACCATTTGTAGCTAAGTTAACGTAATTGTGTGTAGCCTCAATGTATTCGTGTTATCTCTTAGACGATCACTATTGCAGGAAGTATAAGATATACCATGGCATTTTATAGATAGATAGATAGGCAGATGAGAAAAACGATTATATATATATATATATATATATATATATATATATATATATATATATATATATATATATATATATATATATTTATATTTATATATAATTATATACCTAGATAAGTGCGAACAGACTGATATAGATAGCTGAGAATAAACTTATATATATATATATATATATATATATATGTACATATTATATATATATATATATAGATAGATAGATAGACAGACATACAGACAGCTGAGAATATAAATAGATGTGTATAAAGTTAAATAGATGGATAGATGAGAATAATCAAATAGATAGATAGATAGATAGATAGATAGATAGATAGATAGATAGATAGATAGATAGATAGATAGATGAAAATAAACGTAGAGGAGAATAACCAAATAAGTATATAGATGAGGATACATTTATGTAGATAGGAAGATAGATGAGAATAGATTTAGATAGATATCTTAGAATGAACTTAGATGAGTATGAACTTAGATAGATAGATAGATAGATAGATAGATAGATAGATAGATAGATAGATAGATAGATAGATGAGAATAAACTTACATAGATAGAGAGATGAGAATAAATTTAGATAGATATTTCCTCCCTGAATCTTTGCCTAACCCCAGGGTTATCATTGGCTTAACCTTTCATAAACAAAAATCAGGTAATTTATTGATTTCGGAAGCACGGGGAGTCGATTTCTCCATGAATCTGATGAATATTGAGAACACCTTAAAGCGAAGTGTCGTTGAGACCAAGAATCATAGGATGTGTATTGAAATTCCGCTCTTGCCTGGAGATCATGATCAGACGATAATACTCTCAACATCACAAACCCCGCTCGTTTTGTAATATGCGTCGGTACATCTTATTGATTACTATATATTTCTCATACAACAGCCCGTATTTAATCTAATTCCGCACATGTGTGCGTGTTCAGCCTCGAATAAGTGCCCTCTCATTTCCATATACAAACATCTACCTTTCCTGTCACTTTCGACTTTTAACTTGTGAACCCTCTGAGAGAAAGGCCACTGACCATTCATAACTTGTCATACAATCTTCTATCCTTTTGAGATTCTCTGTGATATCAGCATTTAAGGAAAGCTATATTACTAAAATAGGCTCGCTTTTCAAGAGATTCTTGTATGAACACTAGTTTAATATGTCTGTAATGCACTTGGCGTAATTAAGACAACACTTAAACAATGAAGAGAAGACAGTAACTAATTAAGAAAATTACTATCGTTACAACATGTCGGATGGAAAGATAATGACTTTGATTTAGAGAGAGAACAACAATGTTTGGTTCAATGGGAAACCTGCAACAATGGCGATTCTATATATTAAGGCAAAATGTCTCTGAGCAAAAACGTGATATAGCGTATGGCAAAGTCATATCGATCTAGTTAAAATATGACATATGGCAAAACAATATCCAACCATATACGATACAGTGTAAAAGAAAACGCTATCTATACATTTCTAATATTGTACATTCTCGCAACTGCTTAATATTGGAGACACTATAATTTCATATTTTTTTAAATAATATGCAGCTCTTTCTAAAATCAACAATCTAAATATAAATTCTCCAATGAAGAATCTGCAATTTTATTGGTCCTGACATGGCATCTTGACTTTCCACGGTCGTTTTACTGTGATTTTTCTATAAATAATTGCATCATAATTATTCTGATGTATTTTATCGATGGTAACTAGACTATATGAATTTAAATACTAGATTGGCGGCAAGATTTCATCATTTTACAGTTGAATTAGATAAATATAACTGTATAGTCTATGCTAGCAGTTCCTTCTAACATACTTATCGCTTGCAGAGCTCTCTTTCGGCTCTTGCTTTGCATTCAACTTGGATATTGAAAGATTTAAATGCAATGCCAATCGTTATGTTATGTCTTCTTAATCATCGTTCTTTTATTGTCCTCTATCCTAAATATTATTTTCTTATATTATAGTTTTAGTGGATTTATTGTTTTGCTTCGGTAAAATGATTAAAAAGTCTGCTTGAGTATATCCAGCTGGCCTTGTTAATGAATGGGGGTATAAAGAAATGATCACGCTATCGTTTTAACGTTGTAATTCTATATTATTTTTCACAGCCATTTACTGAAGCTGCAACTTGTACTACGAGAAATTGTAAAAACTTGTTACTTTTTATTCATACCCTAATATATCTGTATATAGAGGTCTTGCTTCAGACAACGATCTGATTAAGATTTTCCAACACTAATATGGCTTGGCGTCTTGTACTTCTGCTTTGGACCGATTAATTTTGCATTAGATATTACGTGTTATAATTTTAATAGCATTATATTTCTCTGTAATTTATTGACTTCAAATCTTTTTTCAAAATTGTGCAAAAAATTACTAACTCTTCTAAAATATAATATCTATCTATCTATCTATCTATCTATCTATCTATCTATATATATATATATGTATATATATATATATATATAAATATATATATATATATACATATATATAGATCATATTAGGGGTCAATATATATATATATATATATATATATATATATATATATTACATTCATACAAAAAACAGATAAATTCAACCTCAGCGTTGCGACCGCACGCTCGAAAATTTCTTACAATTAACAATAACACATTTCTTAAAACATCTTTCGGATTACACCTATTCTCTCGTTGTCCTGTTATTACCTGGGTGTAAAAAACAAATATATTTTCATACCTGATGATATCGGTGTGCACAGATGAAAGCTTGTAAAAAAATTAAAAAAAAACCTTATGCAACTGGAATTTATAAACAGGAATGATAACACTCATCTACAGGTTCTTGATTAATGTCATTTATTAAATTTGTTTGCGAAGATGTATTCTCGCCATATATATCATTAACTTCAATATCAATTTTTTTATATGAATGATATATGTAATGTAAATTGAACTGCACCACATACTTGATATATATATATATATATATATATATATATATATATATATATATATATATATATATATATATATATATATATTCCCAAGTGGATAGAATCCACCTAGAACTCAATGTCCTGGACAGAGAGATAATATAATATAAAAGGCTCAAACACTAATATTCCATGGTTATAATTTATTACATTGGAATCATAATCACGATCCAATTCATCAGACCTACAAATTCAATTTTTGAATTCATCAGACCTAAACATGCATCATTTTGAATTCATCAGACCCACAAATTCAAAAATTGAAATTGTAGATCTGATGAATTGGATCGTGATTACGATTCCAATGTAAAAAATTATATTCGTGGAATATTATTGTTTGAGCCTCTTATATATATATATATATATATATATATATATATATATATATATATATATATATATATATATATATATATATATATATATATATGACAAATGGAGCCATGTACACATATGACTAATGCTTACTCAAGTATTAACCCATTCAATGTAGTCTCAGATACAAAGACAATGAAAATTCAGTATCTAATCAACTAATGCATATTCAACTATAAACATGACCAATGTAGAAAAATGTACATACGATGAATGCTGACTGTGTATAAGCACGTTCAATATACCAACAGGTCTAATATATGGAGATTCAAGTAACAGCACGATCTATGTCGGCACAATTATAAAGCAGACCATTACATACTCAATCAATGCCACTGTAGACTCTAGTATAAACACGGGCAAAATAGGACCATGCTATATTACATTATATTGATTCAGTATTAAATAATCCTAAATTCCTTTTTAATCACTTCAACCCAAACAAAGCAATAAAGACACTAAGATGCAATGGCTTTCCGAGTGCGAAAGAATTTAAGAAAAAGAAAACAACTTTAAGTATAAAGAACAAGTAAGAATGGCATTGCATTTAAAGTTTTTAAGATCAAAATTGATTATACAGCAAGAGGCCGCTAGAGAGTTCCTCATATTTATTAATTGCTCGATAAATTATGAATAAATCACACTTATTAATTGCTTAATAAATTATCATTTAATTAATTATTTATTTTTATCATGATACATCTCATAAATTCCTTACATCGGAAATCTTACAATAGGAAATTTCCTAAACTGTTTACAAAACAGATTGACAAAAGGTTAAATTTTGAAAGAGTTTGGAATAAAACTAACAGATATGACAGTAACTGGTAACATAGAACTTACGGTTATATCTAGCAATTTCAAATGTAAAATAATTCAACATAGCTGGCAATCTAAATTAAATCTTAAATTAAGTCTATGTAACAAAGAGAAATGCTCATCAGAATAATTACATTGATATTTATTTATATGGAATGTACAGGGAAGCTATTTTAAGGTAGTAGGAATGTGACTGAAGCTGGGATACAACGTCAGGAACGATATCATTGCATATTATTTTTTTGGATTATTCAAGAATCTCTAGATACCTAACTGAAGCGACCGCCATATCTGACAGAAATATAAAATGCATGGGCGAATTGTATATATGTAAGATAGTTTCTGTCGAGAAAAAAAATGTCTATCGCGACTCATTGAATCAACTTTCATTGCAGTATACCTAGAAATTGATTTACTATATGACCCCAAATTTAACAAACCAAAATATTTCCTTTCATGTAAAACTAAATCATTTTTTCTTTGTCAGTAGTTCTTACATACCTTTTTATTAAGCCTCTATATTTGAAGCTACATTGTCTTCTTTTTTTCAATAATTTTAAATAGTCATTATTCTTTGATGGCTTGAAGGATTTTAACTGTTGTTTATTTTTTTAAGAACTCTCTATCCGTTCCTTTTTTTAATTTGAAATCTTATTTTAAGAATTTCTCGCCAAGCAAGGCGTTAATGCTACTAGTACGCAGGGGTTACATGGAGTGAAAGTGAGAGAAAAGACTGTGTATAGGGGGATTGACGAAAGGATAAAAGATGGACGGGATTAAAACAAAGATAGAAGATGGCGATTGACGGTGCTTTTAATTTTTTGAAGATTGTAGTTATCATGGAAGCAAATAAATGGAAGGGAGTTCTACAGTTGGGAAGTCGGATAAAAGTACCTGTTGCAGTAGAAGTGGTGGTTACATTTAACTATTTCAACTTTTAAAAAATTGCATCGTGGTGTCAATCTGGTAGAACACTATATACATATATCCGGGCAACAACAAAAAATTACCTCAACATAGAGATAGTCTATTTCAAAATGTTCTGCACGCGGCTATCACAAGAACATGTGTCTGGCTCGTAGAATTGTTTTAATTTTTTTTTCAATATCAGTCCTCTTCTAGTAGACGCCGAGTTATGAGAATGGGTTTGTGTTAGCGGTTGGTTGGGGTGTAATTTATCTTATCACGGGGGAAGCGATCTTGGGCTGTAGTTTATTTATGGGCATGATCTTTGTTGCTTGTAGGATATCAGATCCTACTATGTGGCGTTTCTTATACAAGCCTGGGATTCACTTAAATAGTTTTTGTACTACAAGTTTCCAATATTAATAATAAGTGATGGGGGATTTAAACTTAAAGCCGTTAAGATTAATGTAAATTTGTTGAGTTATAGATTTATAGTTTGTCGGTAATACCCGAGCACCCAATGAAATAAATCACGCTGTCCAACATACTTATATTCTTACATATCTTCATACATACATATATATACATTTACTATAAATTGTTTTCCATTTAAATTAAATTTAAATTTGACCAAGTGAATGAATACAATCAAAAATATAGAAGGAGAAATCCAGAATATGGAGGTCACATCGGCAAGATCAAAATGAGATAATATGGGCGTCAAGTTGCGCAAGTAATCACAAAACTGATTTCTATCGAAAGAGATAGCCAGAAGAAAGTTGTGGCATCAGCAAGTGTAATATTGAAATGCATCGTTTTTCTCCACAAATCATGACAATGATTTAATATCAAGCATTATTTTCTTACAAAAAGCACGTGTGAGACGCAACAAGGCGCGGGTTATTCGGCTAGTATAAGATAAAGATTCTTTCTCTGAAAACGCTTTTTTGATTTTTCCACTCTACATTTGAAGATATTTTATTTCTACGTTCTTAAATATTTATGCCATATACGCCTAATCAAATATTACAGAATTTATAAATGACATTCATTGATAGAGATTAGAAAGAGTTTGCATGCCAACGATTCTGTTTCAGGTGCCAATAATTCCCTGTAACTGATTGATATTTATTTAAATAACATGGATTGAAATTTTTTAAAAAAAGTCAAGTTCTTAGAAAAATGATTCATTATTTATTCGATCAAAAATTTCTTTTGGTTTCTCTTATTTGTTTCATCTGGCCATAAAGTCTACAAATGCTTGTTTAAACAATTCTTTATTTAAACAACAGAGCGATATATTTTCCTTTTTCATTTGGATCCTGACTAGAAATTTTTCGAACTGTAATGAAGATGTTTGCATGCTTCAAAACGATAATCCGTTGAGAAGAGATTGGCTGAATTGGAAACGGACATTAAAATATTTACTTTCAGTTCAGGCTTAATAACAGCTTTATTACCCATTATTCATCATAGTTTTTAATCTTAATCTTCGTTACTTTGCGCCAAAACCGGGGCGATCATTATTCTACGGATATTAAGAATAAAGAATGATTTTTGGAATAGCAGCGATGAAAAATATATAGTGATTTCTGAATCAAATGTTAGTCCGTGAAAATCTAAAATTTAGAACAATTTCTGAACATTAAATTAGTAATATTATCTTACATTAGTATACTATTAGGAGGCAATGGATAGCGGCTCGGATTGAGGAATCGGAGAGCCGAGTTCGAATTCCAGTCGAAACCATTACATTCACTTATGTGCTACCCTTGGGTATGAATCCTCTTTTTCCCCCCCAGCTATGGGCAAATAGCAGGACATACCGGGTTCTATATCGTTGGATGACAACTTGTCGACCGTCATTTATCAAACAAATGATCGCCCAAGCGTGTATCACGCATGTCACAAAACTAACTGACTGATTATACTATTAACCAAATATTAGTATACTTTTAAAAAAGAAAACTGCCTGACATTGGCTTAATGGCTAACGAGTTAGACTACTTCGTGATTTCTAATTAGTATTGAATTTGACTTTCACTAAGTACCGCATACTTGTAAAATATGCCAGCATACTAAAAAGAAAGATCACGTCATCGTGATGTAGTAGGTAGCAATATTACCTTTTTAATCGTTAATAGTAATTTCAATCTCGCTAGGAACCCAATAATCGTAACCTTGTGCCAAACCTAGCTAAACTTATTAAATAATTGTATTTTATCGAACTGTAAGGAACAGAAAGATTGCTTGTTGGCTATTAGATGTAAATTCGATCTTTAAATGGAGACCCGGTGGTTTTGGCGTTTTGCAAAACTAAGATAAGCTTAGTAAATAACCGCTAGTAGCAACTGAAAATAAAATTTAAAAAATACTAGATAAAATCTAAATGAAATATAAACCGAAGGTAATTTTAACACACATTAAACTACAATTGATTAATTACAATTAAACATTTAATAAGAATTAAAAATATACATTAGATATGCTACTATCTTGCGAAAAATATACCTAGAATGAGTTATATGGTTAAATTTCTTCTCGGTTGAAACATAAATGTAAACATAAATCTAACAGCTCAGTTAGAGCAACTGTCTTGGTCAGAAGTCCTTCTGGGATAAAAGGGACAGGAATTGGAGTCAGCCGCTTATTTATTGTATCGTTTCTACCCTATGTACTGATGGTCGTAGAATGATTTTGATTTGTGTGATGAAAGTCAGAGGTTCAGTTGATGAAAGGCTTCAATTGGTAGCGGTAGCTTTGCAACGTAATAACGTAAGTTAACGTGCAACTAAATGACACTCTCCCTAATTAACGAACTGGGGGCTGTTTGCAAATTAACTAGAGTGATACATTTTATGTATATATCCGAGTGGGGAATTTTATGTCATGTTAAGGGTGTAATGTGAATGGTAATATTAGCCATTACCTTATCAGGAATCATTCCGCATTCATAGCCTGAGCAGTCAGTATTACTTTCGGTTGTAATTTATAAAATCTTTCTATTTAAGCAATTTTCCGGAAAGTAGATTTTATGAATTCACACGAAAGAAATCTACTTCGTAAAGTCGTGTTTTGGAAAAAAAAAAACAACAGTGTATATCAGTTTAAGCTCCTTTGGTAGATTGTATCTCTAACAAAAAAAGAGTACATGTGTTCGTTTGACGATTGGAACATTATTAAGAAAACTTACACTTCACTCGTCGAATACAAGTTCTATTACACAACATATGAAAATGCATTCTTTTCAACTTCACAATGCAGGAAAATACTATTTGGAACAACAAGTATACTACACCACGATAATGATAAACAAAGATTTCTAATTCTCGAGGCCCTCTATATCAAAATCAACCTGTAATACATGTTTAATATAGTTTGAATGTAAGAATCCGATGTGATAATTAATTTGATCAATCTAACAGCAACAATGTCTAGTAGCAGCTATTCAGGAATTCTTAAGGTCTTCCATATCAGAGGTTGACAGTGGATATTCGGAGAGAGTAAGAAAACGTAGTTCTGCAGGTCTTTAATATCAGAGGTTGGAAGTGGATATACCGTCAAGATAAGAAAACAAAATGGCCGTCTTTATACACATCGGATCGAATATTTCAAGTCTTCTTATTGGTTAACCTTCTATGGATGGACTATAAAATGTGTCAGCTCATTTTGGTTTGCTCACTAGTACATTATGTACTCAAAATAACCCAACACAACCAACCAACACTCAACAAAATTTATTACGAGTGTATAGCAGCAGAATATTGATATTCATATGACAAAACTTTTAATGCCACTTTGGACATATACCAATTTCCAGTCATCTTGCTTGCTTTGTAAAACAACCCGCAACTACAACGGACAAATTAAGAAATTTTAAAATAACTATGTCAGAACGCGTCTCCATCACAAAGAAATGCAGATTTTACGGCAGTTACAATACGTTTGTTTATCTCTGAAGATCATCTTGGAAAAGATCAAAATATACTCGGGTTAAAAAATAACTACGGCGAATTTTTTGATCAATTACATCTCAGCATCAAGAAACCGATTAGAGAAAAGGACATGATCTGTATAAAAATAGGTAAACGCAATATGTCTATATTATTCAATGGAACATGTTTGAATAAATACACACACACACACACACACACACACACACACACACACACACACACACACACACACACACGCGCGTGTGTGTGTGTGTGTGTGTGTGTGTGTGTGTGTGTGTGTGTGTGTGTGTGTGTGTGTAGCTTTGTAAATTCTTTCTATATTGAATTCCAGAATTATAAGTTTCAAACTCATTCCTAAATAGGCAGAGGACATTTTTTGTCATATTTCCCATTTAATATTACTTCATTCCTTAAGAATTTCTTCATATAGTTTCAAAATCTTCAGCGTGATTGTCGAATGTTATAAATACAGATTTCATGAAAACATTTGTTCTGGGGCGTCTGCTATTTACTTAGAGGTTCTAAGATAAAATACAAAAATAGATCGGCATTGTTATTCGTCCTTACTTGTCACTTTCGCACAGCCATAACACAACTTCCCCCCGTCTTTCTATAAATTATCTCATGGTAATTGATCTGATGAACTTTCCTATATGGTACTCATAACTTATAAATTCTAGATTAGCAGCTTGATATCGTCAATTTACTGCTGATGTTTACTGCAAGTTCTATCTGAACAGTTCCTTCTCTCGCATGTATCACTTGCGGAAATCTCTTTCCAGTCAAATTAGATTATTTAAAACATCAAATGTAATGTGAATATTTATCTTCTGCCATCTTAATTCCTATTCTTTTATTGTTCTCTGTCTTTAATAATGTTTTTTTTTCTCTCTTATTTTCTCATATTTTGTTTCTTAGTAGCATTATTGCATTGCTTGACATGAAACTATTTTTAAAAATTAGAACACATTCAAGAAAATTTTAGATTAATAATGCATAATACATATATTTTTAAAAAAATTGGGACTAACGTCACAACAATTATTTGTATCAGAATATTTTTGTCACCTTCTAGAGATCGGTTGCTTCATTTCAGCAATATAAAAGGCGGGCAAAAGTGTGGTATGTTGTTTCTGTTAATTGGTATATTTCTTTATGATTCTGCAGCACATATCCACAACGTTCGAAAAATAATAATAATAATAATAATAATAATAATAATAATAATAATACGGGTATAAATATCATACAGACCCGGTTAAAAAGATAAGACCTATAACAATTTTATGGAACTTTGCAATATATACAGACAGAAAAATCAAATCTAATCGCCCAGACATCGGGATGGGATCAAAGACCATAAAACAGAGTGTGTTTTCTTATTAATATGGAACTTTCTGAAGACTGCAATGTATCTTCGAAGATCTTCAAAAATCTATCAAAATGCCAGGATAATGAAGTGGAATTTTCAGAAATGTGGCACATGAATATATCAATAATTCCATTTGTAGTCTGAACACTTGAAATGTTTGGAAACAGGTCCCTATAGATTCATTGAAGGCATTCTCGGTAGCAAATGCCTTACAGAAATATAAAAAGGGTATTCATAAGTACATATCACACATTACGTTTAGAGTTTTATCTATGTAAAGTGTATGCGAACTTATTTGTCTTTTTTTTATATACAAATGATCAGTTGAAAACGTCATGAAGCCAGTTCTAACCTTAGGTCTCTGGTTGGGACCGGGAAGGAAATGTGTATAAAACAAAAATCAAAGGAAATAATAATAATAATAATAATAATAATAATAATAATAATAATAATAATAATAATAAGCATGACAGAGTGGGCCAATATCTGCACTGGAAAATTTGCAACTCGTATGGGAAGGAAACTGGAAGAAATTGGTACGAACACCACCCTGACCCGGTTACGGAGATAGGACCTGTTACAATTCTATGGGACTACACAATACACACTGACAGAACAATCAAAGCCAACCGCCCAGACATTGTTATTAAAGACCACAAACAAAATAAGTGCCTCCTTATTGATATGGCAGTCCCTGAAGACTGCAATGTGTCTTTGAAGATATTCGAAAAACTGTCAAAATACAAGGACCTTGAAATCGAAATGTCAAAAATGTGGCACATGGGAACATCAACAATTCCTGTTGTAGTTGGAGCCCTTGGACTGGTTGGAAAAGATTCCAGTAGGCTGATTGAAGGGATCCCTGGAAGTCCATGCCTCAAAGAGATACAAAAAATTGTTCTGACAAGTACAGCCCACACTTTACGAAGGGCTTTGTCTATGTAATTATTTTTTATTTTATTTTGTTTTTTTTTTGCAGTTGAAAGTGTCATGATGCCATTTCTAACCTTTGGTCCCTGGGCGGGACCCGGAAAGAAATGTGTAAACGCCAGATATCAAAGAAAATAAAAATAATAATAATAATAATAATAATAATATCTTCATTTATAATATATTATTAGTGTACTAATATACTATTATTATTATTATTAATATATTTATATATTATCAAGCTTTTCAACAGGGAATTGTTTATTTGTTCAATCTGGTCTGGTACGCCTCCTGTGATCATTGTAAAAATCCAAAGTAATTGTAATATAATCGATCCTGACCAGGTATCACAACTTCAGTCACTTTCTCACCGACATCAGGTGGTTTTGCTCTGTGTTTTCCAAATATTTTCATAGCGACTTCAGTGTTGTCTTTTTTTTTTCCTGGTACCCCGACTACATGAACTTAATCGTGCTGCTAGATTGAAAAATAGTTCTCATCGTTTTACTTCTGACCTAGCTAGATTCATACATTATTTCTAATTCCAACCTGCGGAACTCCTCTTCCATTTCTTGCTTGCGTGATAACTACACTCTTCACAAATGAAATGCAATATCTAATGCAATCTTCTTTTCCCTTTTTGTCCTTCGTTCATTCCTGCTCAGTGAAGTTTTCTCTCTCTCATCCTATGTCCTAGTGGCATTATCGCCTTGCCTGCGGTGAAACCATTAAAATGCATTTCTTGCTTTTGTAGGCTTTGCCTGGAATAGGCCGACTGCATTCCTTGCCATGGGTAAAAGACTGAAAAGAGGTCATACCCTTAGTGAAATCTTGTTAATTAAATATCGAATAAATAGTAGCAAAATAGACTCAAGCATAATCCCGACTAATGTAGACACATATACTAAGACGTTCAATCAGAATTCGCTATCAAGATGAGAAACATATATATATATATATATATATATATATATATATATATATATATATATATATATATATATATATATATATGTATGAAAGGTCTTTTAAATACGCAAGTACTTCCGACTGTAGATTCAGCCATCTTCAGGCATGGACATTTCCATGGCTGAAGATCATTGAACGTACAGTCGAATGTAATTTCCTATTTAAGAAAGACCTTATACACTTTATAATATTAAATACTTTATAATAAATATAATAATATTTAATACTTTATAATGTTAAAACCAAGGATACAAACATACATGCATATATATATATATATATATATATATATATATATATATATATATATATATATATATATATATATATATATCCGTAGACATGGCAAATATAGCCAAGTACACATATGACTAATGCTGACTCAAGTATGAATCCATTCAATGTAGTCTCAGATACAAAGCCCATGAAAATTCAGTATCAAGTCTACTACTGCACATTCAACTATAAACATGACCAATGTAGAAAATGTACATACGATGAATGCTGACTCTGTATAAACACGTTATTGGCTCCGATACCAACACGTCTAATATATGGAGATTCAAGTGACAGCACGATCTATGTGGACTAATTATAAAGCAGACCATTACATACTCAATCATTACCACTGTAGACTCTAGTATAAACATGAGCAATATAGGACCATGCTATATTACATTATATTGACTTCAGTATTAAATAATCCTAAATTTCTTTTTAATCACTTTGACCCAAAAGACAATGGCTTTCCGAGTGCGAAAGAATATAAGAAAGAAAAAAAAAAACAATTTTAAGGAGAAAGAACAAGTAAGAATGGAATTGCATTTAAACTTTTTAAGATCAAAATTGACTATAAAGCAAGAGGCCGCTAGAGAGTTTCACAGCGCGAACTGCGTGAAAAGAAACTGTTAACATAGAACTTACGGTTATATCTAGAAATTTAAAATGTAAAATAATTCGACATAGCTGGCAATCTAGTTCAGCACTTAAATTAAGTCTATGTAACGAAGAAAAATGCTCATCAGAATAATTCCATTGACATTTATTTATATGGAAGGTACAGGGAAGCTATTTGAAGGCAGTGGAAAGTGACTGAAGCCTAGATGCCACGTCAGGAAAGATAACATTGCATATTATATTTTTGTGGATTATTCAAGAATCTCTAGATACCTAACTGAAGCGACCGCCATATCTGACAGAAATATAATATGCATGGGCGAATTGTATATATGTAAGATAGTTTCTGTCGAGAAAAAATGTCTATCACGACTCATTGAATCAACTTTCCTTGCAGTATACCAAGAAATTGATTCACTATATGACCCCAAATTTAACAAACCAAAATATTTCCTTTCATGTAAAACTAAATCATTTTTCTTCTTTGTCAGTAGTTCTTACATACCTTTTTATTAAGCCTCTATATTTGAAGCTACATTGTCTTCTTTTTTTCAATAATTTTAAATAGTCATTATTCTTTGATGGCTTGAAGGATTTTAACTGTTGTTTATTTTTTAAGAACTCTCTATCCGTTCCTTTTTTTAATTTGAAATCTTATTTTAATAATTTCTCGCCAAGCAAGGCGTGAATGCTACTAGTACCCAGGGGTTACATGGAGTGAAAGTGAGAGAAAAGACTGTGTATAGGGGGATTGACGAAGGGATAAAAGATAGACGGGATTAAAAAAAGATAGAAGATGGCGATTGACGTTGCATTTAATTTTTTGAAGATTATACTTCTCTGGGAAGCAAGTAAACAGAAGGGAGTCCCACACTTGGAAAGTGCGAGAAAAGAAACTGTTGCAGTAGAAATGGCGGTTACATTTAACAATTTGACTCTAAAAAGATTTCATCGTGGTTTCAATCTGGTATCACAGTAAATACATATATCCGGGCAACGGAGGAAAAAAAAGCTCGTCAGAGCAGTTGCCATGGATATATTTGTAGAAAATTCAGAAGGAAGTCACGTAACGTCGATGAGAAAGTGACTGAAGTCGAGATACCAAAACAATCTTATCTCTAAATTCAAAACATTTATTTTTCACTGATTTAACATTTATTATAGCGCAGCCTGGCTTCAAACAAGAATAAAATGAATAAAATTCCTGCCATTATTCGTTGGAAGACTTTCAAAATTCATCTAAATAAATTTTATTAGATTACTGGACAAGGAAACATGGTACAATGGATAAAGGCGTTGGTTAGATCCAAAGATTTGCCAGTTCAATACCTGATGGAGAACTTGGAGAGGGTAATTAACATAAGATAACTGATAATGACATCCATTAGACATGGCACGTGGAACTAGAACAGTCTACCCCAGCGAGCGAAATAAAGGGTTCAGTTCGACATTCCAACCACCTGAAGAAGGCCGGAGCGTACATCGGCTGAAACGTTATGATAAATATGGCAACAAAGATGAGGACAATAGTCCGAATAATGTTAATGGTGTACTGGAACGAAGTTATATATTTTTTACTGAATAATCAATAAATCAAGTACCTGGCTCCCGGTGCTATACTCTACCTTTACAAGATTCAGATCAGGCCTTAAAATGGAGTATTGTTGTCATATTTGAGCAAGAGTTGCCAAGTCCTGATATTCTAGCTTGGACATAGTCCAAAATCGTCTCCGCGCCCTTGTGGGTAACAAATTATTTCCCACCATGCAATTCCTCTCGTACAAATGAAATGCCGCAAGCCTTTCATTGCTTTATCACTATTTCCATGGGAAGGGCTCAGACGAACTACATTCTTTACTTCTATCAGTTCTGACCGCCACGTCTAGGACCCGCCATGCTACGTACATTGTAGCGAATATCCAAGATAGTGTTTTCCTCATTGCTACCTTCTTTAACCTGTTCAAGTCAAGAGTTACTCGTTATCTTCCGCATGTATCCCCATAAACTGTCCCTCTTACTCTGTGATCCTCTGCATTAAGTGGCTCCATGGTTTTGTACAGGGTAAACTTCACGGTAAAAATATCATGTGTTATATGAAGAACATTTTTGTTCTTTCCGGCACTTCTTTTCGGGACATGGCTGATCACGAATCTCTAAATCTTCCCAGCAGCTTTTAGATCTTTTCTGCTTTTGCTATGAGTCTCGTTCTTTGATCCACCATCCATTCGCACAAGAAGGTCAGGGAGGTAGGTCTCTGCCCCACCCTTCTCTAATGCTCCCAATACGAGCTGTGATGTTTAAGTTTACCACTCAGTCATTCTTCCTCTTGTAGCCAAGTAATTCCAGCTGACTCTTTCTGAGTATGCGTCATGTTGTCATTTTCTTTAAAAAATCCCTTGTTGTTTACTCGCTCCCTCCATAGAAATTTCAGTATCCTTCTTTTCGTGATGTCAACGAACACTCTTTGCCACTTTTGGAATGTCAACGAATACTCGTTGTCACTCTCGTAATGCTCGTTGTAGTAAAGACTTTGTAATCGCCGATACAACTATAGTAACGCCGTTGAACAATACTGGTATCAGTCGCCTTCGAATAGCATTTGCATTAATAGTACTTGCTCGATAATATTCGCTCGAATAGTAATCCGTATAGTGAAATAGTATATAGAGAATAGCGCCACGTATAGTAATATAGGATAGACTGGAAATGACGATCCGAATAGTAATACAGGATAGACTAGAACTAGAGATCAATTAGACGTCACGCGATTTCTTATATATGCGTTTCCTCTATGGTCATGAGATCTACTTAATTCAATAATGGGATCGCCTGTATTTTCTCACTGACGATCTTTGTTCAAATTCAAGTGTCGGCAGCGACACTTTATTCCTATATAATACTTCTGTAGAACCACATTTCTACTGCCGCTAGTTTTCTCCTCATACGTGGGAAGACACTCCGACATTCCCTGACATAGAAGTGGATGGATATCATATAGCAATCAAACATTCTGTTCTTTGTTTCTCACGAAACATGTTCATGTTTTTCAGAAATCTCCTTAGATTTTAAAATGCGTTTTCTTTTCTCGCTAGATGCTCGTTTCCAGTTCGGTGGCACATTTTCCATTCTCAGTTAAAACATTTCGCAGATATTTAAAATTCTGTACTTGACACCTCAAATTTCTTCCTGCTGATGACAGCACTTTCAGCCTTTTTGCAGTTGATATTCCAGCCTTTTTTCTGTTTTTCTTCTGCTGCCCTCACTAAGATGTCCTGTTTTTCTCTTTGGGTGTCAGCCTTTAAAACACTGTCATATTCGCATCTTATATTGTTAAGTTTAATATTGTTTTTTAAGCTATACAATTGAATTTACAGTAGTATATTGCTAAGTTATACAATTCTTTTTACATTAGAATATCGTTATTGATTATATGTTCGAGTTCGCATTCCGACCATGAGACCCAGGTTCGAATCTCACTATGGTCAATTTGTAAGAGACTTCCTGATGATATCGGACTGGGGGTCGATCCCAGCGTGCGGCACCTTTGGAAAGTGCCTGAAAAACATACCACGTATGTGAGTAAAATTGGGTAGACAGAACCCTTGGGGCCGTAAATAGCTGTGCTGAGACGAAGTCACAAGTCATCGTGGCCTTGTTCAAATTGTTGATCACGCTAAATAACACGTTCTTTCCCAGAAACAGTAACCAAGGTCTGCTCAAAATACTTCCAGTATAAACCACAGCTCTGTGGTTGTTGAATAAACACAAATGCCCATGTTCCGCCTTAGGTAGCCAGCTATAATGTATATTGTTAAATTTACAATTAGTCATAAATCTTGCAGGGATCCAGCTACCTTACGATGGCCATGCTGTTTAGTTTGAATATTATCTTTATTATTTTTTGTATAATTCTTTCTTCGTGATAATTTGATTTATTTAAAATATTTGTTCATATATACATAGAAGTATTTAATGAATTTGCTTTCTAATAAATCATTTTCTTAGCATTTTCTTTAACTCTTAGTGCGCCATTGTCTCTTAGTGGCATTTTCGCCTTGCTTGTAGTGAAATGATTAAAAATTCCGCTAGAATTTATGAATTTTATTAGTGCATATGTAGATATCAAAAGTGAAGATTAAAACGTTTAACTAAAATAATAATTTGGAAATTTACTCTTCGTATTTAGGAGGTAACACTGCATTTCTTGTACACTTAGTTTCATATTATTAGTTACTTCATTTAAAATTAATAATTACTGCAGTCTGAATGATTTTATGAATGATAAAAAACATCTATATGCGCAGTTAATTTGGATGTTGGTTGGTTCTGCGCAGATGTCTAACAAACGGTAACGATTTCTATAAATGTATGTCCTGAAATTCAGTTTATATATAATTTCTTCGAACATAAATGTTCTATTCCAAACTAATGTGTAATTTATGTAGGTGTCACTTCAACATTTAGAGTGTAAGGATGTAGCCAAAACACCGGATTCAAATGATAATTTCAGCGCTTAAAATTATAAGAAATTCAAATTCAAAACAGTTTCAAATTACGTGAGCTACTCAAATCGAGGAAGACTGACTGGTTGCAAATTCTCAGTTGCTCGAAAACACCGCTGAAAACGTCGGCTGTCTTTTTTCAGCATGAGACTTTCAAAGTTACGCATCAGTCACCGAAGAACATTGTGGATATTCCTTGCAAAAATATTTCCAATAAGAGAGAGAATAAATATGCGTTTTTGCCTTCTCTCTACACAATTATGAGCTGTCGTTGCAATCGACCTCTTAGTCTATGAAGTCACGTGATGTCGAGAGCAATCGAAAAGTCTTCCTTCCTGTTCGATTGGGTCTGTCGCCATATTTAGCTCTGTCTCAGAAGCGCCGTCCACACTGAGGCTAGAATTCCATTTAGTAAAGGAAATTGTATTCCGTGGAAGTGAACCGCCGATTTCTCTCGACGAACACCAAGCGAAAAGAGCGGCATTTTGACAAGAGCACGGAAAAAGAACAAGAACAATTAAAGTGGAAATTATTAACGAATAGAAAAAGAAGAAACAGCAAAAGAAGTCCAGTCAGTTTGCTCTCTTTCTGTTAACAGAGTTGGATTCCTTGTCTTTCCTAGTTCCGAAGATGGGATTTACCATTTCTCCCTCAAATATCTTATTAGTTCTATATTCGATTTCTTTTAAGATTTATTCCCCTTCTTCATTTCTCTATATCTTTTTGTTTCTCTTTCTCTCGCTCGTTTTCTTTCGCTGTTGCTTTCTCTCTATTTATTTCTCGTTTTTTATCTCTCTTTTTCTTCTCAGTCTTTCTCTCTTTCCTTCCCTCTTTCTTTTTCACTCTCGCACACACATATACGAAATACTTTCTCATTTATTTTTTTTATTCACCCACCGTAGTTTATGTCTACACATCGCCGGATACTGATTATATTACTGTTGCGATTTTATCCGATGTTTGTCAACTTTCACTGTTTAGATTGCTTTTGACACTTGCCTTTCATTTTGTCAGTCCACAAGCGTCCACTTCTTTCTTGGTGAACTCATTGAATATCTACGTTCGGGATAATCGCCACGCTATCTCTCTTTCCATAGCACATTTCTTATTTCCACCAGTTCAGACCTTCACAGCTAGGATCATTCAGTTCACGTTCAAAAGATCAACTCATCCTCATTTCCATCGTAACCCATAAGCAAAGATCTCAATCAGTTTCTTCCCCAGAACCGACTCCCAAGAAGATGCTTTGCCGATAACTACAATCTTAACCTCATCAACTCGTTATCTATCCTACTTATTATCACAATTAGCACTTATTTAGTCCTCTTACCTTGAGTGGCTCTCGGGTCTTTTATTGTGTTAACATCTTTTTTTTAATAGGGATTACATTGGAGATTTAATAATTGCAATTTTCCTCAATACCTCAACACTCAATTATTCCAGCATTTGTCGTCTGGGTTAGTCCAACTCTTCTGATTTCAGTTCTCTTAGCTTTCCCCTTCCTACTTTGGGACCGATCCTTGTACTCTGAAAACGACTGACACAACTGGCATCTCCATAATTCCACAGCTTGTGAAGTAATGATATTAACAATCCTTTCACTATACTTGAGAATTATATTGTGTTACTCCGTTAGCTGGATCGTATTTAGTATTTGTTCTGGTTCAGTCTTGTAGCCTGATTTAGGTCCATAATTTGCTTAATGAGGCAAAAGGGCCTGGAGAAATTGACACGCACAAGACTTTGTGAATGGAAGAGATTCGGAGTGAAACGTCGAGTAACCCACCTAACGAGTTTGTGTAAATTGGTGTCAGAATATGGACTGGGACGGACAAGATAAGTACAGACATGTCTTATAGCTGCAATGTATAAGAAGTTGTGGAGAGCTGTATTTTCTGATGTCCTGAGACGCCATGACACATCTTGAAAACAGAAATTTAACTTTGCCTGGTATACCCAGTGATGATCGAACTTACGAAATAAACTTGTTAATCTTGCTCTATATCTAGGTGACCTGCGATGGAGTTATAATATTTATTACGTGTATTTTCCTCCAGTGCGTGGACACCTTTTAGGATGAAACTCGTTATTTTATTAATGACCTGCACGGCAAGACTCATAGCCACTAATTTAAAACGTGGTAAGAAGCATTTGACATATTTTTACAAGTGGACTCTACGGATTATTTTTCTTATTTGAAATATAACTTTCCTCCACATCTACACATTCTACGAAGCCTTTCATACATTTCCCCTTTCAGCTTGATGAGAACTTTTCAGCGTTTTTCACGGATTTCTCTGCTTGCGGTCTTCTAGGATATGGTCTATCAAATAATTATCCGTTCGTTTACCTCAAGTTAAAAAAGTCACTAACTTCTCGTTTAAACAATTCTCTTAGATATAAAAAAAATATATATACAGCTGGGAATTTCTAAATAATTCAAGCATTCGAATTGTATGAGATATACAGCATTAGATAATGATATAGAATAAAAACCGTGAATTGCAGGACAATATATTCGATTAATGCAATATAATAAGCTAGAAATTAATAACAAAAATAGTGAATGCATTGTTGTGAACAAAATGGCGACACAGTATATGATTTACACGTCAGGGAGGTCAAAGTTAAAGAGAGGCTGAAAGTGTGATATAGAATTCTTAAGAAAGATAGGAATAACAAATGATGATTTTCATAAATTGAACAAGTAGAACAGTATAAATAGCGAATAAACTCCTTGAATTCTATATAACCTACAGACTTCCTTAACTTTATTAATACTGCTCACTAATCCTAACAGATAAAAATAATTTGAAGCAACTGACATGATTCTGTGGCGCCGTTCTATGATCGCTTACGTTCTTAAAAGATATGACATTAAAATTAAAATCGAACTATCGAAGATAGTGTCCAGGAGATATTTGTTTTTCCATGTTTCTATTATCACCTGAAAATAAACCCAAAACGAACAATTTGAATAAAATTAAATTCTTGCCTCTAAATGTACTGATCTGTATAAACTTTCTTGGCATACATGAACCTGATCTCACATATTAAAAGAAAAGAGAGAAAGGGAAACAAGGAGAAGAGTTACATTTTTCCTAATTTTATTTCCGCTGACATGAAGTTGAATTATTATATTGAATCAATTCATTGGACTGCTGCTAGGAAATATAGTTCTCTGTATCGGGTTAGATTATTTTTCTTGTCAGAATCTATCTTACCAGGCTCGGCTTAAAAGCTCATATGCTGAATATGAAGCATTGGTGTTACAGCTGTTCAATATTGCATGCATTAATTTCAGCTCTACTAAGGAATAATTGCATTGATCTATTCAGGTAAACTGATTTATGACTGTTGAAAGAAGACATCAAATGTAACTAGTAGTGACTCCTTTTGAAAATGGAGAAAATTTGGCATCGTGCATCAATTACCCGGAGAAAAAAGGATTTCGCCTCGAAGGGCATTCATGCTGATATAGTCGCTAGATTAATGGTTGGCGATCCAGTTATTATTAACAGTACAAATATGGGCAGATGAATTTAGGAGGGGACTACATCGTCTTGAAGATGACCAAATGTCAGGTCCTCCTGCAACTGCAATTGATCGTGTTCACTACAAGGTAAAAGATGACAGACAACTGACTATATATCAAATAGATATTAGTACATTCTTCACAATTCGCTTGGCATGACAAATATTTCTACTCAGTGGGCGCAACGTTTTCGGATACCTGATCAAAAGCACACCAGGCTGATCGCATCACCGGAAACTTTGACATTCTTTGAGGTAGATCCAGCTGGTTCCCTGTACGTTTCCTAAGCCAGGATGTGTATTGAGTTCAACACGTTGAGCCAGAGGCAAAGAAACAAACAATGCAGTGTAAAAACAACCCTGACCTGCTCCCAAGAAGGGCAATGCCATTCAGTGTAGTTGTTCCACCTCAGGTCAGTGGAAAACGTGAGCTCAAGAAGGCGTTGGTTATAGGAGGCAGGGAGAGTTCTCTATGGTGGGTAGATGAGAGCAGTTCTGTTTTGAAGAATTAAAGTTTACAAACCATTCCTTGCCCTCCCCCCCCCCCCAATCAAACACAGATTGGAGGTCCTTTTCGAGATCAACGGCCTGGTTAGCTTTGTCAGTAATGCCGGATTGCTATTGAGACAGGAGTAAATTGTAGTGTCGTCTGCGTAGATGCCTACTTGAGAACTGATGGCATCAGGAAGATCGTTGATGTCATATTTGCTTTACCAATAGGATGAAGGTTTCTTCACCAGTGGGTTTCAAGTACTGCAAAACCAACGGAATCTGTATTTGGAAAGCAAGGGAAATTATAAAGAAACATAAATATCATTTAGTCCCATTTCATATTTTCAGCCTTTGAAATTTTAAGACGCCATTCGAACACATTTATAAGTTTACCATTCTTTCATGTAATGAATATTGCTGTCATTCAAGTCTGCTACTTCTGCTGTGTATTTAAATATTCTAGAAAAAATACAAAGAAGAAATTTCAATCTGGTATCTCGTGGGTTCCCAACCGCTGTTACCTTTTTTTCAATAAATATTTTCACGGTAATTGTTATGACGAATTTCTCTCTTTGTAGTTAGAATTCATGCACTTAAGCTCAGTATTAGATTAGCGGCAGGGTTTCATTATTTTACAGTAGAAATGCCGAGATGAAACCGTAAGTTCTATGACGACAGATTCTTCTCTTGCATTTCTCGCTTGTATGATTCTTTTTTGGTTTCTTGCTTTCCAGTCAACTTTGATCTTCAACAATTGGAGTGACAATCGCTATCTTCCACCTCATTAATTCCTGTTCTTTTATTATTCTCTCTCCTTAATAATATTTTCTTTTTCTCACATTCTCTTACACTCAGTTACCATTGTGTCATCGTAGCTTTATTGCCTTGCTTGGTGGGAAAATGATTAAAAAATATTAGGGTAGTGTTTTATTCAATTATTTTGTCATTGGGTTTTACACATAAGCATAATATTTCTCAGAACGGAAAAAGCAATGGGTAAATCGAGTTCAGTATTTGTCAAAGGCTTCTTGGGATTAAATCACACTCATTTCTTTTTCTAAAGGTATGAATCCAACTCTCTGTTTGCGGTCTCCTATATTAGCAGATACCTTTACATTATAGGTACCTAGACAAATGTATTTCTCAAAACTCTACCCACTACTTATTCTCGCGTACGGATTTGATCGGACTACCTCGCGATTTAAATTTACAAACCTTTATAATTTACTAAACACAAAAAATATTTTGCTCGCTCTTATTCCAGACCCCGTGTTTATTTCATTTTCTATATTTACAATCGTGTCTGTTTATTCCAACTTTGTTTACCTACTTTTCGTAATTAAAAGAATCAAATTTAGAAGGAATATTTTAAGGAACACTGTTATTCCGACCGACCTTTCTATTCCGGGCTTACTAACAGACGGGAAGAGCAGAAAGCGAGAAGCTAAGACGAAAATGTATTAAAAATTGCAATATGAACACAGCGTAGTTTTCGCCGGAGTTCGAACTCCGTTCCTCGATTTTGATTCTTGTTCCACCTTCATCCCGCGGCCAATATTGTAAAATACATTATAAACTTCTTGAAGCTTTTGCACCGAATTTTCTGAATGTGCTACTAAAAAAATAAAATACAAAAGTCAATGACTTGCAAGTTAAAATATAATGAATTCCATCGTTATTTTAGATAAAGGTGCAATGGTGAATTATTCTAAAGGAATACAATTTTAGGGATATTTTCCAGATTAATTTAGTTTTATTTCTTCCTAGTTTCTGGGAGATTTATTTTTAATATGACCGCCCATCTTGCAGTTTGCTTTAAAAGAAAAAAGAAAGTATTTCCAATGGAAAGACTATGGATTGCATCCCTATTTCATGTTCAGCACACCTTGCAAATAACTCGCTTCCTGTCATTATGATTTAATGAGCAATCAGAAAGGAAAAAGGCTTCCAAGAACGATTCTTCTTTTAATATGAGATTCTGAAAATTCATCTTTCGACACTAATCTCATTTACCCGTGTTTAAATTAACGTACAAACGTTAGAGAATAATTTTAGCCGTTTTCAGCTGAAAATAGGAGCTATTTGCAAATCAAGAGAACGGATTCTCCAACACCTGTCAATTTTCCGTGGAAAGTAATTAAAATGTAATTCGTTTTGGATGTTGTGTTTATTTGAGTTGCGCGTTTCTAGCATTTTCGTCTATTATTTGGCATCATACAGAATTATATAAAATAAAGAACATTATAATTTTTTAAGTATAGTGAGATCAGAATCTGTAGTATATATCAAAAATAGACATTGTCCATGGTTACTGAAGGCTAATTGTTTAGCATTGCACCTCGGTTTCACTCGCCCTTTCGTTTTTATTATTCTCAGATTTCCATGATCAGTCCGACGTTGATTAATCTGGTATTTGCTGTTCTCAAAGGAATTATGTCTCCGTTACAATGAGATGATACTAAAGATAATAGAACACATAACATGATTTATTAACAGTGAACTTAACTTTAGCAACATAGCAGACAACAATGTGCTAATGGTAAGTTTTGAAGGAAAACTGAAAGAAAAATAGACTGGCCATTATTTGTAGACAGAATACATGTTGGTGATCAAAACGATGACCTAAGATGTGAAATAGGCAGTACCGTTTAAATATACGACGAAATGTCTTAAAAACAAATGCTTATTCTAGGAGTCTTTAATATTTTCCTATTTTCAAATTTCATGTCTGTAATATAGTAACAATAGTATAAACTTTACTAGTTCAGCATTAACGCTGAACAATGTTTATACTATTGTTATGGATGGCTACAAGCGAGAAGCGAGATGGGGTGTGGTTATTTTTTACCACAATGACTAATTTTCCGTAATAACATTTAAAGTGCTCCCGAGAGTTTTAGTTTTTTTATACAACTGCACCCTTAAGTACAAAAGAAGGTTGACAAACTCTCGTCTAATATGATAGTCCAATTTTGACGATTTCGTCAAAAATAACAAAAAGGACTTGAGTTAAAGGAATCATTATTCTATCTGTAAATGCTGAGAATACCATGGAAGGAAAATACATTTATACTATAGCTCGCCCCATAGAAGAACCAAGAGTAACTCAAGTTAGAGACTTATTGAATGAGCGTGTTGTAAGAGCGTAAATGTAGGCAATCAGAATTATAAATTAGAATTATATGTAGGATAGGTAACAGTTGATCCCTGACTTGAAGATGTTATGTTATATACCGTACTTATGAACACTAATAGTTATGTCTCAATCATCATAAATACGTTGGACACTATTGTAAGTGGGGATAATATGCTGTCTAAGTAGTACACCACTTGCAGTGGTTTACCTCCTTCATGCCGTTGGCGAGTATTGTATTATGTTGGTATTATAAAGATTACCATTTCATTTGCAACCTCCGTTTAGGTTATTCCACTTTCAGTAACCTTTTCTAGGTTACAACAAATGAACAGACGCATTCTATGGTGAGTCTGCTCCACAAAGTAACAGTTCTGGAGCAAAAGCTGTTTACATATAACTTCTTCTTTACGAATGAATTACAAATGAAATGAGGATGAGTTGACATTATGTACCTGAAATGGACGAAATAAGGAATGGAGTTCGTCTGATTATTTGCTATAGTAATAGGCATTAAGCAACGATAAGCTATGAGGAATTTAGAAGAATGTAAATACCTCTAATACAATTGTTACTGATTACAATATCTGCTGTTTTTGAGAATTTAAGTCATATAAGTTACATTGAAATCAAAGAAAAAAAAATCAGGAAAGTTAGCTGTAGAAACAAGTTTTTATTTCTGATGTGTTTTCGTTTTTGGTATGATTTTTTGTTTCAGTACTAGATTGGCGGCTAGGTCTCATCATTTTACAGGTGAAATGGGTAGAAGTAACCGTAAGTTCTCTGCTAACAGGTTTTTTTCTCTCACACTTACTGCTTGCGGAAATCTCTTACAACTTCTTGCGTTCTTGTTAACTTTAACTTCATATATATAAATATAATAATAAATAAATATAATTATATATATATATATTTATAATATAATATATATAATAATTATATATATATATATATATATATATATATATTTCTAATATATATATATATATATATATATATATATATATATATATATCCGATGCGATGAGAACGAAAGTAATATATAAATTCCAACGTTCGCAGCGTTAATTAAAAAAAGAGCTCGATACAGGTATTAGAGCGATAATTATTTATTTATTATAATTTTATCATATAGACAAAACCATTTTACTGACTACAAAGATGCAACTTGGTTTCAGTGCATTTCAAATGCACATCTACGGGTTTCTAAATCTAAGATTTCTAAAGTTGGATTGCATTTCTTTATGTTTGGGTTATCACTATTTTGTAATCGAAAGAGAGTTTTTTGTGTATATATAATTATAAAAGGTTCATAGTTATGGGATTGAGAATTTAGCAAGATTGTAGTGTTTAATCCTTAGTATGTCTACAGAAAACGGTAGTCTCATATCTTTGGTTTAATAATTGGTTATTATTTAAGAGTTCAATGATACATATTTTCTCCTGTAAACATAGGAAGCAAGGTTCGCTCATTGAATTGCAGGTTCTGGCTTGTCTTAGGATTTTCCATTTAACTTTAGGTGTTTTTCCTTCTTCCTTGAGTTTCCAAAAATATTTCGAAAGTGATGTCATATTACGTTTGGCTGTATTTGTAAAGGAGTTCAAGTGATTGTAATACCTATCCTTAAAAGGTCTGCTAGTAGACCCCACATACAGCTTAATATCTCCGGGGTTCTCACGTGTGTGTGTACGCGTGTTTGTATGTATGTATGTATGTGTGTGCGCGCGCACGCGAACACACACATATGCCCACCAGATTTTCTGTATTTTTCATTACGTATATCTTGAGTTTTTTTTTCTACCGTGAAATTTAACATTTACGGTTATTTCTCCTTCGAATTTTATAGGCTTTCCTGTCAGCGGCGTAGCAATTTTTTGTGTATGTAACATGGTTGGTCTGTTAAGCTTTTTCCATGGCTGTAGGTTAATTATTGTTAGATCAGAACCCGATTCTAGTTGCAATTTTATCTTTTTATTTAAGATTTCAAGATCCACATATTTCCTTATGTTTGTATTGTCTTCGGCATGCATCCTAGTAGCTCTTATCCTACGAGTTGCTTTTCTGTTCCGACATTAGGATGTCTTGTGCCCCATTTTTCCACACACAAGACAGTTTTTATATTTGAAACGGCAATGCTTATTTCAGTGTAGTCCTCCACATCGATAACATGCAGATGGGGGGGGAGCTTATATTTGCTTCGATTTTCGACATAATTCGCCCTATGTGTTTTACTTTTTCCCTTATTATAAATTTTTTGTTTTCATTCCGGGGAGGGTGAAGAATGTAAACTTTTGTTTAACTTACGTATATGTGATACTCCTGACTCTTTCTTTATACTCAAGCATTTTTGGCAATCTCCTGATAATTGCTGTAGTGTTAGTCCAGGGTCATTTTGTAGTTTTGAAAGCATTATTTTGCGCATTTCACTATCTTTTGCTGAGACTAAACCTTGAACAAAGATGAGACACTTGAAATTGTCCGGTGTTAATTCTGCCAACTTGAAGTCGTCGAAATGTTTATTCACGATTGCGGCAAACGTGGAATAGTCCTCATTTTCGCCCTTTACCACGTTAAAACATTTCCACCTCTTGTGAAAGAGTGACGCTTTTGGCGTTAAAGCTCTGTAAGACATGTAACAGTTTCGTCAAACGTTAATACGTTCGTCTTTTTTGGCAAAATGTATTCCACAAATTTTGTGTATTCCTCTGTTCCTAATTTTCTGAGCAAAAGACGTAGCTTCTTTGCTTCTGTCCAGTTTTGGAAAATGGTAAAGATGTTTTCGTGGATGTCTAAAATAATCTCCGAAAGTTTTATTCTCTTCTAGAGAGTATTTGAAAGTTTCTATCGTATTCCACACTGAGTCTTGGGAAAAAGTCGCCTCTTTTTCGATATTATGTTGTTTGTTACCCGCTCCCTTTAATATTAATTCCTGCGTTTGTTGTAATTTTTTTTGCCATTTTTCTTCCATTCTTTCTTGGAGTTGTAATTGCTGTTAATTTTGGTATTTTACAAGTTCTACTAAAATATTTTTAAAATCCTCCGTGATAAAAGTCTTACGAAAAACTCGCTTTTCTGTATTTTAGTCCTCGTAAATCTTTTGTCGCCAAGTTGTTGTGGACACAGGCAAAAAAACTGCAAAGGAGACTTTTTTTTTTCTGAGTTCAAATACCTCGTCGTCAATTTGTTGTGGACAACGAGGGAGAATTTTGTTTCGATTTCCTTCCCGTGTGAGTTCGAACTCCTCGTCGCCAATGAGTCGTGGACAACGAGGGATAATTTTGTTTCGATTTCCTTCCCGTGTGAGTTCGAATTCCTCGTCGCCAATTTGTTGTGAACAATGAGGGAGAATTGTTTTTTTCTTCCCGTGTGAGTTCGATATCCTCGTCGCCAATTTGTTTTGGATTCCGGGATGAATCCGATATCAATAATTAACAAACGCCAGGAATGGATAAGGAAAATAAATGCATTAACGTAATAATACAAACTGGTAATACGGGTTAGTAGATCCAGGAAAGCTGGTTAGTAGCAATAATATATATAGAGTATTGGTATTGAAGTATCGCGGTATGACTCCTTACTGAGTCTACGGGGTCACTAACTGTGACACTTGCCGCCCTCTCTGTGTGTAACCTATTCTACTACTACTGAACTCTACTACTCTTCTGTCGTTCCGTCTCGACTCCTTCACTGTACGCGTATACACTGGTAGTAGTAGTATATGTATACCTTGGTTGAATCCATTTGTGTGAAAATGGGAGACCCCTCAATAGTTATAATGTAGCTTTGTTTTATATATATATATATATATATATATATATATATATATATATATATATATATATATATATATATATATATATATATATATATTGTCCTCTTCATGTTTCTGAAACCTGTGTTTCCGGTCTCGTGAACATCTTCAGGCAAATAAATGGAAAAAAGTTTTTAAAAGGAATACATTTTTCTCATGTTCTTTTAAGGTCGTATTGTTCGCTTTCTGTATTTGTTAGTGAGCCATAATCTCTTTTCCGCACTGTTAGCAAAAGTGAATTTCTAGGTAAGTGTTAATAAATCCATTAGGCTTCGTATGAGAATTGGCAATGATATATCTGTTGATGAGAATTGTACTCCTATCCCTCTATTCGTGCCTGTTCCTGTTGGCATGCATAAGTATATTCCCTCCCCATATATAAGTACTGTCTTATAATAAGGAATCAGCATACACATATATGTATATGTATACGTATATAAGCATGCACATGTACAGTGCCATTCGATAAAAGTCACTCACCTTATCCTTTGAATTTAGCTGATCTTTCGTTTCATCGGAGAAGTGAACATTCTTCCAGTCTTCTACGGTGAAATATTTGTAATCGTGAGCCCATTCAAGTTTCTTGGCTTTGTTGGCTTTACTTATTAGCGGCTTAAACCTTCGTGTACAAGATTTGTAGCCTTTTTCTAACAGCCACCGACGGACTGTTGAAGAGGTAAGACTAACACCTTGCTCTTCGCTTAGACTGGCTGCAATTTCTTGGCTAGTTATAGTCCTATTCTTCGCAACTTCTCTCTTGATTACCCTGCCAGTTCTATCATCAATCTTTTACTTTCGACCCATTGTTTCCTTCCTTGGAGCAGGAGTGGCATCATTATGTGCCTTAAGCACTCGAGAGACAGTTGACTGCGAGGTTATAGCAATTTCTCTCGTAGACGTGCCTGCGTTTGAGAGGGCAATAATAGATGCCTTATGTTGTTCTGGTGCGTGTTTGTACCCTTTCATCTGGTTAGTGACTCGAGTGGCTATTTCAAGATGTTTTTATACTGTATGAGGCTTCTCTTGAATCTTCTGGAATACTCTAGATTTAATTTAAGCTGTTCTAGAAGTCTCTAGAATATTGTTCTGGGTGTATTGTAAAATAGTTTTCAATATTTTGTCAAAAGCTCTTTACAATTACCAGTTTAATCATTAGAATGCGATATCCGAGTCACTTTTTTCCTGAATCTCATTTATATCCAAATTTATAATTATCAATAGAATACCTTAGGGTGAATAAACATTTTTTTCCTAGGTGGTCGGGAAGGGGTCTTTATATTAGCAAGATTAAAAGTTATTTTATCCCTCAAAACAATAGGCAGAAGATGTTTTTTAGTAAACCACATCAGGTGAGTCACTTTTATCGAACATCACTGTGCATACACATCCAGGCGGACTTTCCTAGAAATTCAAGAAAAAAAAAGCTTCATGGACAAAAAATGTAAAGCAGCGCTGAACAGATGATAACACATGTTCTCTTCATATATGCGTATGCAGGCTAACAGGAACACGCTCGCACGCAGGGATTGAATGACATCTCTCATCAACATATGAAAACGCAGCATGCCCATTGATGACTAGATACACTGCTCTGATCGCACACCTACAGAAACGTACGCACACGCAAACAGATATCCACGGAGAAGAAAAAAAAAATATATATATATATACACTGACAAAAACAGACTACTCACGGGCACACGGATACATGAAGAATATGTATGTGTGTGTGTGTGTGTGTGTGAGAGAGAGAGAGAGAGAGAGAGAGAGAGCGCCCGTGCATGCGTGTGAGTGCGTGTGTGTGTGTGCGTACGCGTGTGTGTGTGTGTGTGTGTGTGTCTGCGTGTGCATTAATCTTTTTGTTCTTAATTCCTCCACACCCACAATTCTTGTCTTTTAGTTGCATTTTAGTAGCGTTACAATCTTGTTCAAGGTGATTCTATTGGGAGAGATGGGGTGAATGAGAGAGAGAGAGAGAGAGAGAGAGAGAGAGAGAGAGAGAGCGAGGGAGAGAGAGGGAGAGAGTGCAAGTGCAAAATAAACAAATTGAGAGAAGGAAAGAGAATCAGAGAAAAAAAGAAGGGGTGACAGGGAAGTTTCAAGATAGATAGATAGATAGATAGATATTTACGAACCTAAAATTATCTATATATTATCCATAAACTAAACAAAATCTGTAATTAAAGACGTTTAATAAGATGAAGATAATTTAAAGATAATTTAAATAAGAGAATATATGTGTGTGCACGTGTGTGTATGTGTGTGTGTGCCTGCGTGTTTATTTTTCTTCATATATTTTCAAGTAATATATCTTATTAACTCATTATATCGACAAGTTCAGTTTTATTTTTATACATTTCATGTACTGTACGCATGTCTGCATCATTACAATCATCTTTATATAGTTATTTCTGTACATGGGCAAACGCAATATGCAAAAGAAAAAACAAAGTAACTAGCCGATGAAATGAAAACGTAATAAAAATATATACACATTTATTTGTACGGTAAAAATACGAAAATTATGAAAGAAAAACTATGAAATAATGTTTTTTTTTAAAAAATACTTTCCAAATATGTCTCCATTAATCTGTGTTTCTTTTGTGTGTAGAAGAAAGAGATGTTCGCGGGCGTGAAAGAATCAGCAAAATGAAAAGATTTAAAAATATTGACCTTGTTTCTTTGAAAAAAGTACACTGGATCTATATCGCTTGCTATTATCGGAATAATGCTTTAGTAATGCTAAAAGAAATGGAAGACCGACGTAGCACATTGTATCGATAATAGAAAACGTGTACTTCCTGGGCACTCGCAAGAATAATTTGATCGCGTCAAATTCAATAAATTTCAAAACGTTATATGAAAATTATTTTCAGAACCATAATTTTTCTATCATCTGAAATGACAACGATCGATACGTAATGCACTGATACAGGGTGATTGAAACGTGATTTCTTGTAGTGCTGTTAGAGAAGAGATGAACATACTTAAGCATGTATTTTTTTGTATGTAAGGTCTTCTTAAAACGTCCATTTTGTTTCTTTTCTCTGTGACAGTTTTGTGTATGAGCGTTAGTTATTTACGCGTACTGACTAGGTTTGCAGATGTCAAGACATCATTCTGAGCGAATAAAATGGAAATTTCCAAAGTGCATGACAATTCATTGAGTCATTGTGCACCACAACGAACACGTAAACGCACCATCAAGGGAAAATTTAACGAAAGACCTCGACGATGAAAGGTCTGAATTTAACAGTTGTAGCCTACTTCCGTACCCTATTTTGCTTTTAACCGACATTGGAAGACGTATTGTATTGAAATGCTGTTTCATCAAACGTCGAAAGTAAAGTTTCTGTTCAAAGTTTTGGGTCAAAGAAATTTTCTCCAAGCACCAGATAAATCTGTCTATATTTCTGAGATGAGGTATTATGTACAGTATTTACATTATTCGGACTATTGTCCTCATCTTTGTTGCCATATTTGTCACAACGTTTCGGCCGTTGTACGCTCCGGCCTTCTTCAGGTGGTTGGAATTTCGAACCGAACCCTTTATTTCGATCACTGGGGTAGACTGTTCTAGTTCCACGAGCCATGTTTGATGGATGTCAGTTATCAGTTATCTCCTGGTAATGAAGAAGGCCGGAGCGTACAACGGCCGAAACGTTGTGACAAATATGGCGACAAAGATGAGGACAATAGTCCGAATAATGTAAATACTGCACCAGATAAATATTAAATGGATATGTAATAGATTGTGTAACGGGATATTCAGACGACGTCAAAATATAATCATGTAATGAGATCATTGAATTATTGACTTAGATGAAGTCATGGGTGAATTGCCTGACATGAGACCCACGTGTCCTAGATTTATGTTTGTTCAAGCCATTGTGCTAAGCCCGACATGTGCATTATTTTCTGGCGTGGCTCAAAGTATTTGGCGTGGAGAATTCCTTAGATCAGGGTAGCATGCGATGTGGATAAGATTTTAAAGTTATCTTCTAACATTTGCTAAAGATTCAGGTGGTTTTGAATTCAGAGTTTTACTTCCCCTAGACCAAGGTTATATGGCGCCAAACTGTCCTGCTATTTATCTGTAGTTAGTGGGAAGAGATGGATTCATAGCTTTTGTTGGAGTTTTTGGGTACTTTGGTGTACTAGTGAGCCAGCCTAAATGAGCTGACTCATTTTATAGTTCACCAATAGAAGATTTAACCAATCAGGAGGTTCAACATATTAAATAAGGCGGGTATAAAGGAGGCAAGGTTTATTCACTGCCAGCCTTTGATATCGAAGATTGGTTTTGGCGATATAGTCAGATTCAGTAGAGTGTCTGACTCGGGAGTGTTAATCTTTAACGTTGTTTCATTGAACAGATTACGTACTGCGCTGGATTCTATGGTGAACAACAGCCTTCCCAACGGTATTTGCACTTGTGAATAACATAAGTTTGGTTGGATTTCGAGCGCGTTTTTCTGATTCCACAATCCGAGCTGTTATCCATCACTTCATTTATATATATCCTTCTTTTTAGTTCCCTGGTTAAAAGAAAATTACCATCATACATATGTGTCCGTCCTCAGAATTGGGAATAGAAATATGATACCAGGTTCATTATTCTACTTAAAGTTTAAAACATTTTATATGATCCAAGTATCTCTTAATAAAATGTATATAAATACAAGAGCTAATGAATTTAGCAATATGTATATATATATATATATATATATATATATATATATATATATATATATATATATATACATATATATATATATATATATATATATATTGCTAAATTCATTAGCTCTTGAATTCTTGAGTATCTCTTAATAAAATGTATATAAATACAAGAGCTAATGAATTTAGCAATATATATATATATATATATATATATATATATATTCATTAGCTCTTGAATTTATATACATTTTATTAAGAGATACTCGGATCATATAAACAAGTTTTAATATATATATATATATATTCGAAAATTATAACATAAATATATATATATATATTAAAATATATATATATATTTGAAAATTATAACATAGATATGTAATAAAATCACTACAAAAATATACATTTTGTTTCAAAACATCTGGTGTCTTATCAAGTGATGATGTTGAATACTTTATATATATTTGTGTGTTTGGAATTTTCGTTTTTATATTTTAGATGGTGTTATCGTTATACGTATATATCTGTTTTAATGTCCTTTATTTCCATATTATTTGTTTCTCTGTTTTATTAGACCATATTTATTTATATATATTTTCCCGTATAAGTTATATTTTAATAAGTTGTTAGAATTCGTTTAATAACACGTTCAATCTTAAATATTTCTTGGTTGTTGTAACGGGGTGTCCATGTCAATGTATGTGGGTGTATTTACGTCTCTTTATTTTGTATGTATGATTGTTTTTTTGTAAAGTTTCGTGGAGATATTTCCTGTCTCGTCACTTTTTGTTTGTGAATGCATCTAAATACGTCTGCGTGATTATGTATTATAATCTGATTGTGTATGTATTGCCTTTTGCAATATGTCATCCTCCCCTACATATATTTAGAATTCAAATGTATCTATGCTGTCATGAAGTTCAGAGCAACAGTTGATATTAACGTTTATTCATCTTAATTTCAATAAAACAAAATAAATAGAATAACATATGTATTTTTTCTTTTTTACTCAGTAATTTTATAATTTTAAACTTAATAGAGATTAAATTTAAATTTTAAAATGGGTAAACTTTAATTTTTAATTTCAAATTTTATCGTAAAATTTAATACTTATTAGTTAGAATTAATTCTATTTTAGTCTAACCCCAACATTAATGAATTTAATAGTTATTATAACCTTAGTTCGTTGTCAAGTTTTTTGAATTCTCGTATACTTGTATTTTGATTGGTCATTCCTTCTTATGTAACAACGTTTCCCCTTGCGAGTGGTGGTTAATTGATTTGAACCTTCCAAAAGCCTTTATTCTACATTCAACATCATCACTTGATAAGACACCAGAAGTTTTGAAACAAAAAGGCTATTTTTGTAGTGATTTTATAACATATTTTATAATTTTCGAATAAATAATTATATTTGCTCTACTCTGTACTGAGCACTCTTTTAAGAATAGTAATTTTGGTTATTGGAATTTATTCCGTATACTCCAATCCTATACTTTATATATATATATATATATATATATATATATATATATATATATATATATATATATATATATATATATATATATGTTGTTTGTATTTAGGGAGAATTTTTTCATTAATGCATGCTTCATTAAATAATATAGACAAGTTTTTTTCTATTTATGTTCAGGAAATTCCTTTCATATGGTCTGATGAGCCTAATAATATTATCATTGAAAGACGAGAGAAAATCGCCATATTGATACAGGTTTTTTTATCCTATCGAAGCTTTGGGCTTATATAAGCCATCATCAAAGCTAACAATTACATTACAATAAAGTGCTGCGATGTCCGTGTATTGTTTAATTGATTGTATGTTATTAAGCTTATCAGCCGATATGAAAATTAACTTAAAATAAATAGTCAAAACTTTCTATATTTTTTAATGAAACATGCATTAATATATATATATATATATATATATATATATATATATATATATATATATATATATATATATTAAAGAAAAACAGACCAGTTTAAGGCGCTATGTAATAATTTATTTCACCATAGCCCCTTTAAAGGACGCTGGATCATCAGACATCACTTCCAAAAGGTGAAACGAAAAATGAAATGAACATTTACACTTTTGACGGGTAGTATTAAGTTTATGTAATTTAACAGAGAGGGTAGTGAGGAGTGGTGTGAGAGACATGGTCGAGTTTAGAGAGGGTTTATTTTAATATTTCTATCTATCATACCTAGTATTAGGGGAGGAGGGACCAGGCATTGACCTATTTAATCGGTTAACTTAACGGAAGTGATATATTGAAAGGGAAGGGGGAGAAGAGAGAAGAAAAAGAAAAAACAAAGAAAAAAGGGAAGTAAAGAGAAATAAACTGTAATTAGTCTTAACGAAGGGAGAGGAGGGGTTGTAAATTTTTGTAATATATGTAAAAAACAGATTTTAATGTTTGATAGTAATTTAAATATTTAAAAAATCACCGAAGAAATTAATTTGATGTTTGCTAATAATTAAAATATTTAACTATTTTTCAAATAATTTAGGGATTTAATATGAGTTAAATAGTATATTTAAAATCACATTCATAGAAAGTTCATTAAAAAGAATTATTTAAAATATAACAGTTGACTGATAGTAATCTTTTAATATTGTAAATGATTGTTAAGGTAACAATATATATATATATATATATATATATATATATATATATATATATATATATATATATATATATATATATATATATATATATATATATGAACTGGGTCGTTTAACCAGTCTCTACTCATGTACTCAGTTGGATTACTTATCTAATACAATAGTAAATGAATTGTATATCTAGCGCAGTGTTACTGCGATAGTCATGTGACATGGATTATATGTCGTCACTTTCGACCCCAAAATGAATGTTGTTCAAGAAAATGAAGCACTCTTATCTTGAAGGTGTCAAATGCTTTGTTTGTTTTTTTTTTTCGTAAAAGTCTTAGAATGATATGGTTAGCATTTATTTGTTCCCGAGAGATATTATTGCAGTGTGTAGCATGCAGGTGCACAAATACGATAACAAAAGGGGACGGGATTCAAGCTTCACATCGAAGCATAATATTGCATCAAATCACGTTCATATTCATGACTAGTACCACGAAACGAATTCCATTGTCCAAATAAGGATATAATTAGAGACAACGCTATTTAATTATTTTTAATAATGTCACCACAAGCAAGCAAATAGAACGCAAATCATCAGATTCAAGGAACATAGGTTGGAGATATGCTATATGATACGAATACTCAAGGTTCCAGCATTATATTGTAGAACAAATCGTAGGGTTACAAGAATCCAGCCTGTCAGCATGATGTTTTAACAGATTTTAGTATCTTTGAATTTCGTATGATTTACTGGACTTTGCAGGAGCACCCAATGAAATTAGAATTGGTCCTGACCTTGTTACAGAGAATGTTTGCATGAGTATGTGAAGTGGCCATCATAGTAACGAATGACACGCCCTGGAAGATAATTAAAAATGCAGATATTCGCGGATGTCAAAGAAGTTTGCTATTTAATAGTTATTCAAAATGACGCCGATGATGACGCAAGAAGTACAAGGATTTATATACTCAGAAAATGACATCGTTTATTCCTTGTTACTCTTTGGCACTTCATTACATATACATATATATATATATATATATATATATATATATATATATATATATATATATATATATATATATATATTATAATATATAGTTTGAGGAATGGTTAATTTAGGAGGAATAGATGCATAATATGTGGGATATAACGTGTATATATATATATATGTAAACGAGTACATTGAAGAAAAAGCTAAAGACGAGAGATTGTTTCATGTTCATAACATGGCGATTGCTTTTAAGAAAGAAAAAAAACTATCGTATCCTGGTTTTATGTTCAATGTCCACTTTTATAATTACATAGACTCTATCCGTGATATTGAGTACTTTAATAAATAATTTCAGAATCCATTAAAATCATATGTTATCATCTATCTATCAACCGATATATATATATATATATATATATATATATATATATATATATATATAGATAGATAGATAGATAGATAGATAGATAGATAGATAGATAGATAGAATATGGGCAACTCGTAGTGGTGTAATTGTTAGCAAGATTAGAACAATTACAACTGAGTAGTCAGTTCTATCATCATTGGGTACCCTCTTCTTTCGAACTTGTGACACATCTAAGTTACGCTTGGAAAATCACTATATATATATATATATATATATATATATATATATATATATATATATATATGGAGGGAGATAGAGAGAGACACATACACAGAGAGAGTGAGAGAGAGAGAGAGTGCTGCTCAAATGAAAATGAATCCGTAAAGTTGTTACTTTTAAAAGATTGTCTCTTTTTTTCCCAGATAGTCAGCAAATATTAATTAATCTATATATTATTTAAAGTAAACGTTATCAAACGAATTACAGTCACTTTCAAAACTTGTTATCAAAAGCTTAATTAACTCCTTTTAACATATTAACAGAAAATTTTAAAAACATTCTCATTTGCACATCTCCCCACATAGATACAGTTTCATCTGTTCGGAAGTGGAGACCTAAAGAGAACATTTTCATTTACAATATAAAAGGTCAACTCATCACTTTTTAACTATTACCAAAAGCACAGGGAGGGAACTCTCTACATGTATAGGCTGTTGAAAAAAACAAACAAAAAAAAACATCACATTTGCATTGATATAATCCATCGAATGTCGAAATGCGCTGGCTGAACTAAGT
>OZ038486.1:24700952-24705952 GCA_964036315.1 Acanthosepion esculentum
ATGTGTATAAATATATATATATATATATATATATATATATGTGTATCATTTTTTTATTTATTGCTTATATATTATATATGAGTCGTATTTTTTAGAAAGCACTCGATATCAGTGATAGAGCTAACATATTTAGTTGGATCGATGAGAGTTTTTAATACTGGGTTTAACGCGATTTGCCATCGTGAGAAAAACTGATTATTTTTTAAATTTTTGATTTTTATATAGTTGCCTATATCAGTGTCTATTTATATATATATTTACATATGTACACACACACACACACACACACACACACACACACACACACACACACACACACACACACTGATATATATATATATATATATATAAATATAAAAGTGGGCATGGAAGTCAGCACTTAGAGGCGACAGTCTGTTTCATGCTAGTGCAATCGTCAGGCGACTAGTGCTGTTATTTTTCTCGGCTGTTTATATAAGGGTCAGTGGTGCATTATGGGTAGTATATTTTGGCGGGTACTTTTACCGGAAGTCGCTTATTTGTTTATTTATTTATGTCAAATTATTTTGCTTGTTTTTTTGTTTGTTTTTTTATTTTTATTTTTTATCTTATATATTTATTTATTTATTCTTTTATTTTGATCGGTGTTTTTGGTTAACGTAGTAAAAAAATTTGTTTATATAGCTTATTGTTGGTAGTCTATAATGGCCGCCATTTACCGGAAATCGCTTGTTCGCTTATTTATTTGGGTCAAATTGTTTTGCTTATTATTTTTATTTTTATTTGTATAACAGTTATAACTTTCGTCCGTTCTTTTGTTTTGATTTTATTTCGCATATTCTAACAGGTGTGGTTTTGTGATTTGTTTGGAGTAGTTTATTTTGCTTATTTTATTGTTGTTTGTTTATATATTTATTTATTTTTCTATTTTAAGTTACGTAGTAAAAATTTGTTTTCATGTCTACATTTTGAGATTAGCTCGGATCTTTTATTTAATAATTTATTTTGATCTGGGAAGGTAATGATAGCTATTTTTTCCTCCAAGCAAAGTTTGCAAGTTTTTGATAGGTTGTTGTAGGCTGATGATTTTTTCCTTATTTTCCAAGATATTTTTGGTGTGGTGTGTGTTTTGTTTTTTATTTCCCAGATATACTTAGAAAGCATTGTGCTGTTCGCATATTTACTATTTGTGAAAGACATTTTGTGTACATAATTTCTTTGTTTCCATGGTCCTTCGGTTACTCCTATGTATACTTTTTCTTCATTATCTGCTGATTTTGTCGTGGCTTGGTAGATTACGTTGTTTTGTAAACAATTACCGTTTAAGGGACATTCGTTTTTTATTCTGCAGTTGCACGTGGGTTTAATTTGTTCGTGTGGTTTGTTAATAATTTTTCTGTTGTGCTTTTTTATTATTTGTGCCATGTTCTCGGTGCAACTGTAGCTGATTTTTACTGTGCTTTTGTTGAATATTTTGTGTAGTGTGCTTGATTCCGGGAAGTGTTTGTGTAAAAGCTTGAAGAATATTTTTCCTATGTTTGTTTTTACGTTTTTGCTGTACGGTGGGTTGAACCATATGATATTTCTTTTTCTGTTGGTCTTTTTTGTGTTCTGTGGTGAGTATGTGAGTGTTGCTGGGAATCCGCTATCTTTTAGGGCTGTTTCGTAGTCTTTCTTGGCTTTGTTAAATATAGATTCATCGGAAGAATTGTCGGAAAGCCTGCGGTTAATCGATTTAGGTATCTGTTTGATTATAGAAGGCGGGTGGTTGGAGTATATATGTATGTACTGTGGTTTATCATTCGGTTTTCTGTATGGTTTGTGTGTGCCTTTTCTTAGGTTGAAGGTGACATCTAGAAAATCTACTTCGTTTAGGTTAGTTTTTATATCTATCTCGAATCCGTTATTTTTGAAGATTTTAATTATTGCTTTTCTAGTTTTATCTGTCTTTTGTTTGTTGCAGTTTCTTAAGATTATGAGACCGTCATCTCTGTAGAGCCCTGTGTCATTTCTATCTATTATTTTGCTTATTTCGTGTAGTAAATAAATACCTACGATTTCGCATGTCTCTGCACCGTCAAAGCTTCCCATTGTAGTGTCAAATATCCCATCTTTCTTTATCCATGCTTCTTCATGGTGAAATAATAATGATTTACGTGAGTGCTTAATGATGTCGATTTCGTTTGGTTTTATTATTATTTGTTCCTGAGCTAAGTTGATGGCCTTATCTAGTGTACGTTCTGTTATGGATTGGCCTTATCTAGTGTACGTTCTGTTATGGATTGGCCTTATCTAGTGTACGTTCTGTTATAGATGGCCACTAGGTACACTCTGTTATAGATGGCCACTAGGTACACTAGATAACAGAGTATACCTAGTGGCCATCTATAACAGAACGTACACTAGATAAGGCCAATCCATAACAGAACGTACACTAGATAAGGCCAATCCATAACAGAACGTACACTAGATAAGGCCATCAACTTAGCTCAGGAACAAATAATAATAAAACCAAACGAAATCGACATCATTAAGCACTCACGTAAATCATTATTATTTCACCATGAAGAAGCATGGATAAAGAAAGATGGGATATTTGACACTACAATGGGAAGCTTTGACGGTGCAGAGACATGCGAAATCGTAGGTATTTATTTACTACACGAAATAAGCAAAATAATAGATAGAAATGACACAGGGCTCTACAGAGATGACGGTCTCATAATCTTAAGAAACTGCAACAAACAAAAGACAGATAAAACTAGAAAAGCAATAATTAAAATCTTCAAAAATAACGGATTCGAGATAGATATAAAAACTAACCTAAACGAAGTAGATTTTCTAGATGTCACCTTCAACCTAAGAAAAGGCACACACAAACCATACAGAAAACCGAATGATAAACCACAGTACATACATATATACTCCAACCACCCGCCTTCTATAATCAAACAGATACCTAAATCGATTAACCGCAGGCTTTCCGACAATTCTTCCGATGAATCTATATTTAACAAAGCCAAGAAAGACTACGAAACAGCCCTAAAAGATAGCGGATTCCCAGCAACACTCACATACTCACCACAGAACACAAAAAAGACCAACAGAAAAAGAAATATCATATGGTTCAACCCACCGTACAGCAAAAACGTAAAAACAAACATAGGAAAAATATTCTTCAAGCTTTTACACAAACACTTCCCGGAATCAAGCACACTACACAAAATATTCAACAAAAGCACAGTAAAAATCAGCTACAGTTGCACCGAGAACATGGCACAAATAATAAAAAAGCACAACAGAAAAATTATTAACAAACCACACGAACAAATTAAACCCACGTGCAACTGCAGAATAAAAAACGAATGTCCCTTAAACGGTAATTGTTTACAAAACAACGTAATCTACCAAGCCACGACAAAATCAGCAGATAATGAAGAAAAAGTATACATAGGAGTAACCGAAGGACCATGGAAACAAAGAAATTATGTACACAAAATGTCTTTCACAAATAGTAAATATGCGAACAGCACAATGCTTTCTAAGTATATCTGGGAAATAAAAAACAAAACACACACCACACCAAAAATATCTTGGAAAATAAGGAAAAAATCATCAGCCTACAACAACCTATCAAAAACTTGCAAACTTTGCTTGGAGGAAAAAATAGCTATCATTACCTTCCCAGATCAAAATAAATTATTAAATAAAAGATCCGAGCTAATCTCAAAATGTAGACATGAAAACAAATTTTTACTACGTAACTTAAAATAGAAAAATAAATAAATATATAAACAAACAACAATAAAATAAGCAAAATAAACTACTCCAAACAAATCACAAAACCACACCTGTTAGAATATGCGAAATAAAATCAAAACAAAAGAACGGACGAAAGTTATAACTGTTATACAAATAAAAATAAAAATAATAAGCAAAACAATTTGACCCAAATAAATAAGCGAACAAGCGATTTCCGGTAAATGGCGGCCATTATAGACTACCAACAATAAGCTATATAAACAAATTTTTTTACTACGTTAACCAAAAACACCGATCAAAATAAAAGAATAAATAAATAAATATATAAGATAAAAAATAAAAATAAAAAAACAAACAAAAAAACAAGCAAAATAATTTGACATAAATAAATAAACAAATAAGCGACTTCCGGTAAAAGTACCCGCCAAAATATACTACCCATAATGCACCACTGACCCTTATATAAACAGCCGAGAAAAATAACAGCACTAGTCGCCTGACGATTGCACTAGCATGAAACAGACTGTCGCCTCTAAGTGCTGACTTCCATGTCCACTTTTATATTTACACACGCTCTATCTCTGATATTGAGCACTTTACCCCATAAATATAGCACACTTTAAGACTATATTTCTGCATATATATATATATATGTATATATGGGGGATATGCTACACCATTCAGCTACAGAGAAGCGAAGTTTATAGATACAATATATTTAATGGTGACCGCATACTTTTACGAAATTTTTAAAACATTCAGGCCGGTAAATGTCATTAATAATATTTAATTAAAAACAGACAATATACTTAAAAGACATAATAACTATATAAACAGAAATTAAATTAAATAATTTTCGGACTTAATCCATTTCATTATATACTGTCATGAGCAGAAAGGATCGATCGAGAAATATCGTCTCGAATGGTGTGATTAAAAGCAGTAATTCGGACTTTGCTAACAATATATATATATATATATTTGTACATATACATATCTAAATACACACACACACAGATATATATATATATATATATATATATATATATATATATATATATATATACATACATACATACGTATGTGTATGTATATATATATATATATAAAGAATATACATTTAAAAGAGAAGAAAATACTTTTAAAGACGAGAAATTTGTTATTTTTCAACATAATCTATTTACTTGCAAATGCACATAAAACACTGATTCTACGTTTAACGCAGACATCAATTATTATTGAATGGACTCTTTATATAG
>OZ038486.1:24710952-24718452 GCA_964036315.1 Acanthosepion esculentum
ACATGATAGAAGGCAGAATGTATCGTCTTCTTTGTTTGTTTTGTTTTACGGCATAGAAACCTCAATGGGTCATTTAATGCCGACAATGTTTTTGTATTGTCAAAAATCTATTTCTGTTAATAATTTTTCCTCAAAAATATATAGCTGGTAATATTATTTTTTTCAAAAACGTATAGCTAATAATATTAATGTTTTCTTCAAAAACGTATAGCTGGTAATATTATTTTTTCAAATAAGTATAGCTGGTAATATTATTTTTTCAAAAACGTATAGCCGATAATATTAATGTTTTTTTCAAAAACGTATAGCTGGTAATATTATTTTCTCAAAAACGTACAGCTGGTAATATTATTTTTTTCAAATATGTATAGCCGGTAATATTATTTTCTTCAAAAACGTATAGCTGGTAATATTATTTTTCAAAAACGTATAGCTGATAATATTAATGTTTTTTCAAAAACGTATAGCTGGTAATATTATTTTTTCAAATACGTATAGTTGGTAATATTATTTTTTCAAAAACGTACAGCTGATAATATTAATGTTTTTTCAAAAACGTATAGCTGGTAATATTATTTTTTTCAAAAACGTATAGCTGATAATATTAATGCTTTTCATAAACGTATAGCTGGTAATATTATTTTTTCAAAAACGTATAGCTGGTAATATTATTTTTTCAAAATCGTATAACCGATAATATTATTTTTTCAAAAACGTATAGCTGGTAATATTTTTCAAAAAACATATAGATGGAAATATTCATTTTTCAAAAATGTATTGCTTGGGAAACGTATAGCTTGTAATATTATTTTTTCAAAATAAAATGTTTCAGTTGGCAACATATTTTTTTTCAAAAACGTATTATCAGAGGCCTTGCTGTTGGACGTATCTTATCGTCTTACCCAGGACGCGGATGTAGTTTATTGTCATACTCAGGACGCGGATGTAGTTTATCGCCTTACCCAGGTCGCGGATGTAGTTTATCGTCATACTCCTGACGCGAATGTAGTTTATAATCTCACCCAGGACGCGGATGTAGTCTGGGTTTTAACAATTTGCCTATAGTTTGGACCCTAATAGGTGCTACCACCCCGGGTCAGGGTTGACCTGGGAGCACCAGCAATTAAGAGATGGTTCCACGCTCCTCAAAACCTCCTGCTATTGGACGTAGTTTATCGTCTTACCCAGGACGCGGATGCAGTAGTACAGTCTTCATGAAGAGAAAAAACAAAAGATACAAAATGGCGATGTCAAAATAAAATGTCTAAACATCTAGAATGTGTTACAATAGTGAATAGAATATGCGACACCAATAACTGAACGTGCATTGGATTAGCGATATCTCATACCAAAAGCTAAACAAAATACAAAGAAACAGGAAAACGTCGTCAGAAACAAAGAAAAGGGTGCTAAAATACTGTGAGATGTCAATCCCCTAATAGGCTAGACAATCTCACTACAGATGAATTGGAAAATAGAGAAAACAGAAATATTATTCAACATAAGGAAGATGATAACTCCGTGAGCGAGTAAGCAAGAAGAAAGTCATAAAGAAAATGTTTACAAAACGAACTCTTATACTCCGAACGAGGAAGAGACAGCTGAAATTTATTGGACATAATGAGGAAGGAAACTTTGGCAAATTTATCTCTCACGGGGCATATTGATCGTTAAGAGAGATAGAGGCAGGCATTCATGCCCTGTAGTTTTCTTTCTAACGAACGTGTTTGAATGCGGAACGGGAGGCCCATAAAATTGGAAAAGCGAGAAACGCTGTTCAGGACCACGCGGGATAGCAATTTTTAGATAGCTAGATAGACGACGTCCTTCATTGACATGGCACAAGGAGAAGGAATGAATAAAAGTAGATGTATACAATCTTGATTAGAGCCGTCAGCTTCAACAAATAGATATTTTCGTGAGGATCGCTTAATGATCTCAAACCGACTTTCTTCGGGGTGTTTACGTTTAACCAACATAAAAGTGCTCTTCAAGTTCAACAATCACTGAAAGATTTAAGCAAATGACGATGCAATGTGATGCTGTCATTGTTCAAAAATTACCATAAATTAGGAAGGGATCGAAGCAACAGAAGACTAGGTAGGGAAAACCAGATAGAAAAGGTTTATTAAATACTCATAAATAGGAGTTCAAAATAACCGAGAATTAGGAAGGACATAGATCAGCGGTTCCCAACCTTTTCTACATGGCGGCACACTATTGAGTTCTTTCAATTTTCGCGGCACACCTATCACAAAAATTACATTTTCCACTCATAACGCCTTTTTGCAATAAAATAATAAAAAAACAACTTGTCCATATTTAAGGGTAAATTCAATCTAAAATTGAAAAAAAAAATCTAAAATATTTTTTATTATGTTTAATTTGTTTTTTGTTTGTCTTACTAAAACTTTAATTTACAACGCCTAATAAAAATATGTAAAAATAATCTGTAAATATTGTGAACGAGATATATAGACGATATAACCTGGCGATGAAACAATACGTAAATTTTTAACGATTCCGATTCCTAATTGAAAAGATTAAAAACGGTTAGGAAAAGGTAAAAAAAAATGTTTGGGAGTTAGGAGCATTACGTAAAACCTCACATAGTACAGTTCTGTGTTAGAACTTTTTGTCTTACAACCTGTGTATTTAGGAATCGTTTTGGTATCGAAATCGGGTCTGAATTATTCAGCTCCGATGCCGATTCCCGATACTTTGAAAAACTGATATTCCGATTAATCGTCCCATGACTAATATAAACCATAATAACGCTTACCAATTAGTATGCGCGAAACTTTTAGATTCCAGAAATTCGGCGATTTTGAATTGAGCGGTGTCTTTATTAAACAAAATGAAATTAAATGGCTTCTAGGTATTATCTCTTCGCGGCACACCAGTAATCATTCCGCGGCACACTAGTGTGCCGCGGCACAGTGGTTGGGAACCACTGACTTAGATAGAGATAGAAGAGGTTTATTAAATAATCATAAATAGGAGTTCAAAATAGCCGAGAATTAGGAAGGATTTAGAGACAGTATAGGAGGAACAGAAGAGTTGGTAGGGAAAGCTACAAGAAGACTTCTATTAAATACTCTTACATAAGAGTTCAAAAGAGCCAGGAATTAGGAAGGCCGTCCTCAGAAAGAAAGTATCGAAGTAACAAAAGACTGAAGCCGATAAGCCAGGACACGACCGATAACATTGAAGATTATTTTTTTGTATTTTATCAAGAATCTCTAAACCCTTAAATTTACCGGATTATCGCATAAGAACGAATTTGTCTAGATTAAATACAAGCTGAAAATCACTGATTATTCAGTTGCCCGATATCTCTGCACAGAAAACAGTTTATTCCGCATTTTCGCTCTATTACTGATAAATAAGCGTTATGCTTCACTATGATTTAATGGATCACCTATCCTTGCTATATCCACAGTTTTGAATCACCCTCATTTTCCTACGTAAAATCTTGGTAAAAAGAGGCTTCAACGCCGGATCCAAACGTCGTTGCAACACTACAAGCATAAAATGATGACGTCTCGATTCGATCTTTAGTTTTCCACCATATCCTCATAAATATCACTTCCTACTTTCTCATTATACGATTATATATCTTAAATCCACTAACTCTCTGGGTTGAATCGCGTTTTTTTCCTTGTTATGTGTGTACTCACGTAAATTAAAAAAAAGCTACCCACCTTTCTCTTTGAACTTTATTTTCAGCAACACTAGCACATTGGCAGTATATTACAACAAACATTTCCAAATCTTGTAACAGGTATGTCTGCTATCATCGAAAATTTCCTGTCACGTTTAACACACATCAAAGAACATACAGCAGAAAATAAGCACGCTCTCCGAGACGGAGTAATTTATTAAGAACACTTGAATGTCAGGGCATTAAGAAATATGAAAGACGTCATGACATATCCTTCAGATTAATTCATGTTCTTTTTTTCTTGGAAAATGTTGGAGAGAATGTCCTATATATTCGGCTACATCACTCGCTAATGACAACGTTAATATCAATGATTTAGTAAAGTTTAATTTGTTTAAATTTGCATTTAACTTTATGTAACACTTGAATATACCAGCTTACAACCAGAACACATACTCGATGGGTAACCGCTTCGGAATGTAATGATCAGCAAGCTTGAACGTGCGGCTGGTTTAATGGCTAAGAAATTAGGGAGCCGAGCTTCAATTTCAGTCGGTTTTGATATATTCACTTACGCTCAAATATCTCTGAAACGGTCTGAACCCACCTCTTTCTTCCCCTCAGTTATGGGTTAATTAGTAGGAATTGTACGATTAAATAATTATAATCGCCCCCAAATCCTTACAATCTAAAAATATTTCCCGGCTTTAAATAACCCGCAAAAGTTGATAAACTTTAAAGAAACACATAACAATCTCTCTTGAATATACCATATTACTTTCAGAACAGCGCAATATGTTGTGTTTGTAAATATTATGTATTTGGAATTAGATATAATTTTCAACGATATAATTACAAGCAAATATTTGGCTGCTGGCTGCTTATACGTGGAGGGGGGGTTCAAAGAAAATAAAAGATATACGTGAACTTTTGTTTTGCTTCGCATCACTCTGCCTCGCTGATTTTCCTTTTCTTCATTCTTCAAAGGATCTCCGACAAATGCAAATACTTCAATCATCTTGATTAAAGACCGTCCACATGAAATAATTGCAAAACAAAGAAGCTTTGATGATATTCAGTTGACAAAGATATCCACTATTGAAACGCATTGGCTCTCCCAATTGATCGTTGGCTTTAATCCAGCGGAATGAACGTATATTCCATTTCGGTTACGTAGAAAAAAATAAAAAGAAGACGATCAGGATTCAGTACAGCATCTATGGCATTGCTGTCTGACATTATATTTTACAGTATCAGATGTAAAATGTACAAGTCCCTCAAATGTTCTACGATAAGACCATTTCAATATAGACCACATGTGAAATGTAGAAATCTCTCAAAATGTTCAACGATAAGAATATTATATTATAGCACCAGATGTGAAAAGTACAAATCCTTCAAATGTTCTACGATAAGACCATTTCAGTATAGCACCACATGTGAAATGTAGAAATCTCTCAAAATGTTCAACGATAAGAATATTATATTATAGCACCAGATGTGAAAAGTACAAATCCTTCAAATGTTCTACGATAAGACCATTTCAGTATAGCACCACATGTGAAATGTAGAAATCTCTCAAAATGTTCAACGATAAGAATATTATATTATAGCACCAGATGTGAAAAGTACAAATCCTTCAAATGTTCTACGATGAGACCATTTCAATATAGCACCACATGTGAAATGTAGAAATCTCTCAAAATCTTCAACGATAAGAATATCATATTATAGTACAAGATGTGAAAAGCAAAAATCTCTCAAAATGTTCAACGATAAGAACATTATATTATAGCACCCGTTATAAAAAGAAAAAAATCTCTCAAATGATCTACAATAAGACCATTTCATTAAAGCACAAGATATAAAAAGTAAAAATATATCAGCCTTCCATGATAAAACCACTTTTACCATGGAAAGTTGAGATATGTTTACTTTGCATTATAGATCCAGATGCAAAAAAATACAAAACACTCAAACGATTTAGGATAAGAAAATTACATTAAAGCATCACATATAAAATGTACAAATTGTCTGCAATAAGACCATAGCATTATAACAACAGATATAAAAAGTACAAATTTATTAAACTTTCTGCGATAAAACCATTTAATTATAGCACCAGATATAAAAAGCACAAATCTCGCAAATGTTCTATGATATGACTAATTCATTTTAGCAGCAGGTATAAAAAGCACAAATCTCGCAAATGTTCTATGATAAGTCTATTTGATTATAGCATCAGATATAAAAAGCACAAATCTCGCAAATGTTCTATGATAAGACTATTTCATTATAGCACCGGATATAAAAAGCACAAATCTCGCAAATATTCTATGATAAGACTATTTCATTATAGCACCAGACATAAAAAGCACACATCTCGCAAATGTTCTATGATAAGACTATTTCATTATAGCACCAGATATAAAAAGTACAAATCTCGCAAATGTTCGACGATATGACTATTTCATTTTAGCAGCTGGTATAAAAAGCACAAATCTCGCAAATATTCTATGATAAGTCTATTCCATTATAGCACCAGATATAAAAAGCAAAAATCTTGCAAATGTTCTATGATATGACATTCTTTTTAGCAGCAGGTAGAAAAAGCACAAATCTCGCAAATGTTCTACGATAAGACTATTCCATTGTAGCACCAGATATAAAAAGTGCAAATGTCTCAAATTTTCTATCATTAGACCATTTCATTAGAAACATATGGTATAAATACAAATATCTCAAATGTTCTACGATAAGACTATTTTATTTGAGCACCAGGTATAAAAAGTACAAAACTTTCAAATATTCTACGATAAGACCATTTACTTATAGCATCCGTTATAAATAGTACAAATCTCTCAAATTCTCTAAAATAAGATCTTTTCATTCGTATTAATTTTGAATGATAATAAATGTGTAGGTACTTTAATTGCATTCTATGAATATAAAACTTAAAATATAATATCTATATTTAATACTTGGTTTGTGTAAATATATTCATAAATTTATGAATGATTCTGGAGATTCTGGCAAATATATTTTATATCTTTTGTTCCTCGTAATAAATTTAAAAAAAAAAACAAAACAAAAAACTATTGACTGTTCAAATATCCGGAAAAGTTTTCACCAAATATTTATAAACCTATATTCTGAAAAACATATTTTTAATATATTTAATATTAATGTCCACCTACAGATGCAAACGCACATGAGAAACACACACATGCACACAGGCACTGGTTCGCTCGTGTGTCTTGTAAATTGTCAGATATAACTAAAATATATCTTTAAATGAATCGTATGAATAAAGACAAAAGGAAAACTTATCTTAGCTTATGTATTTCGTAATTTGATATATTTTATCATTGCAAATTTAAGTATTTTATTTTGCAACAATTAAACAAAATTAAAATTTTTTTAGTCTTTCAAAATTTAATTTAATTTAAATGTAAGAGACGCTCTTCAACTTATCGAAAGAAGTCCAGAGAGTTTATGATTATCTATCTTCTAAAGCGGCTCGGATCGAGGAATAGGAGGGCCGATTTCGAATTCCAGTCGTATCCATTACATTCACTTACGTGCTAATACCCTTTGGAAAGAGATGAATCCTCTTCTTCCCCGCCCAGCTATAAGTAAATAGCAGGACAGACCGAGTCCTATAGCCTTGGATGGCAACTGGTCAACCACAGAAAGAAATGGCAACCTTCTGCGGGAAAAAAAATATGACTCGTCAGTCATGTATCAAAAGATACATGATCGCCTAAGCGTGTAGCACGCATGGCACATGGCTGACTGATCTTCAAAATCGGAACCTCGATCTTTGTTTCAGCAGA
>OZ038486.1:24723452-24758452 GCA_964036315.1 Acanthosepion esculentum
AAAAAAGGCAACAGTAGAGAGGAAAACTGGATTAGGATGTCACAACAGGAAGAGGGATCATCATTTCAACTCAGAGATAAGCAGATCAATTAGAAAAGATCCAAATCAATGCATAAGACGTTTGGTACGTGATAGAGGAGTTTTAGCTATGACAGTCCGAAAAGCAGTGAAAAAAGACATGAAAATCGTGCCTCAGAATTGTGAGGCCCCTTGTTAATCCAGGACAGAAAGTCAGAAGTGATGAAGATAATCTTGACTAAGTTAGAAAATGATCCTTGAATAATATAGTGAGAGACAAGGGATATTCGTACATATGCATTTAAAAAAAAAATTCTATTTCCAACTAATGAATAAACATGTTTTCATATAATTAACTGTATACAAATGGATAATAACTAAATATGCATAGAAAACAGAACAAATTGATTTACTTGAAATAAATCGCATTTATCCATTTTAATGGGTGAAAAAGAATAAACAATCTTCATTTAATACTTGGTAGAATAGCAATTATTCACTTCTACAGTAACCAACCACTTCCTGTACTTCTCAATTAATGATTTGCAATTTTTATTTGGTATTTCGTTCCATTCTTCTTCGCATATGGTCTTCAGATCCGAGATGTTTGTTAGAGCTCTGGAATTGATATGAATTTTCAGATAACGCCACAGATTTCCTATCGTTTTAAATCTGGGGAGTGACTTGGCCATTTTAAGATATTTACATTACTTTTAGTAGGCCATTTGTTCATAGAATTTGCAGTATGCTTAAGATCATTATCTTGTTGGATGTTCCAATCAGGAGGAAGTTCAAGATTTATAACTGAAATCATTAAATTTGCTTCCAAAATATTTTGATATGCTGCGTCATTCATTCCCCCATCTATTACTGATAAGTACCTTTGCAGAAAAACATCCTTGAACCAGGATGATGACACCACCAAATGTCACTGTTGAGACAGTGTTCTTTTGTTTGAAGGCATCGCCATCTTTTCTCTAAACATGATTTCTAGAATTACGTCCAAACAACTCAATTTTGGTTTCGCCTATTCATAATACTATATCTCAATATGATTTTTACTTATGTTTATATTCACGAACGAATTGCAACCTGGAATCTCTGTGTTTTTGAATAGCAGTAGAGTTTCCGATGGGAGCGTGACTTTAGATTGTTCCTATGAATTTATTTTTTTATTGTCCGTTAATTCACACAGATTCCTGATGATAGAAAATCATCCTACAACACTTAACGAGTAGCCATTGTTTAATTTGATACATTCATTTCCAAGAAGATCTTGAATAAATCTTCTGTGGAGCAACTGTTCTTCAACAGTTTTGATTTTTTTCTCCTTTGTAATGAATGAACTAATGGAAGTAAATTGAACATTCGGATTGCCTGAGATTTTCCTGTAACTTTAACCTTTTTTCCAGAGCTTGACAATCAGCTCATGTTCTCAATTCCTTACCGCTTGCCATAAAGAATATCTTCTTGTATGAATATCAATTACAGAATGTTCTGTTTGTATTCTTAGGCTACAAATAACTACTGATAACATTACTGAAACATTCTAGAATATTCCACTTGAATAATATATAGTATCAATGCAATTTAGAAGTTTTAAAATCTGAAAATTTGCATTGTAGGAATACTTTCCCATCCATTAAAATGGATAAAAGATATTTATTTCTATTAAATCATTGTTTAATGTTTTCTTTTGGTTTTTATTTATTATGCATTTGTGTAGAGTTAATTATATGAAAAATATGTTTATTTTCATCAGTTGGAAATAAAATAAAGATTTTTATGTGCACGAATATTTGTTTACCCCACTGTATATTTGAACTTAATTTCAATCCTTCATGAGCTTCTGATCGTTAGCTCTAGTTGATTAATGATGAAAATGTCATTTTCGTTTATGATCGATACTTCTGTTATGATTGGAGAGTAATTAAAAATTCGTATTGCTCAAAGTAGAATGTTATAAAGATCTCGGGGAATTCCAGTAATATATCTTTAATCATTTCTAAGATACAACGTTTCAGAAATGAATCTAAAAATTGGAAAATTTTGTTGTTACACGATTTGGCCAATTTTAGAGTTACTTCCGCTATATAGATTGAGCTTCTGCTAAAGCCATGATAATATCCGGAATATTAAATAAGAACTACTTTTCTTTCAAATTCCAAATTTTTAAAAGATACTATCATACATTTTCACAGGAAAACCAACGTAAAAAGAGAAAATTTTTAAGATAGGAAAAGTCAAATAAGAGCTGAAAGAATGTAAGCTTTAAATTCTTTTAAAAACGTCTGGTATTAAAAATCTCTTTGAAAGAATAGAATTAAATCAAATCGAAAAATAATAGAGATAAATGAAATTTCTACAAGTGCTTCGATTTTTTGCCCAAAGATGTCTGCTTTCCGCCATGAAAAAATGTTTATAACCTTCTTGATTTACATTTTACTGAAACACCACCGACTTTACAAGCACCTTATCCCATTCAACCACTACCATAATCTGCAAGGCATTTTATGTCTGCGATTTACCTTAACACTGAGTCAGGTTGTGTCACATGGTTGGTTTTTAACGTGAGGACCCAAATGTTTCCATTCGGGTTGCTGGTCTATGTTGGCCTTAGGTTGCCTAAGCTGGTCAGAGTGTGTCTAAGATAGTCACAGACGGTCATACCACCATGATGCAACTGATGTTATAAAACGAAGGTAAAGGCAAGGGAGTAGAGAAGGCCTCCGGTATGAAATATATACTACAACCGCAGCATCTACTTCGACGGGAAAAAAAATCCCATCTGCTCCTCTGCCATTCCCTCCAGATAAATCCGGAAGTAAAGCGCCCTGTGCATTTTACGCCCTTAGCTATTCCACAGTTCAATACCGGAAATTATGAATTCCTGTTTATAATTCTCGATAACTATATATTTTTCCTGTTACATCCTGTATCTGCAAAATGAACTCACGGTAATATTCTTTCTCGCAAAACACATGCGACATGTAATATTTTTCTGGAGATAAGAGAAACTCACTTCCAAAATATACAGCCGTACATGTTTATTTCTGTTATAAAATTATATTCTTAAAACTTCGCAATATTCATCCGTCACTAATCCGATTCTCTCACTATGCTTAATTTTGGAGGATGGTGAGACACCAAATGGTATTAAGAACAATACCCCGATTAAAGGGCGGAGTATCTTCTTGTGGAGACAACGTCCATATAGACCGGCGTTCATAACTATGTTTGCAAGTGTAGTGATCGCATGACATCGCAGTGAGAATGGCATCTAGCCTGAAGTCAACATCAAGGGCGCAGATCTCCCTGAGTAGATTCAACGGTTACCTGTCCGTGATTAAGAATGGCCTTCAAATTGTAGGGCATCTTTTGTGATTTGATATCGACTAGAAACAAAAGAATTCGGTATTCGAATTCCGTTTGAGTTCGCTATTTTATCTTTCGTTTAGGAAACATGTTACTCTAACTATTCTCCCCCCCAAGATAGCGGTTAAAATTAGTTAAGACTGTTCTATTCACTTCCGGTTAGTAACCACGCTAAGAGAACGACTGTTCCGAATTCAAAACAAGTTAGACACGAGGCTATCAATGTAATCCCCTAAAAACCTACTTTTTGCTGAAACGCCATCAACAATGCCTAACGAGGTGAATCTATTGTTCAGTATTACAGAGGGCAGTTGACAAGGCTTGCATGATATAGGGTGTGTAATTATTTATATTATGAAAAAATCATTCATACTCTAAGCTTTGCTCACGTGATAGACTTCCTTGTTAATTTTGTTGATATACTTAACGTAACATTTCATTTAATACAATAAAAGAAATATCCTGACGTATAATCTGTTATGTAAGAGAATGGTTTGCGATGACAAAAATATATAATTCTTGAAAGTCTATTGTATCGGTTCAAGTACTATGTTAACAAATTGAATGAAACAATCGAGGATTGGCACGACGACATTATTAAGGTTTTGAGGAGAAAGTTTGGTGGTTCATATATCATGCCATTATGACATCCGATATCAGGTAATAGCAACTGTAACTGTCGAAAGTTATATAACAGATCTACTTAGGTTACAAAATCTAAATTTACAGTGATATAGTTCGTTGTTAGTTAATGAAACAGATGTAATGGGATAATTAAAGTGATTGCTTCCTGTCAGCTTTCAAATTTATTTCAATATGCAAAAAATAATTTTCCATAATTCTATAAATGTGTAACTATTTAAATTCAGGCTAATGACATATTTGGTGTTATAATAAAAACTAAGATGGGGATATTAGTCTAAACGTAAATACTAACTCATTGTCACATGGCTGCAGACAGAAATAACTTAACAAACCTAAAAAATAAAAAAAATAAAAACATACAATCGAGTCTCTGCAAAGCACCCATCCAGCACTGCACAAAGAGCCTTGCCTGGAATTTTAAAGTTTCAAGATCGATATTTTTTATGAATCTTCAGGATTGGGGCAAACTAGAAGATACTCTATAGTTTGTAATTACCCGGATTTGGAATTGGGATCAATATCTACAACAAATAACATATGTTCAGTAGGGATTCAGCCAGGACCAGAAGGGCCGGACATCACTGGAACCAGGATGGAGGTGTTCGGTAGAACTGAGAGAAAGCCTGCGTTCCATGTTATTATGGTGACTGCACCACAAGGACAAACACGGAATAGTAGCTCAGTTGATTACTGTTTCGTCCGAATGTAGAAAAATACAGGGTGTAACATCAAAATTTTTTAAATGTTAGTTTAACATTTGAATCGGTGTAACTTAGAAACGATTAAAGATATCTTACTGGAATTCTCCGAGGTTTTTGTAACACTATTGTGCTCTACTTTGAGCAATAAGAATGTATAATTACTCTCTAACCATAACAGAATTATCGTGATGAAATCGATCATAATCGAAAATGACCTGTTCATCATTAATAAATCATAGCTAAGTATTGGAAGATCTTGAAGTATTAAAATAAACTTACACACACACAGAGACACACAGACACACAGACACACATATATATATATATATATATATATATATATATATATATATATATATATATATATATATATATATATTATTTCAGGATAATTTCCTAAGTTATTCAAGATGTTCCTCGCCCTCTCTAACATTCTTTCTGTCCTGAAGTAAAAAATGTGCCTCACATCTTTCACGTACGATTTCATTTTCAAGTCGTTTTTTTTTTTACTGCTCTTTGGATTGTCATACCTGAAAACTCCACTCTCACGTGCCAAACGTCTGATGGATTGAGTTGGGTCTTAATTGATCTGTTTAGCTCTAAATTGAAATGATGATCTTCCTTCCAGCTGTGACCTGTTTTACACTCTACTCTTCTCTCTTTTTTACACTTATTCCCCGTTCACTTGGTGGTTCTTGAATAGGCTTCGGAGATGGAAGCCAGCTCTGAACATTGCACAGTTGGCAAAACAGTGGTACTGACACAAAACGATTTTAACCTGCTCTCTTTTTAGGGAAATACTCAAAGTGCTTTTCAATGATTCTTACGACAAATGTTGTCAGGCTGGTTAAATATCTTATCTGAAAACCTAGAGAAAAGGAACACAATTTGTCTAACGTTTTTCAAAGATTAAACAATTTGTAGGATGGATAATTATGCTGTAACATGATCTGGACAATTGTGTTGTTACTCTCGTTATACAACTTATATAAATGCTGTGTGTGGCGGAAATACTTCCTACATAATGATGAGATGAAGACACCATTGCCGTTAATATTTTACCATTTTGCGGGAGGTATTTCTGAGAAGTATATGTAGGATTCCTATACTTACAAATAAATTCAAATAAATAAGATAAAAGGAGTCAACGAGAGACCTATACAAAATCTCAAATCATTATTAGTCTTAAATAAAAAAAGAACGAAAATGACTCTCAGACTTTTCCCAAACGACCATCTAATTAATTTCAACAAACATATACATAATTTAAACAAAGACGTATTTCAATCACTTACCGCAAGCAAGGTGATAATGCCACTAAGACGCAAGGGAGTTACGAAAAATAAGAGAAAATAAGAAAATGTTAGAAAGGATAATTGTAGAACAAGCTTCAAAAAGACAGCAGATGGCGACTGTCATTAACTCCAACTTGTGAGGGAAGTAAGAAATTAGGAGCGTTTTCAACAGTTGAGAAGTGTGAAAAAAATAAAATTATTAGAAGAAAAGAAAATCTTTACATCAAGCTATTTCAACAGTAAACCTCTGAAACATAGTTTCTAATTTAGTAATACGCTTAAATAAATGCGAACTAGGTACCAAGTAGCAAAGCTTGTTGGAACAATTGCGACGAAAATATTTACAGAAAAGACACAGGGTAGCCACGTTACGGCAGTAGGCAAGTCGAGGTGCCAGGTCAATACCGATAACCATTACTTACCTCTTTTTTTGGCGGGGGGGATTTTTCTAAATGTGGCAGCAATATTCAATACCTGAACGAATAGTAGATTTATAAACGTGCAAGATGGATTCTGAAGTAGACAGTTATCTGGCACAAGACAGTGAACTAATTTTCCAAGCATTTGACTCAATATGATCTTTCCACTTCATGTCATGGTTCAGTAAGATGTATAAATGACAGTAGTTTAGTTTTGGAGGCCTTAAGTTATACAAGTCATTTCTTGCCCCAATTAACAACTGAGTGAATGCCATTTTTGGATCATTTGCCTATTTAACACTATCGGACCTATGGGAATTTTTATTAATACAGGGGAAAATAGGTTCGTCACCAGAATAGATACAGAGTTGAGAAGTGGTGACATTGACAATGTTGATGATGACGATTAGAAAAAAATGTAGATCCAAATTATAGAGACCTTAAATTAAAATGATCTAGGAAAGTGGCCGTTCGACATGGTTTTTTATTACACTATTTGTTAAGAAAATCGCATCAAATGAAAAATCATATCGCGTCAGGATAAGAAAACAAACATGCCAAACCCTCTCAAAAGTCTTCGAGATATCTGAAGCCACTGCCAGAGCTTCGCCATTCTTATCTAATCTTTGAGAGACGCTTTCATTAATAACAGTTAACACATCAGCAGTAACCTAGAGGTCCGAAAGCCATATTGTTTATGTGTCAGAAGATCGTACGAAGATTAAAAATGCTTAAACATTTCTAAAAGAAAAGCCTCATTTCCTTTGCCAAAATGGTTAAATACTAACAGAATGATATTTCAAGGAACCAAAGTACTTTAAGACAGAAGAGAAATACAGAAAGGCGTTTAGTGAGAACAAGAGCCGATTTCATTTAATGCAGTTCAACCCCTCTAAACCGAACATCCGAGATGTTCGTTATTGAGGCTACTGTTCGGATTCCAGGAAGAAAAGTCTGCTGTGGGAAGCTTAAGATATTTATTAAGTTTTAGAATTTAGAATACAAATGGTAGTTTGTATTGTTGATTCCTTTTTATTTAAAGTGTAGATTGAATACATAAATGTACAAAAATAATTCATAATCGATAGTAATAAAATAAAAAAAATAAAAAATATATATTTTTCGGACTCTTATCCTCATCTTCAATTCGACATTCACAAGGTTTCGGCCGTTGTAATTTATTGCCTTCTTCAGGTGATTGGAATTTCGAACCGTACCCTTTATTTTGGGGTAGGTTGTTCTAGTTACACGTGCCATGCCCATTCCGGATGTCTTAGTTATTTCCTGTTAACTCACCTCTCAAAGTTTGGTTCACCACTGCTGTGGCCTGGTATTGAATTCAAAATATTTTGGGTCTAGTCACTGTATCTTACCAACGTCTTTATCCACTGGGCCATAAGTCTTTCAGGCATGGTACGTGAAACTAGAACAATCTACCCCGGTGGACGAAATAAAGAGTTCACTTCGAAATTCCAATCATCTGAAGAACGCCGGAGCGTACAACGATCGAAACGTTGTGAATATCGCAATGAAGATGAGGATAACAATCAGAATAATGCAAATAATGTAATCAATCATAACAACTCATCTCAGTGATCTAGACAGATGAAGTTTTGTGCTAAACAAATATTGTAATTTGTGAATAAAAAAAAAAATTCATGAAATGTTTAAAAATTATGGGCAACACATATCTTATTCAGAAACAATTCCAATATGTAAAGGAAGTCAAAAATAAGGATTTACAGTACAACTCTTTTAAACAGAATATTAGAGATACTGTTCTAATTGAGTGTACTGTTCTAATTCGAGGAAGAAAAAGCTTCATACTTATGTCAGTAGAAAAGTTCGGATTTGAAGATGAGTCAAAATTCTAGGAAGTCTAATTCAAGGAAGCCTATATTATGCTAAGTTTGTATTTGGGGAGTTCTACTGTAGTTCAATATATCGCTCGTTCGACTTCGAACCTCACGTACTAACCTCTTATCATCACACCTTCGTCTGTGAAACATTGATAAGTCGATTAAAATGTTATTAATTTAATAAATGTTGTCGCCCTTGTTCTCAGATTAGAACTTAATTAACAAACATACTGATCGCCTTGAAATAGGTTAAACTCTAGTAGTTTGACATAGTTTGATAATACACATTGTAACAAACCACCTTTATCTCCTCCGTGTAGCATTTGTGACATGTAGTTTCTACTTGAATGGCTTATTCCCACTGAAACTGACCCCAAAGAGGATGTTTCTCCGATTAATACAATCTGAGCATTTTCAAGACGATGGTTAAAATTTACACTTACATCTTATACGAACCCCCCCCCTACTCTATAATAATTATATGTAAAACGACAAGCATGAATGCATTTGTTGTAATGTTGTCTGGGGTAATCATTGAAATAATAACTAGAAAGGCAACTTATAAAATATAAGGTTTAATATTAAACAATAACGGTGCATATAGACATTTAGACGGTCATCAGACGCCAGAAATCCCCCACACACCCACCGATACCAACATTATCGATGCTTATAATACTACTCGAAAAATTCATTTAATAGAAATGTATCAGTTCTTTGTATACTGTAGGTTAACAGTTCGTTTCCATCAACAGTTTTAAAACTATCTTTTCTCTATTTTATAGGGAAAAAAAAGAATATATGTTTTTGTCTAGTGAGTGTAAATATTCACTGAGTGTTTTCAATGCGTGCTTTTGATGATTTTCAAGATCCGGCTTAACGTAAATGTCATCTGTCGCTTCAGGCATTACATTTCGAAATCAGCGTTGGCCGTCACACTTTACTGTGTCGTCACGGACAGATGACTGGCGAGCGATAACCTTCTTTGGTTAAATGAATATTCAATTGTGGAATACACTTAAAACATCACTTCAATCGTTCAGCGAGATCTTATCGACTTTTTATATGAAAAAGAAATGTTAACAAATAAAAAGAAATCTTTTTCTTTTGAATGAAGTGTACCAAGTTATACATATGCGCGTGGAAATTCGAACCGACATACCGAGTTCAGATTCCAGCTGAAGCTTTTGCGTTAACTTTCACACAAATATTCATAGATAATCATGAAACCAACATAGGAAAAGGAATTCTAATGTCAAAACCAACGGAAGTGATAGGGGCTGCTAATTTGACTCAATGGCCGGGACTTCTGGTGGCATGTCAGGTGATATCAATATATATATATGATGGACTCTCCCGTCGAACTCGACGTATGAGGGTCAGACAGATCAGCTCCCAGAAACTGAAAGCCCGACACCCGCACTGGACTTGATTATAGTGGTGAAGGCCTTGTGCAGGGCCATCCACACTTTTTGGACGGACGAATAAAGGGACCTGGTGCAACGGATGCCACAAGGTCCCCAAACGACCCTCCGCAGGTTTTGAATTCAGAGTTGTCCTTCTCCTAGACCAGTTGCCATCCAAGGCTATAGAACCCAGTCTGTCCTGCTATTTACCCATAGTTGGAGGGAGAAGAAGAGGGTTCACACCTTTCCCAAGGGTATTAGCACGTATGTGAATGTAATGGATTCGACTGGAATTCGAACTCGGCTCTCCGATTCCTCAATCCAATATATATTAGGTTGGTGCAAAAATAATGTCGTTTTCTCACATTTGTTACTTATGTAAATAACGACATTGTTTTGCACCAACCTAATATATATATATATATATATATATATATATATATATATATATATATATATATATATATATATATATATATATATATATATATATATATATATATATATATATATATATATATATATATATATATATATATATATATATATATATATATATATATATATATATATATCACTTATATATACAGATGCGTATATCAGATCCATTATCGTGAAAGTTGTCATGAATATTGTAATAAATAAATAGATTTTCACCTCTCTATGAAGGTCAACCCCTAACAAGCCAATTTTGCTTTCGCTATTGGTAATGGATAAAATGATGGCATCTATTGTGTTGGTGCATAATCATCAGGCGTTTTTATAGGCGAGTTATTTGTTAATGAAAGTTCCTGTTTTGTTCACTTTTTTAAATAAAAATATTATTTTATTTTCACATTATAAAAATGCGTGTCTATAATCATGCTCATTTACAAATGTTATTGTTGAATCGTTATGTTTCGCTTTTCATAATAAATATTGTTGAAATACGCCTGATAATTATGCACCAACGAAATATGTCATCAAACTACTGCAGGAAATCTTATACCGCTCAAATAGAAAAATGTATCCATTCTATATAGTTAGCATCGCGATGAGTCCAAAATGCAAATTAAAAATCGGAGATACCAAAATCAAAAAAGGAAAAAAAATAAATAAATATCTGGGAAGTGGTTTAACAGAGGACGGAAAGTGCGATAATGAAATTCAGATGCGCATTGGGATAGCTTTCCAAATGCTAAGGAGAATACGAGGAAACAGAAAAATCAAGGTTAGACACAAAGAAAAAATTACTGAAAAGTTATGTGATATCTGTCCTTTCAAATGGCACTGACTGCTGGAGACTCGCTTCAAAGATTAAAAAGAGACTCCAAGTAAGAAAGAATTGATTTGGCAGAAGGATGTTAAGGATACCATGGCCCGAGGAAATGAGCAACGACGAAGTTCTAGAGAAAATAGAAACAAATTAAAGCTTAAACTTAACGCGAGGAATTGACAGCTGAAATTTCTAGGACACATAACGAGGAAAGAGTACTTGGAAAATATGTTACTCACAGGACAGATTAAAGTCAAGAGAGACAGAGGAAGACAACGCATATAATAATTAGTGAGCTTCACAAACTGGATGGCGGAACAAAGATTGAGAGAAATAACCAAAAGACATTTATTAAGAGGTTCAAAGGACAGGAAATTGTGGAGAACCTTGATCGCCTACCTCCTGAGAGGACACCGCACATGAAGAAGGTACCTGATATGTTTGTCTCATAGATACTATCTATAATGTCTTCCTTTTCTTATTCATTAAAAAAAATTATCTTTCGTACTTGAACGTAATCCTTACCTTAAGCCATCCTGAAGATTGTGTTCGAGCAGGAAACTGAATGTAGCCGCTCAATGTTAACCTCAGTGTCCATATACATATGTTATATAGGAATAAAGTCTCGCTGCCGACTCTGGAGTGTAAACATAGATCGTCAGAGACCAAACATCGGCGATCCCATTATTGAATTAAGTAGATCACGTAACCATAGTAGAAACGCATATATGGGAGAGAGCACCACGTTTAAACGACCACCATTTCTACTCTATCATCTATTACTGTACCGCTATTCTCTACTCCATTCACTATACTATTTCTCTATTCGGATCAATATATGGATTACAATCCAGACATCTATACGGTGGTTACTTACGAGGGAGTATTATTGAGCAAGTACTAATTTGTACGAGTGCTATTCGAAGGCGTCTCACATCAATATTGTTCAACGGAGTTACTATAGGTGGATCTGCAATTACAAAGTCTCTACTACAACGAGCATTTCTGAAAGTGACACCGAGTATTCCTTGACATTACAAAAGTGTCAATGAGTATTCGTTGACATAATTCATTGACATCATATTCATATATATATATATATATATATATATATATATATATATATATATATATATATATATATATATATATATCGTCATAATCTGACAGACTGTTTCGTTGTATCACAGCTCCTCAGTGTGGCTAGACATCAGACAGCCTCAGTCCGTGATCGAAACCCTATTGATTTGGCATCAGTAGGAGATTTTACCCCTGAGTTCTCGGCGCCCGGTAGAGAGGAATAAACACGCCAATGACTGAGAGAGCTCAATTCATCGAAGAGCTTTGTAGTATTATCGGTAGTAGTCATTGTGCTTTCTCTTGACGGAGTTAAATTTTCCGAGGGAGTATATATATATATATATATATATATATATATATATATATATATATATATATATATATATAATGACATTTTTATGTTTTATGTCAAATTTTCAGAGTGAATATATATATATATATATATATATATATATATATATATATATATATATATATATATATATATATATAAATGTTTAAAGACATTTTTATGTTTGAGATTTTTTATAGATACGTCTTAATTACGCAGAAATGAAAATAACCCTGGCATATCATTTTAACAGACATATTTAGCACAATTACAATGATGCTTGCGTCGTATCGTAACGGTCTCGGTTCGATTCTCAGAAGCGGTAGATGATGCGCACTGCTGATAAGGTCCCCAAAAGGTCGAAGTGTCCGTATAGTAATTTTCTGCATGTGTGTGCGTGTCTGTGTGTTTAATTACAGGGTGCGATAAATAAATTGTCGTCTAAATTACACAAAAAATGAAGATAACACTGTCATATCATTTTAACAGATATATTTAGCAAAATTACACAAAAAAATATTTTGAAATTCTATAAAATAGATTTATTCAATAAAATCGCCATTGGCTTCAACCACGGCCTCCAGACAACTTCGGAATCTCCTGCAAATCTTCAGGACGGTCTACTTACTTAATTTGGTCAATGCTGCCATAATTCTTGTCTTCAGTTCATCTTTGTTGTCACAAGGAATAATCAGAGGTGTAGCAGATTTAATGGGTTATGTGGTCGGAAACTGGGTTCTCCTGCTTGTGTCGCATGGTGTAGAGTCATGTTGGAAGACATAAGGTCTTCCAGCAGCCACTAACATGGCCCAAGGTAGCACGTGGTGCCAAGTATACCTTTCCCAAATTTCTGTCGGATTGAACTGCGTCATAGTCCTCATTTTCTCACAGACGGTACCCAACCGACCCTAGTATAATGTGCAGTCGACAAAAGGGAAAACCAACAACGTACATGTACGAAATAAAAAATATAATATAGGGAAAATTAACCTATAATATATATATATATATATATATATATATATATATATATATATATACAGTGTAACCCCGATATAAGAGATATATTTTCTCTGGTCCCAAATTAGACCCTGTGTTAATGTATATATAATAGACCAAACCCGGATATAAGAGAAACCCGGATATAAGATACGTATTCTCCGGTCCGGACAACTCTCTTATATCCGGGTTACACTGTATATATATATATATAGAGAGAGAGAGAGAGGGGGAGAGAGAGAGAAAGAGAGGGAGAGAGATGAACAGGGTGTATCAAAAATACTTTTACAAAATTTAGGGCTGGTTTTCGCACAAATACACGGACAAAATTCCATATAAAAATTGGTCCGCAAATCTTTAAGTTTAAAGTTTTTGGTCGACGTTGTTAAATGTACAATCCAAGATACAGTCCAAAATTACTTTTACAAAATTCCTGACACGAAAACAAGGTAAAATGTCCATATACACATAGGTCCAAAAGGCCATCATTGTATCTCAACACAGCATCTGATAACAAATGTTCAAAATATCCTCCGATGTTTCTACACACGCATGCACCCGTCGGAATGTTGACTGGAAGACCTTTTTTTACAAATATTCCCATCGTTTTGCAAGCGCCCATGACTCGCTGATGAAGCGTATCTGGATTAATAACGTCTGCTGTATGAACCAACTGTTTTTGGTGGCCCAACGAACATAAATCCAAAGACTGTGTTCGGGATTACATGCAGGCCATGGGACAATTCCTCCTCTAACTATTCAGTTTTAGGTTAGATATCAGCCTGTGCAAGCGAGCAATGTGTGTAAAATGTGTTGTAGTCCCATCAGGCATGAACCTCATGAGTCTTCGTATTAGATGAGGTACATCCTCTAACTGATCCGGAAATGTGTTCGAAATTAAACCCTTCTACACAGCACCTTTAAGCCGTGCAGGGTGAACATATAAACCTACCAGAAAGTCACATACAAGCCCAGCCCACACATTAATCGTAAACTGGATTGTACCATAGGTATTCTGATTCGCCGACAAATGGTGGGTGTTTAAATGTATTATTTCATCTATTTCAAGTGTTACCTCATCCGTAAACCAACCCGAAGAGACAAAGAACGGATCCCGTAGCGAATGACCAAATGATACAGATACAGGAGCTGCTCTTGACTTACCCTCCATGCGGGTCTATGAGATGTACGACAGCCTGTAGAACGTGTTTAGGCGTATGCGCAGATTTCTGTCTTCCTAGATTCATATATTGTGGCGCCACGGATCCCGTCTCAGCAAAGCGACAATAAACAGCATCAAGGATTAAATAACTCGGTTGCCTCCGGTCCGGAAATACAATCTGATACAGCCGTGCAGCCACCCGTCCATTCCAATTTGCCGAGCCGCATGTAAAAACATTTATGGCACCTCACGATATGAATATCTTGCCATTATTAAACGGAATACATCTCCGCTAATTAACTACTACACACGTTAAACGTTAAAGACATTGTAGCTACAAACATAGACGAATGACAATTGTAAGCTAGTCCGTATGGCAACACAGCACCATTTAGCGTAAATTTTCTTTAAAATTAATAACTCAAAAACGAACATATTGCGGACATATGGACCGTTGTCTTTTTGTTTTGGTGCAAAGAACACGCCCCAAAGTTCGCAAAAGTAATTTTGATACATACATACATACATACATACATACATACATATCTTATGAAATGGACACAGTCCTACAATTATGTTTTAGACATTTTAAAAAATAATAATTGTCGGACTTTGTCCATTTCAAAATGTATGACGTCATTTTTTACATTTGGATACGCATTGAGCAGATATGAATGTATGAGAGAAAATCATGAAGAATTGTGTTTAAATACGGTAACATCGACCTTGCTAACCGAACGCTCCTCTGTGGCCCAATCGGTAAAGTCACGTCAGTCTATATTACGGTTCCGTATAGGATACAGGTTCGATTCCTGTCGGAGGACGCATATTTCCTCTGACAATTTCTTGGACATTCAAGCCGGTAAATGCTGTTAATTATAAACAGAGCATTTACTTAAATATTTGTATCTATAAAAAGAATGTATAAACAGAAAAAATGTTTTTAAAATTCATACATATATATATATATATATTTATATGCGCGTTGTTTTCACTTTTCTCTCGACTGTCTGTTTGTCCATTCTCTCAAGTATGCACATGTACCCATAAAAAATCTTTTGGGGGAACTGCCACTGATTCTTTAACTGATATTAACTTTTACGTGCTCTTGGGTCCACTGGGAGTGTGTAAAATAATTTTTGCTGTTTCCTTTCAAGAAATGATGTTTTCACTTTGGAATCTAAATGTTGTTTGTCTTCCCTTGTTGATAACAGAATGTCCTCCATACAAAACCTTTTGATTTGGTCTTGCCTTTTAGCAGAACATGGCTTTATTCCTACGCCCGGAGAACTGCAATGTCTCAGGAGACACCTGAAAGTGGAAATCAATATAGACGAGGAAAAACCGCCGTCTTAGTTGAGGGAAGAGTCTTATCGATCTATCGTTTCTCCTGGAATTATTATCGTTATCTCACAACGCTCTATTGCTTCAACTGCAATATTTCAAATCTTTCAAGGCAGTATAATCTTGAGATAATTTGCAAGTATTAAATTCTCTTTGTTTAACTGGATTCTATGCAACATTATATATCGTTTGAGCCCCTAATCAATAATTAGATCAGTGGTTTTCAATCCTCCCTTCCCCTGTTCCGATTTTCAGATATTTATTTGAGCTCGCGCTTCTTATGTAAAAGTTGCCCTTGCAAATACAGCAGAGTTAATGCAACAACTAAGCAGAATAATAATAATAATAATAATGATATTAATAGACTGTTAATGGATTTACTAGGAAAACTAATATATATCCAGTGTGCATTTCCCATTACAGACATTCGTATATCTTTGGTATACACACAAATTAAAGCAGACGACGAAACAGAATAGCTGAAATATCCATTGTTCTCGATGAGATATACATGCCGCTAAGTCCCACAAGAAACGCAAATAACTGTCACTAATTTATCTCACACAGAAAAAAAAACATAACCAAAGAAATAAAACAAGCAGTGTGAAAGGAGGCGAAAAACGAGAGGGTTTTACTTGTAACATTTCCCGAAGGGAAAACCCTCAGTGCGATGGTGCCGTTTAGGTACCAGGTGTGATGATGTAGCTTACTCTTTACTCTCTTAACTGTCGTAGGCAGTCATGCCATGTTTCTCTGCTGTCTACATAGCAACTCGTGCGGACAAACATATCTTGCTTCTGCGTGTGCTAAATAGTAAATGGTGTTCGTCAATCTACGGACTGACGTCACTGATAGGACTTCACGTGACCCACGTGAATTCATCTTTTTATGATCCCTTGTATATCTACATTATTAACAAGATCCTACCGGACACACATTTTAATTTAAGAGACATATAAACAATGTAGGCATCATATGGTAGGAAAGTGTCTAAATTGGAAGATATATAAATATTTTAACGACATCCAATACATAATAATAGGACGAATAAAAACCTGCTCCAGATCACGAAAGCGAAAATCTTACAATGCTGCACAAGACATACAGACCCAACGATAAATGACATTAATACAAATATAATAATGAAAGACTTCAAAAATTATAATTGATATCTCTTATAATTGATAAATTGATTTGTTTTTACGGCTTATCAAGCCTTGTCAAGTCAGAAGATATATTTAGAGTGAGATAATTTTATAGGAGATAATGTTTAGAGCGATAAAATTCTACCTAATCAACCGATAGCTAGGATGGAAAAATGTCAATTCATACCATTTCCTTTGAGCGCAAGTTAATATAAGAAACCCAAAGGGGAAGTGGAACTCGGCTCAGATTAACAATTCCGCTCCATTATCCATTGCACCAACCGCATATCCAAGCCAGAAACGCCTGTTATTCCGAAAGAACACCCATCTAGAGATTGACCAGTCTCGACGTTGCTTAACTTCAGTGATCGTATGGGACCCGGTGTGTCCACATGATGTGGCCGTAAGCCTATAATGACATATAAATAGCAAACATGTTATTAAAAATAAAGATTGTAAATGAAATTGCAATAAAGTAGAATCCCTGACAACCGTACGAAGAAGGCCTGGCGGATATGAAGAATTGGTTACAAAGTCCGGATATGAGGGGTTGTATTTAAATTAAGATAAAAGAACTGAAATCAGGTTTAACATTTATTTTCAATGTTTTATAGCAAACAAAATAAGCTTATGGTGAGTGAAATATAAGGGAATTGATTTTATGGAAAAAAGAATGTTTTTAATTTGCTCACGGAGTCGGGCTGATTCCAAAAGGTATGATATTTTGAGCAACGATATCAAGGAGTAAAGTTTAAAAAAGTGTGACACACTGACATACGAAGTTATTTATATAGATTTCCTTATAGATTATTTATATTTGTTTAATATTATTGTTATTAGTAGTAGTTGTCGTAGTAGTAGTAATACATATTAGTTTATAGATGTATACTAGTATATAAATATATATATATATACTAGTATACTAGTATATAAATATACATATATATACTAGTATACTAGTATATAAATATATACATATATATATATACATAATATATATATATATATATACATAATATATATATATATATATATATATATATATATATATATATATATATACATAATTTATCTCTTGAAAATACATATCAATTGAGCACTGTTGAGTGATAACCTAATTCTATAAACAACAACCACCTGCACTAATGCAAAGCTCTTCAGTAAAATGAATGGAGCACTTTGGCTGATTGGCATTTGTTTACATTTGAAAAAAACAATACGCTAGATTTAGTTGCCTAACTCTACCGAGTGAAGATAGCTCTGGCTGACACCAAATTAGTTGTGTTTCAATCCTGGCTTGAGGCATTTTGATGTCTAGTCGCACTGTACTGTCTGTGAATGACATATATATATATATATATATATATATATATATATATATATATATATATATATATATATATATATATATATATCTTAGCATTTTAGTATTATATAGATGTATTATATGGATTATATAGATGTTGACTTAAATCAGTACCGAAATCACCAAAGGATAGTATCAAATAGGAGAACACAAACAAAAAACCCGCAAAAAGAATTCCCATTGAGAAAAACTGTATTTTAATTATACAAATCACCCGGGCTTTGTCTATTGTTAACAGATGAAATTTTCTATTCAATATGACGTTGTGAACGCAGAAGTAAAAAGTGTGCCTCGGCCTTCAATGTGATGTTAATTTAAGAATAAATATATATGTAATTAACTTTCATTCTTGAAAGTAATTCCCCCAGACGCCGGTAGAATAGTTGGTTGACATGTTGTCTCTCCTGTGAAATTGTGTGCGCATGCGTGAGTCTGTGCGTGTGTATGTGATTGTGTAATATTGTATATTTTCTATGAATCCATATGAGTCAAGACATTTAACTACTTTCTATTCCTTTTTTCTCTTCCACAAATTTCAAAAAATAAATCTAAAGTCGAAAAGCTGTGAATACACACACATATATATATATATATATATATATATATATGTGTATGTATGTATGTATGTATGTATGTATAAGATAGAAATTATTAGAAGTATCTGAGATAATTATAATGAAGTAATTCACCGAGTCTAGAAGAAACCACAACATAATGCACTGGACGGCCATTTCGTCCTTTATTTGTGATTCATCAGCAGCACGCATCCACTACTGAGATTTTAAACCAGTTACGTTATCAGGCAATCGTCATGCCAACTATACCAACGGGACTCGGTGACGAAGACGTGGCGAATTAGATTCGATATAGCGTCGCTGTATTACATATTCCGTCGTGGAACATATCCGAGTTTTCCCTTACCCATAGTCCCCACTATTATCCCCAAGCCGTTCCATTTAGAGCATTAGAAGCCGGTTCAGGCAAGGATATACAATTATGAGGATGATTTGAGATAATCATAATTAATTTATCTAGTGTAGAAGAAGCATTAACAGAATGCTGAAAGCACTGGACGGCCATTTCGTTCTATATTTGGGACTCATCAGCAGTGCGCATCCACTACCGAAAATTGAAACCCGGACAGTTACGTTATCATACTAACTGTACACTATATATATATATATATATATATATATATATATATATATATATATATATATATATATATATATATATATATATATATATAGTACAGTTAGTTTCACAGCTCATCAGTGTGTCTAGACGTCCGGTTGCCTCTAGCTAGGATCGAAACCCGACTGAATTTGCGCCAGTCGGAACTTCTACCACTAAGCCGGCAGGGATGAACGTGAATTTTAGCGTGTTTATTTTTAAATTTAGATAAACACACTGACAGTGACTCAATTCTGCCGAATAGTCGTGCAATATTAGCTTAAATAGTCAATGTTTATAAACTCACACCTCAAACCATAGAGCACAACCGAAATTAATTTTTTAGGAGCCAATATTTTTGTCATCCACAGACAGACTGTTTGGCTGTTTCACAGCTCATTAGTGTGATATATATATATATATATATATATATATATATATATATATATATATATATATATATATATATATATATATATATATATATATATAGTTTTTTGCTGTTACATATGATTGAAACTATCCACAGGATATGTTTCATCATGAGCTGTGAATTCCTATCATTTCTTGGACGTGGCATTGTTGCGTCTGTCGTCAGTTGATTTTAATGGGTTTGACTTCGCAGCTCTACGCAAAAGAGGCTTTCATTTAAAGATATCTTCACTTAATCAAGTCTATAGACCTACTATTATCTGATATTAGCGTATAGCGTGCGGAAGAGATGGATCCATACCTTTAAAAAATTATGTCCGCGAAAGTAATCGTAACGGTCTCGTCTTCTTCCCGCTTTGAATTCGACACACGAATAAATTTTTCCACGACGATCGCCATTCCATTACGAGTACATCTCACGGTGAATATTTTGAAGAATACGTATTTTTCCGTGATTAGGGATTAATTGAATCATTCTTATAATACATAAATATTCCAGCAGGACAATGTCTTCATATTTGTGAACTGGCATCAATTTTAAGGAAACAGTGTGGTGCTATCCCATTGATTCCACAGTTTCCTAATTCACAGGAATAATTATCCTAACCTGTATTTGAACCAAGATTTGACATCTTACCTGCTATTTAATCCTTACCTGTGTATAGGAAAGCATTTACGGATTCGTGCCTTTCAACAGTGTATTTATGTGAAAGTGAACGCAACAGATTAGGCGAGATTAGTACTCGGCTCTCTGGTTCCTCTTACTATGCTGATAACCATTACGGTACCCGACAGTTTAAGTATTACTGGAAGGAAAAATAATCTATATATTTTCTATAGTGTTACATTTAAAGTATTAACAGCTCACTATGAAACCGTACTTCACATTTAACTGGAATTATTTTTATCAAGAATGAGCTTGGCTGTTTCAAGATTAAGTAGACGTTTATCTAATATGTATCTACCAGTCAATTGTATGATAAATTCTAAATAAACGTCTCAGAAATATTTTTATATTTTGTCCTCGTTTATTAATGTATGTAGTGTCGAATTATTGATGGACTCTAATTGTTCCAGATAACTACATATTTTTTCGGTTCCTGAGAGAATTCCTGTTACCCAACAGCGTAACGTGATTAAATCAGTTATTTTAAGAAAGATTTTCTTCACCTCTTTAGGTTTGTTTGTTTACTGCCGCAAGGCTGTTCATTATTAGATGAGAAGTTTCGGCTATCTTTGTAAGCGCCCGCCAGAGGACAAATTTTGAGTCGACTTTTAGAAATATAATGACATGACAAAGATGTCTTTCATTAATATATCTTTTCTTTTTTTCTCTGATTTTAAATTTGTTTTCCGCAATTTTCTTAAAATAAGATCTATCACAATATAAAGTTCACAATAGTTCATCAGTTGTAGCGGAAGCAAGGAGGTTATTTTTGCCTAACTTAGTCTGGTACATGGTCATAAGTTTCTGTGTCATTCACTGTCGAACTTTTAGTGATATATTGTATTTTAGCTTCCTAATACCTGTTCATTGGAGAGGCCATCCTAAGTGATACGTTTTAATCATTTCACCACAGAGAGCTACCAAGACACAAAGGGATACTTAGTGTGAAAATATATTAAAAAGAACGTGTTCTTGGCCCTGACCGGGCTCTTCGGCTTCAGTCACTTTCCTACTGTTCGGTTTCAGCTATGGTACCTACAATTTATGGCTTTAAGCACAGTACTAGATTTCCAAGGTCTTGTTTTACAGTTGAAATATCTAAATACAACCGTATGTTCTATATAAACAGTTTCTTCTCTGGCACTTCTAGATCTCCCGGCTTCTTGCTTTACAATCAACTTTGAATTTGAAAAATTTTAAATGCAATGCTAATCGTTATTCTCTGTTTTATTAATACTTGTTCTTTTATTGTCTTTTCTCCATAGTAGATTTTTTTCCTTATTTTCTCTAACACTCAGTAACCCTTTGCGTCCCTCTGGTCTTGCTTGGGATGAAATTATTTTTTTAAAATGTGGGGTTGTTACAATCAATCAGGTACAAATTTTACCTGTATTGCTTTTCAACTGATGATGGAAAAAGTGTCACGGAAATCCGATGTAGCATTTATTATATGAAATATGAAAAGTATTTAAGAACGTACAAGAAGAAGCAAATAAAGTAATGCTATGTCATATCGTTTCATTTATATGGCAATGAATGCTGGTCAATATCCATAGAGATGAGGAAAATTGAGGCATCAGAAATCTAGTTGTATAGAAAATTATTAAAAATAACATGTACAACGTTTATGAGTAACAAGGAAGTTTTAATGAAAGATAATTGCATGCATTCTGAAGTAAGACAACACCTGAAAGAAGAACATCATATACATTTCAACATAATTGGTTTGGTTTAGTTTGGTTTACGGCATATCAAACCGATTGGTTTATTTAATGACAGCAATTGTTTATTGCTAGTAATATTTTCTTTTTCAAAAAATGTTTAGCTGGTAATATTTTTTTTTCAAAAATGTTTAGCTCGTAATTTTTTTTTCATATAATTATAATATGTTTTTTTACCAAGCATTTCTGGTATTGAATCTTATTTTTACACTTTCAGAGCGCTTTGACCGCAGTTGAGGGCCAAACTACCTACCCATAACCGGGACCCCAACAAGCCCCACCATCCCGGGCTAGAGTGAACTCAGAAACACCAGCAATCAAGAGGTAGATTCACGCTACTCAAAACCTCCTGATCAGAGGTTTTACGACAGGACCCACTTTATCATCTTACCCAGGGCGCGGATGTACTTTATCGTCATACCCAGGACGGACATTTCAGCATAAAATACAAGGTAACCAAAAAAGTTCTGTCCGTTTTTTGATTTGTCATTGAATGAAGTTGAAATATATACGAAATGCGTATAGCAATTGTTTTCAAATTTGGACACCAGGAACTAGGAATATCAGACGTTATATAAAAAACAGGCGCACCGTGCCCGGCCATCAGTTATAAGCCGGACGGCTGTGAGAAGGATGGAAGTATCTAGAGATCTCTTTCGGGGCTGTTTGCTTTACGATTTCAATGTGGGCTTATCAGCAGCTGCATCAAGTCGAGAGTTTGGGGATAGTGCTGCGGATGAATGTACTGCAAGGCGTTGGTTTCGAAAATTCAAGTCGGGAGATTTGTCTCTCCATGTTGAGCCTCGCAGTGGACGAACACTGGTCTTGAATGACGGAGTCCTGAAGGCGGCCATTGAAGAAGACAGTAGTCTAATGTGTGGTGAACTTGCAAGACAGTTCAACGTTTCCGATGAAATAGTTAGACCTCACCTGCACTGCCTAGGTAAGTCGTACAAACTGAGCAAGTGGGTTCCGCAAACGCTGTTGGAGGTTCAAAAGTGACAACGAGTAGCAGCCTGCGTATCGCTGCTTTCTCGCCACCGTACCGCATCCTTATTCAATCGAAGTGCTTACCAGTGATGAAAAGTGGAAGAGATGGTAATCAAACTGTATGAAACTCCCAAGCGTTCCAGACATTGGTTGTCTTTTCAGGATGCTGTCCCTCACACCGCAAGACCGCCTATGCACCCACGAAAGTTTATGCTTTGTGTCTGGTGGACAAATCGTCAAGTGGTTCATTATGAACTGCTACCAACGGGCCAAACGGTCACTGGAGACCTATACTCGCAGTAATTGAAACGTGTGCAACAGGCATTGCGCCAGAAGGAGCCAGCACTGGTGAATCGCAAAGGTGTACTTTTCCTCCTTGACAACACCAGGCCGCATATCGCGCGCGTGGTCAGGGATACCATACAGCAACTTGGGTGGAAGACTTTGTGCCATCCACCTTATTCACCTGACCTTGCTCCATCCGATTACCAACTCTTCCACTCCCTGGATAATCATCTTCGTGGGAAATCCTTCACCAATAAAGCATAATTGCGCAAAGCCCTCACGGACTTTTTTGCGTCAAAACCCCCGAGTTCTACTACAAGGGCATTGAACAGCTGGAGACACGTTGGCAGAAGGTGCTGGATACCGATGGCGATTACTTCGAAGACTAAATATAAGTTACACATACTGTGAAGCGTTTTCTTTTTTTTCTTTAAAAACAGACAGACCTTTTTTGGTTACCTTGTAGATTCTTTATTAGAAATATTCCATACTATATTTAGTGGCTTTGTATTTTATTATGCAAATCGATGGTTGATCTACATCACTATTATATATATATATATATATATGTGTGTGTGTGTGTGTGTGTGTGTGTGTGTGTCTGTGTGTCTGTGTCTGTGTGTGTATTTAGGCAGCAATCCTTCTTTTATGCACATTTTATTAAAACGACTGATAAGGTGCTTTTATTTAGTTTTTTATACAATTTATCATGCGATCTAATAATTTTTTTCTTTTATTGTCATTCGTTTTTAATGAAATGTGCATATATATATATATATATATATATATATATATATATATATATATATATATATATATATATACATACGAAAAGATATCTTTTTATGATATGCTATATTTATGGGATAAAGTGCTCAATATCAGAGATAGAGCGAGTGTAAATATAAAAGTGAACATAAAGTCAACACTTAGAGGCGACAGTTTGCTTCATGGTAGATGCAATCGTCAGGCCACGACGATTGCAACTAGCATGAAACAGACTGTCGTCTCTCAGTGTTGACTTCTATGTTCACTTTTCTAAATATATATATATATATATATATATATATATATATATATATATATATATATATATATATGAAAATATTTTTGAAGATATAAAATCTAATTACAGAAATAAAAGTGTGTAGCTTAATAATACAAGACATGTTAAAAACGAAAAAACCGGTTTTAATGAAAATTCCGCCATATGTTACCACCTCTTGAATAACAGAGGTTGTGCTGCTAATTTTATTGCTGACTGGTTCACTGTTCTATCCCGGTCGCAGTCGTTATTTCATCTCAAGAAGCTGGAGGCACTTTACACCGGGTCCCGCAAGCCTTCCCTGTGTAAACATCATGAATGTTTAATGGGGTTCGCTGTTATTTGTCTCTAGCTCTTTGTGTTAAATTACTTTTTTCCTTCTTCTACTCATCACACATTTTCTGTTGTTTTAATTTTAGTCAAATCTCCCGTAGAGGGCTGAAGAGCGGGAGCGAAACCGGTTGCTTCGCTTTTTACAGGTCTTGTAATATTAAGCAACGCACACTTTTATTTCTGTAATATATATATATATATATATATATATATATATATATATATATATATATATATATATATATATGTGTGTGTGTGTGTGTGTGTGTGTGTGTGTGTGTGTGTGTGTGTGTAATTTGGCAGCGACTTTTCTTTCAAACATGTAGTGTTGAATGTTAAAGACAACATAGTCTTACATATTTTCTTTTGAATTTTCTCATATTCTCTAATGAGACTTTTTATTTGAAAATAGTTTCGAAATATGTATTGTCCATACGATGACCTAGCGCTTTTTGACTAAAATATTGACCCTGAAGATGAACAATGATGTTCGAAAGCGCTAGGTCATCGTATGGACAATACATATTTCGAAACTATTTTCAAATAAAAAGTCTCATTAGAGAATATGAGAAAATTCAAAAGAAAATATGTAAGACTATGTTGTCTTTAACATTCAACACTACATATATATATATATATATATGTGTGTGTGTGTGTGTGTGTATATATATATATATATATATATATATATATGTATGTTTGTGTGTATATATATATATATATATATATATATGTATATATATATATATGTATGTATGTTTGTGTGTGTGTGTGTATATGTATATATATATATATATATATATATATATATATATATATATATATATATATGTATATATGTATAGTTATTGATATTTTTTAAAATTTCCAGGTCCATAATTGTTGACAATGGTCATAGGAACAATATAATTTGAAAATAGAAACAAGGTATCTTCAAGTTATGTCATGGGAACACATCAGTGTAGATTGCAAAACGTCAAACGGAGATAAGAATAATCTAAAAAGAAATTGAAAACAATTGAAAAGATAAGCACAAGAAAACCTCGGTTTATGAATGTTGCAAAAATATTTGAGAAAAATTGAATGTGTGAAATGCAAGGAAAATATTTAAAGAATCTTGTGTTGCGGACGTAAACAGAATAAGTCGACACAGAATATTAGGAAATTTGACTAAGGATATTAAACTAACCAAAACTAAATCTTGTGTATACACTTCACAAAGAAAACTGTATAATGTTGGCCAATTAAAACTGATGTTGTGAATATTGGCATATAATTGATGGATCTAATGGATGGGGGAGGGACTATGTTTTGGGGTTTTGTTTGTTTGTTTTTGTTTTTTTTGTAATGTATTAAACAAAGTGGTCGACTTAGTAAAAAATAAGATGAGTTGGTATATTAATTTTACATCGCTTTGTAGTAAAATTAAAGTAATTGTAATTGCAATGGTAACATTAACCGTTTCTTTACATGGATAAATACAGTATTCACAGACCAAACAGCCAATGTTTCAGACGGCTGAAGTTTAAAAAAAGAAAACTTTCTAATTTGCCGGAAAGTGGTTTCGTCACGTCCTCTGTTGTAGAACTTTTCTCAATAGGTGTTGACATCATTTCTGACCTCATCTTTGATGTAATGTGTAACGTCAACATCGTGATAATTCTCCGATTTATATGTATTGCCCGATTAAGTTGTTGCTGATATTGAAAATACTCACAGAGCGTGGTTTTTGCTACTGTCATCTTTTAGCGTCGGTCCACGAGTTTCGAAAAAGGATGGTCCTCTCTAGGTTTTACACGCTTCATTCACGCGAAGCCATTTTCGATTCTTCATTTGTGAAATGTGTTGCACATATTTCAGAGTTTAGATATTCATAATATTGTTGGCTGACATGCATGACATCTTTATCGAAGTTTTTATCTGAAGATGCTATTTGAGAACGAGGTTTTATTTACGTTGTATCTTGCGGTGTTCGGCGAAACTACGCCTTTTCTTAGCGTGTTCTATGCACCATTTACTTATCACCTATAAAACATGCTAAAACTCATCCATACACCGAGTTATCTGAACATATTGAATTTTTATGATTAATTCAGGGAAGATACCGTCACAGATGTCATTCTATTTCTAGATCATAGTTTCTGTTTGGGAAAGTTTTATCTTCAGTTTTATTTCTTGGAACAATTGATACTAATGTTGAGTTTTTCGTGCAATATCATTTTTATCCTAAATATGAGTCCCTACGCATCGGCATAGCCCCAATTCTATCAGCGTATTAGTCTTGAAAGGGAAATCAGGTAAGCTGTTTACAGTTAACAGTTAACCTATTCGTTTGGGATATGGTATATTATGCTTAAATGAACAGAGTTCAACTCTCCGCATCTTGTATATGCGCGGATAGCCTATTTTAATTAAATGCCTTGACTATTGTTATAATATTGAGGTATCCTGACCTAATCATTGCTTTACAAACCACTCTGTATAAAAGTAGTCTAATTACTAACAGATCGGCTTAGCAGAATGAAGCTTGTAAAGATTACACATAGTATGTATATATGATTTTTGCACAGTATTTACATTAGTCGGACTATTGTCCTCATCTTTGTCGCCATATTTGTCACAACGTTTCGGCCGTTGTACGCTCCGGCCTTCTTCAGGTGGTAGGAATTTCGAACCGAACCCTTTATTTCGATCACTGGGGTAAACTGTTCTAGTTCCACGAGCCATGTTTGATGGATGTCAGTTATCAGTTATCTCCTGGTAATTTTCCCTCTGAAAGTTCTCCACTGCCTGAACCGGGTATTGAACTCACACTCTTTGGGTCTGTCACTGGATCTAACCAACACCTTTATCCACTGTACCATGTGTCCTTGAGGACATCTGGGTATTAATTTCTGAGTATTATAAACCTAATTTTTCAACAAATTATTTTTTTACCAGTACTCATATTGCAATTTTTGCTGTTATCATTGCATGTTTTTACCAGATCTCATATTGCAACTTTTTTTTGTTGTCATTGCTGTTCTCTGGCACTCATTATTACTGGTCCGACTAATGTAAATACTGTACATAATACCTCATCTCAGAAATATAGACAGACTATGATTTTTGCATTTTAGCATTTAATGCGCATGCTTACAATGTTGAGCAATTTTCGGTATTTTCAAACGCTTCCATGTGTGTGTAAATGGCTAGGTACAAAAGAAAATAATTAACGCCCCGGTAATTATCTTTAAGCTGGAGTGTATATTCAGCTAAGCCAATAATCCTTTATACTATGCAATGACGACCAATCTGGCCTCACCGAAAAAAGGGTGATATATATATATATATATATATATATATATATATATATATATATATATATATATTCCTGTACAGAAAATAATCTAAATGAATTAATGCTTTGCTACAATTAATATATATATATATATATATATATATATATATATATTATAGTAATTCGTCGAGCTTAGAATTCTCAACAGAATGAACCGGACGGCCATTTCGTCCTATATGGGCCTCATCAGCAGTGCGCACCCACTACCGAGAATCGAACCCGGATCGCTTCGATACAACGCGAACGTCATACCAACCGTACGGGACTGGCCGCTACTCACTCAGTTCCGTTCACCGATACCCATCCAAGTATACAGAGTTATCCAGAGTCCCCGAATACATATAGATAGATAGATAGAAAGAAATAAAAGAGAACATAGAGGTCAACATTCAGAGGCGACAGACAGTTTTATACTAGAATCTGCAATCGTCAGGCCGGCTTTTCTATCTATATTTACATATTCTCTCTGTATGATTTTGAGCAATTTATCCCATAAATATAGCACACCTTAAAACTATATTTCTTCATATATATATATATATATATATATATATATATATATATATATATATATATATATATATATATATATATATAGCCATGTAAAATGAGAACCAATACAGTTCAATTCCGACGTTCGTAACAATGAGTTTAAAAGAGGGCTTAATACAAAAATAGAGGTATATTTTTTATTTTTGGATATTATATCTAAAACGTGTAAAAAACGCTACACAAATGCAATCATGTTGAATTGCTTATTAAAAAAATTCATCAGGCGTTTGTAAATAACTGGTTAGTAGACAATTTATTGAGATTTAAAATCAAGGTACACCCCCTCTTCACGAAAAATAAGAGAAAAAAGTGTAAGAAAGACACAAGATACAGACACTTTCCACAAGAAAACGAAAACGAGCAAGATTGAAAAGAGAGGTGATGTTAGCGGAGTTTGTTATGTTGTTACTCAGATCAACCAATCGGAATGGCCTACGCTATGTTTAAATTAAGGGGAGAAACAAAAGTTAAAGACCAGTCATATGCAAGGGGTCATGACCCACAGATGAAGAATCGTAAACGGTATTCAGACGACGTATATTGTGGGATGTAAATGGCTGCAATTTTGTACAATATACAATGTCATTTCGTAGGAAAGATGAAAGGTCATTTAACAAAATACACGACAAAGTACATTCCCTGTGAGTTAAATAAAAATGTATTTTATTGTTGGAAATAACCAGGCCCATTATGAAACAAATGAAAAATTTAAAAATATAGATCTAACAAAATTATTTAAACATATAGATCTGACAAAATAATTTAAACATATGGATCTAACAAAATAATTAAAATATATAGATCTAACCAAATTATTTATACATATAGATCTAAAAAAATTTTTAAATATATCGATCAAACAAAATTTTTAAAAACATAGATGTAACAAACTTATTAAAATATATAGATATAACTAAATTATATAAATATATAGATCAAAGAAAATTATTTAAACATATAGGTCTAACAAAATTATTTAAATATATAGATCAAATAAAATTATTTAAAAATATTGAGCTAACAAAATCATTTAAATATATAGATCTCACAAAATTATTTAAATATATATATATATATAACAAAATTATTTAAATATATAGATCAATCAAAATTATTTAAACGCACATATATATATATATATATATATATATATATATATATATATATATATATATATATATATATATATATATATACATATATACGAGGGTCATTCAATAAATCAGGTGAATTTTTCGGTGTGTGTGTGTGTGTGTGTGTGTGTGTTTGTGTATGTGTATTATTTTAGAACATTACATCAAAAATATGTAAAAAAAAAGTGCGCAAATTTACAATGTAACGTTAATTCAAATCTTTGATTTAATAAAGATTTCAGTTACGGTAAATTGTAAATATACCATAATTTTCGCCCTAGAAACTTGCTGAAATTTCACAACTACTTCTTAAATTATATTTAAGCTTTGTGGAAACATATTAGGCTTATCTTTTTGTCAGTAAAATCAATTTCGATGTAGTTTAATTATTACATTAATCTTTTAGTAGTATTGGTAACTTGTAATATATAGGTATGGTATTTTTCATTGATTATTTATTAACACCCTATATAATGAATTAATGATAATATTAAATAAATAATAATAAATGTTCCCGTCTCTGAAACTATCGATATTATCATTAATTCTGTGTATAAAAATAATTCAATTCCACCTCCATCAATCCAATCCAATATTTTAAGGAAACTACTGCTTGCATGCACTACTAAAGTATCTTTTTATAGCCATAATGGTACTATCTACACACAAACTGACGGAGTAAGTATGGGAAGCCCTCTCGGGCCGAGCTTCTCTAATTATTATATGGCCTATATCGAAAACAAGATTTTTACTAAAGTTGTTAAACCTAAAATATACTTTCGTTATGTTGCCTGTCGTTTGGCCGAGTGATATGTGATCGAGAGACACATAGCCGAACGGATATTTAGCCGACGAACATTTCACCGAAAAAGTACAAGTAAAAATATTAACAAGAAATAGTTTAAGCATTTTAATTAGCAGTATTATAATGTAGAATAGGACTAATAATTACCACTGAATTTCAAGTGATTAAATTTCCTAATCTAAAATTAAGGTTGAAAGTTTACTTGTTTTAATATTTGGTTATTGAAATCAGTATTTTTTTTTTAAATATTTGAGTGTATTTGGGTGTAGCACCAAATTATTTAAATTCGTATGTAACAATAAAAACTAATTCACCCCTTCAACATATTGATCATTAAAATCGAAATTGAAAGATCTTTCATATTAAGTAAATAAAATATATACAGAATAGTCTTTTAAAAAGGCCTGTCAAAAAAATCTAAAAATTAAGAATTAACACAGTAAATAAATATAAATATATGTAGGGCATTACGATAAATAGTGAGCCTCTATATGTTCGGCTAAATGTCCATTCGGTTAAATGAATATTGGACAAACGTCCGTTGGCCAAATATCCAAGTACTCAGGAGTCACTAGTACTGGTTTGCAACCAGACTAGGGGAAGGAAATCTTTTCTTCCTGATTGAGTTTGACATCACTATTTAAGTCAATTTGTGCCTCGTCTTTAACTACAAAGCGAGAAAAAAAACTATCAAATGCAAAACAGCACGATGTAGTCATCAGCAAGAGAAAAAGCCCAATATGCGCGTTATAAATTGGAGATATTAAAATCAAGCAGGTGCAAAAGTATATTTATCTGTAAATTATTTAAATAGAGGATGGAATAGGCGAAAATGAGATCAGAACATTCTATACATGCATAGCGAAAGGAACATTCCAAAAGGTAAGCAATGTGCTCTGAAACGAAATAAATTCCTTAGAAGCAAAGAAATAAGTGCTGGATTCCGATGTGATATCTATCCATTTATAAGGTGGTGAATGTTGAACAATCTCCCCAAGGTTGATGAGAAAACTGGAGACAGTAGACACGTGGTTTTAAAGAAGGATATTGAAAATTCCATGGAAGAGGGAAGTAAGCAACGACGAAGAACACTTAGACACAGAATCAGGAATAGATATTTCAAATTGTCAGGGTACATAATGACAAACTGGAGCTTAGAAAACGTAACCTTCAAGGATCATATGGAGGTCAAGGGATATGAGGAAAAGCATCAAGCCACTTACATTCGAGCGTGTTTGAATGGATGGAGGAACAGAGGGTCGGTAGCCTTACCAGTAGGACCACAAATTATATGAAGTTGTGGAGTGTCATGATCGACAATATACTGAGGGAACGTAACATAGAAGAAGAAGAAGAAGAAGAAGATGGAGAAGAAGAAGAAGAAGAAAAAGAGGTAAACTCGTCTTTCACTAGTAACTTTACTTAGTCGGCAGCAAAGGATATTCAGTATCATTTGAGGGTTAGGCAGTAAGAAGAGTGAGTGTTTTCTATGGCCCAATGTTATCATTCTAGAACGCAGAATATTGACCATCGCTTATATATATATATATATATATATATATATATATATATATATATATATAATGGAAGGCTTATTTATAAAAACAAAAAAATAACATTCAATGATATCAATTATGAACATGGACACAATATATTGGCCGTGTTTGAAAATGAAAACGTTATATAAATACATACATACAACAAACTATTTCTTGTAAACAGTTAATATATTTCAACTTTGAAAATGGCTAAATGTATAGACGAAGAAAGAACAATTGGACAGTTTTTATATAATTTATATTCCGAAAAGATTATGAGATCACATGAGAAATTGTATAAAGAAGCAGCATGTCTGTCGTATTCAATGAAACTTGCATAAAAGAAGGATTACTGCCTAAATACACACACACACACATATATATATATATATATATACATTTATATATTTATATATATATATATATATATATATATATATATATATATATATGTATATATACAGACACGCAAACCCACACGCACACTCACACACACATATATATATATATATATATATATATATATATATATATATATATATATATATATATATATATGCGCCGTCTCTGCGGATGTGCGTTCGCCGCGTGCGCCCGTTTGCGTGGATATGCGTACGTGTAGAGATTTCAAATAATATCCCTACACAGATTGCGATGGATAAATTGTCTAAATTACGCAAATATGGAAATAACACTGACATCTCATTTTAACAGATATATTTACCAAATTAACACAAAAATCTCTTGAAATACTAAAGAGTAAATTCATTCGATAAAATCGCCATTGGCTTCAACCGCGGCCTCCAGATGACTTCGGAATCCCTTGCAACTCTTCTGATTTCTCTCCTTGTTTAAGTTGGTGAATGCTGCCATAATCCTTGCTTTCAGTCCCCCATTGCTGTTACAAGGATTTTTGTTGGTGTCTCACTCAACTGCGACCCACATAATCATTAAGGGGGTTGCATTCTGGGTTGTCAGCTGGCCGGATGTAAGGAATGCTGTGGTCGAAGAACTTTTCTGAAAGTCACGGCTGGTTTCTCCTCCTTGTGTTGCATGGTGCTGTCTCCTGTTGCCAGACACAGGATTTTCTAGCAGCCATCCTCTTGACACAGGGAAGCACTACCTTCTCAAGGCACTTGATGGAGGCCACCGTGTTTAAGCCCTGTTTGATGACGAATGCAGGCATTACGTCACCGTCACTAGTAATCACTCCAAACAACTTCGTAATCACCATTAGACACATCCAATTCTTTCCAAATTCTCTGATCTGTCCTCAGATTGACGCCCTGAAATACTCGGAAATGTTCGCATTGTTGCTTCCGGCGTGAATGCAGAGTGAACTGCTACATACTGCTCTATCTCTCACAGAAGGCACCCAACTGAGCTTACTATACTTTGCAATAGACAAAATCAAAAACAAACAGCGCATGCGCGAAATTAAAAATATAATATGGCGAGAATTTACACATCGCACCCTGTAATATTGAATATTTTCATTCTCGTCCATATTAGTAAATGTACATTCACGCGGATTATTTTTTTATCGAGGAGTTTTACAAATTCAATATCAGTGGTAAATGTTGATGATTTTTAAACTTTAATACATAAACAATAATTTGTTTTAATACACAATTAATAATTAAATAAGTTTGAAGCAAACTTCAATAAACAAAACGTGCAATAGAATACCGCTTTAGTGTAAATCAACAAAAATAGTCTGTAAATAATAATAATAAAAAAAAACACGAGAAAAGATTTTTCACTCTTTGCTGAAATCCTGAATTTCCACCTGGGAGTAATTCTCCTCGGGCTTATAATGTTTGTTCTACAGAAACGAATGTCGGAATTACCAAACCTACCTCTTTTGTTCTTGGATATATTCAGTGTCTGGTAAAATCTGATCTACTGGTCAGCGTTAAGGTGCAGTAAAGCGTAGAATCTAATCCTGCAATGTTAAATATTTTGATGGCATTTATTAGGCGTGATGCAAGAGAACACTCAGTGACAAGCTAGTATCATAAGCGGATTATTTCTAGAAAGAGTAAGACAATGAATAGATTTATCGGTAAAACTACTTTGGGATTTTCCTTTTCCTTTTTAAGCGCCTGTCTAAGACATTTAAAATCAGAACTGAAATCTTTCTTCGGTTACAGAAGATTTGCAGCACAGTTCTTGCGTTATGAATTAGGGATGACGATCAAAATAATTGCTAATCAATTGACCAATTCTATCGTCAAATTTACTGCTCTCATCTCTAAGATGGACAATTTCCTTGCTAAAAGAAATCATGGTCACGCTAATAGAATGTAAATATTATTCCTTTCTTGTAGTATTTTATACGTACTTACTTTATAAAGGAACATCTTCTACATCGTTTATGCATCGTTTTAATTCAGCCTTTTGAGGGAACATGGCTCTCCACAATTTCCTATCATTTATAGATAAATGGATTAGGTGGGATTAGAAAACTTACTCATTTACACGTCGTTTTTACATTCTCTGCTCATCTCTAGAGATATCGTTTATTTCTTATTTTTATTTATTACTGCGCCATTGGGTTAATGGCCTAGTGGATTAAAGCACCGG
>OZ038486.1:24765952-24805952 GCA_964036315.1 Acanthosepion esculentum
TCTTTAAAACAGAAGATAATGCAATTAACTCGCATACGCTTCTAATTTAATCACTTTTCAGTGACACAAACCATTGTTATGATTTCATAGCTATCATGCGTAATATATATCCCATCAATATACAAGCACATATGTGAAGAGATGGGCACTAATCATTTAAACATTCTATACTGCATCCCAAACGAATCTTTTACAAAGATCCAAATGTCGATCCTGAATGTAATCTACTGATGATGGGATATTATATTAAAAATAAGCTTGAAAATATGTCAGTACCTTCTACTATGAGTTCCAGGAAGTAAAACACACGATAAAACTTTCCAAATCAGAAACTATGATTTGAAATTGGAATGTCAGCTGTGATGGTATGTACTCTAAATTTACGGATTTAAATACGAAACACTTCAAATACATCGGTGTATATATTAGTTATAAGAAATTTAGCAAGCTAGTTTAAAAGCACTATCGCGCAGCGTTTAAGCTAGATTCTGCGGTGGTATCTTAATTGGGTCTTCATCACAATAGGTTGGGATGGGTAGATGCGATAGGCAACAATAAGCTACAGAAGAACGCAAAAGGGATCTCTGCATTTAAATATTCCATCCCTATTTAAGTTTACCTTCTAAAAGTTCAACGATGAAGATGAGCTATTGATTGTTGCGTCCCTTTCAATGAAAAAGTGTGATACACTGCCATTGTCATTTATTGTGTAGGAGATGAGCTATTGATTGTTGCGTCCCTTTCAATGAAAAAGTGTGATACACTGCCATTGTCATTTATTGTGTAGAAGATGAGCTATTGATTGTTGCGTCCCTTTCAATGAAAAAGTGTGATACACTGCCATTGTCATTTATTGTGTAGAAGATGAGCTATTGATTGTTGCGTCCCTTTCAATGAAAAAGTGTGATACACTGCCATTGCCATTTATTGTGTAGAGGATGAGCTATTGATTGTTGCGTCCCTTTCAATGAAAAAGTGTGATACACTGCCATTGTCATTTATTGTGTAGAAGATGAGCTATTGATTGTTGCGTCCCTTTCAATGAAAAAGTGTGATACACTGCCATTGTCATTTATTGTGTAGAAGATGAGCTATTGATTGTTGCGTCCCTTTCAATGAAAAAGTGTGATACACTGCCATTGTCATTTATTGTGTAGAAGATGAGCTATTGATTGTTGCGTCCCTTTCAATGAAAAAGTGTGATACACTGCCAATGTCATTTATTGTGTAGAAGATGAGCTATTGATTGTTGCGTCCCTTTCAATGAAAAAGTGTGATACACTGCCATTGTCATTTATTGTGTAGAAGATGAGCTATTGATTGTTGCGTCCCTTTCAATGAAAAAGTGTGATACACCGCCATTGTCATTTATTGTGTAGAAGATGAGCTATTGATTGTTGCGTCCCTTTCAATGAAAAAGTGTGATACACTGCCATTGTCATTTATTGTGTAGAAGATGAGCTATTGATTGTTGCGTCCCTTTCAATGAAAAAGTGTGATACACTGCCATTGCCATTTATTGTGTAGAAGATGAGCTATTGATTGTTGCGTCCCTTTCAATGAAAAAGTGTGATACACTGCCATTGTCATTTATTGTGTAGAAGATGAGCTATTGATTGTTGCGTCCCTTTCAATGAAAAAGTGTGATACACTGCCATTGTCATTTATTGTGTAGAAGATGAGCTATTGATTGTTGCGTCCCTTTCAATGAAAAAGTGTGATACACTGCCATTGTCATTTATTGTGTAGAAGATGAGCTATTGATTGTTGCGTCCCTTTCAATGAAAAAGTGTGATACACTGCCATTGTCATTTATTGTGTAGAAGATGAGCTATTGATTGTTGCGTCCCTTTCAATGAAAAAGTGTGATACACTGCCATTGTCATTTATTGTGTAGAAGATGAGCTATTGATTGTTGCGTCCCTTTCAATGAAAAAGTGTGATACACCGCCATTGTCATTTATTGTGTAGAAGATGAGCTATTGATTGTTGCGTCCCTTTCAATGAAAAAGTGTGATACACTGCCATTGTCATTTATTGTGTAGAAGATGAGCTATTGATTGTTGCGTCCCTTTCAATGAAAAAGTGTGATACACTGCCATTGCCATTTATTGTGTAGAAGATGAGCTATTGATTGTTGCGTCCCTTTCAATGAAAAAGTGTGATACACTGCCATTGTCATTTATTGTGTAGAATATGAGCTATTGATTGTTGCGTCCCTTTCAATGAAAAAGTGTGATACACTGCCATTGTCATTTATTGTGTAGAAGATGAGCTATTGATTGTTGCGTCCCTTTCAATGAAAAAGTGTGATACACTACCATTGTCATTTATTGTGTAGAATATGAGCTATTGTTTGTTGCGTCCCTTTCAATGAAAAAGTTTGATACACTGCCATTGTCATTTATTGTGTAGAAGATGAGCTATTGATTGTTGCGTCCCTTTCAATGAAAAAGTGTGATACACTGCCATTGCCATTTATTGTGTAGAAGATGAGCTATTGATTGTTGCGTCACTTTCAATGAAAATTGTGATACACTGCCATTGTCATTTATTGTGTAGAAGATGAGCTATTGATTGTTGCGTCCATTTCAATGAAAAAGTGTGATACACTGCCATTGTCATTTATTGTGTAGAAGATGAGCTATTGATTGTTGCGTCCCTTTCAATGAAAAAGTGTGATACACTGCCATTGTCATTTATTGTGTAGAAGATGAGCTATTGATTGTTGCGTCTCTTTCAATGAAAAAGTGTGATACACTGCCATTGTCATTTATTGTGTAGAAGATGAGCTATTGATTGTTGCGTCCCTTTCAATGAAAAAGTGTGATACACTGCCATTGTCATTTATTGTGTAGAAGATGAGCTATTGATTGTTGCGTCCCTTTCAATGAAAAAGTGTGATACACTGCCATTGTCATTTATTGTGTAGAAGATGAGCTATTGATTGTTGCGTCCCTTTCAATGAAAAAGTGTGATACACTGCCATTGTCATTTATTGTGTAGAAGATGAGCTATTGATTGTTGCGTCCCTTTCAATGAAAAAGTGTGATACACCGCCATTGTCATTTATTGTGTAGAAGATGAGCTATTGATTGTTGCGTCCCTTTCAATGAAAAAGTGTGATACACTGCCATTGTCATTTATTGTGTAGAAGATGAGCTATTGATTGTTGCGTCCCTTTCAATGAAAAAGTGTGATACACTGCCATTGCCATTTATTGTGTAGAAGATGAGCTATTGATTGTTGCGTCCCTTTCAATGAAAAAGTGTGATACACTGCCATTGTCATTTATTGTGTAGAATATGAGCTATTGATTGTTGCGTCCCTTTCAATGAAAAAGTGTGATACACTGCCATTGTCATTTATTGTGTAGAAGATGAGCTATTGATTGTTGCGTCCCTTTCAATGAAAAAGTGTGATACACTGCCATTGTCATTTATTGTGTAGAATATGAGCTATTGTTTGTTGCGTCCCTTTCAATGAAAAAGTGTGATACACTGCCATTGTCATTTATTGTGTAGAAGATGAGCTATTGATTGTTGCGTCCCTTTCAATGAAAAAGTGTGATACACTGCCATTGCCATTTATTGTGTAGAAGATGAGCTATTGATTGTTGCGTCACTTTCAATGAAAAAGTGTGATACACTGCCATTGTCATTTATTGTGTAGAAGATGAGCTATTGATTGTTGCGTCCATTTCAATGAAAAAGTGTGATACACTGCCATTGTCATTTATTGTGTAGAAGATGAGCTATTGATTGTTGCGTCCCTTTCAATGAAAAAGTGTGATACACTGCCATTGTCATTTATTGTGTAGAAGATGAGCTATTGATTGTTGCGTCCCTTTCAATGAAAAAGTGTGATACACTGCCATTGTCATTTATTGTGTAGAAGATGAGCTATTGATTGTTGCGTCCCTTTCAATGAAAAAGTGTGATACACTGCCATTGTCATTTATTGTGTAGAAGATGAGCTATTGATTGTTGCGTCCCTTTCAATGAAAAAGTGTGATACATTGCCATTGTCATTTATTGTGTAGAAGATGAGCTATTGATTGTTGCGTCCCTTTCAATGAAAAAGTGTGATACACTGCCATTGCCATTTATTGTGTAGAAGATGAGCTATTGATTGTTGCGTCCCTTTCAATGAAAAAGTGTGATACACTGCCATTGTCATTTATTGTGTAGAAGATGAGCTATTGATTGTTGCGCCCCTTTCAATGAAAAAGTGTGATACACTGCCATTGTCATTTATTGTGTAGAAGATGAGCTATTGATTGTTGCGTCCCTTTCAATGAAAAAGTGTGATACACTGCCATTGTCATTTATTGTGTAGAAGATGAGCTATTGATTGTTGCGTCCCTTTCAATGAAAAAGTGTGATACACTGCCATTGCCATTTATTGTGTAGAAGATGAGCTATTGATTGTTGCGTCCCTTTCAATGAAAAAGTGTGATACACTGCCATTGTCATTTATTGTGTAGAAGATGAGCTATTGATTGTTGCGTCCCTTTCAATGAAAAAGTGTGATACACTGCCATTGTCATTTATTGTGTAGGAGATGAGCTATTGATTGTTGCGTCCCTTTCAATGAAAAAGTGTGATACACTGCCATTGTCATTTATTGTGTAGAAGATGAGCTATTGATTGTTGCGTCCCTTTCAATGAAAAAGTGTGATACACTGCCATTGTCATTTATTGTGTAGAAGATGAGCTATTGATTGTTGCGTCCCTTTCAATGAAAAAGTGTGATACACTGCCATTGCCCTTTATTGTGTAGAAGATGAGCTATTGATTGTTGCGTCCCTTTCAATGAAAAAGTGTGATACACTGCCATTGTCATTTATTGTGTAGAAGATGAGCTATTGATTGTTGCGTCCCTTTCAATGAAAAAGTGTGATACACTGCCATTGTCATTTATTGTGTAGAAGATGAGCTATTGATTGTTGCGTCCCTTTCAATGAAAAAGTGTGATACACTGCCATTGCCATTTATTGTGTAGAAGATGAGCTATTGATTGTTGCGTCCCTTTCAATGAAAAAGTGTGATACACTGACATTGCCATTTATTGTGTAGAAGATGAGCTATTGATTGTTGCGTCCCTTTCAATGAAAAAGTGTGATACACTGCCATTGTCATTTATTGTGTAGAAGATGAGCTATTGATTGTTGCGTCCATTTCAATGAAAAAGTGTGATACACTGCCATTGCCATTTATTGTGTAGAAGATGAGCTATTGATTGTTGCGTCCCTTTCAATGAAAAAGTGTGATACACTGCCATTGTCATTTATTGTGTAGAAGATGAGCTATAGATTGTTGCGTCCCTTTCAATGAAAAAGTGTGATACACTGCCATTGTCATATATTGTGTAGAAGATGAGCTATTGATTGTTGCGTCCCTTTCAATGAAAAAGTGTGATACACTGCCATTGTCATTTATTGTGTAGAAGATGAGCTATTGATTGTTGCGTCCCTTTCAATGAAAAAGTGTGATACACTGCCATTGTCATTTATTGTGTAGAAGATGAGCTATTGATTGTTGCGTCCCTTTCAATGAAAAAGTGTGATACACTGCCATTGTCATTTATTGTGTAGAAGATGAGATATTGATTGTTGCGTCCCTTTCAATGAAAAAGTGTGATACACTGCCATTGTCATTTATTGTGTAGAAGATGAGCTATTGATTGTTGCGTCCCTTTCAATGAAAAAGTGTGATACACTGCCATTGTCATTTATTGTGTAGAAGATGAGCTATTGATTGTTGCGTCCCTTTCAATGAAAAAGTGTGATACACTGCCATTTTCATTTATTGTGTAGAAGATGAGCTATTGATTGTTGCGTCCCTTTCAATGAAAAAGTGTGATACACTGCCATTGTCATTTATTGTGTAGAAGATGAGCTATTGATTGTTGCGTCCCTTTCAATGAAAAAGTGTGATACACTGCCATTGTCATTTATTGTGTAGAAGATGAGCTATTGATTGTTGCGTCCCTTTCAATGAAAAAGTGTGATACACTGCCATTGTCATTTATTGTGTAGAAGATGAGCTATTGATTGTTGCGTCCCTTTCAATGAAAAAGTGTGATACACTGCCATTGCCATTTATTGTGTAGAAGATGAGCTATTGATTGTTGCGTCCCTTTCAATGAAAAAGTGTGATACACTGCCATTGTCATTTATTGTGTAGAAGATGAGCTATTGATTGTTGCGTCCCTTTCAATGAAAAAGTGTGATACACTGCCATTGTCATTTATTGTGTAGAAGATGAGCTATTGATTGTTGCGTCCCTTTCAATGAAAAAGTGTGATACACTGCCATTGTCATTTATTGTGTAGAAGATGAGCTATTGATTGTTGCGTCCCTTTCAATGAAAAAGTGTGATACACTGCCATTGTCATTTATTGTGTAGAAGATGAGCTATTGATTGTTGCGTCCCTTTCAATGAAAAAGTGTGATGCACTGCCATTGTCATTTATTGTGTAGAAGATGAGCTATTGATTGTTGCGTCCCTTTCAATGAAAAAGTGTGATACACTGCCATTGTCATTTATTGTGTAGAAGATGAGCTATTGATTGTTGCGTCCCTTTCAATGAAAAAGTGTGATACACTGCCATTGTCATTTATTGTGTAGAAGATGAGCTATTGATTGTTGCGTCCCTTTCAATGAAAAAGTGTGATACACTGCCATTGCCATTTATTGTGTAGAAGATGAGCAATTGATTGTTGCGTCCCTTTCAATGAAAAAGTGTGATACACTGCCATTGTCATTTATTGTGTAGAAGATGAGCTATTGATTGTTGCGTCCCTTTCAATGAAAAAGTGTGATACACTGCCATTGTCATTTATTGTGTAGAAGATGAGCTATTGATTGTTGCGTCCCTTTCAATGAAAAAGTGTGATACACTGCGATTGTCATTTATGTGTAGAAGATGAGCTATTGATTGTTGCGTCCCTTTCAATGAAAAAGTGTGATACACTGCCATTGTCATTTATTGTGTAGAAGATGAGCTATTGATTGTTGCGTCCCTTTCAATGAAAAAGTGTGATACACTGCCATTGTCATTTATTGTGTAGAAGATGAGCTATTGATTGTTGCGTCCCTTTCAATGAAAAAGTGTGATACACTGCCAATGTCATTTATTGTGTAGAAGATGAGCTATTGATTGTTGCGTCCCTTTCAATGAAAAAGTGTGATACACTGCCATTGTCATTTATTGTGTAGAAGATGAGCTATTGATTGTTGCGTCCCTTTCAATGAAAAAGTGTGATACACTGCCATTGTCATTTATTGTGTAGAAGATGAGCTATTGATTGTTGCGTCCCTTTCAATGAAAAAGTGTGATACACTGCCATTGTCATTTATTGTGTAGAAGATGAGCTATTGATTGTTGCGTCCCTTTCAATGAAAAAGTGTGATACACTGCCATTGTCATTTATTGTGTAGAAGATGAGCTATTGATTGTTGCGTCCCTTTCAATGAAAAATTGTGATACACTGCCATTGTCATTTATTGTGTAGAAGATGAGCTATTGATTGTTGCGTCCGTTTCAATGAAAAAGTGTGATACACTGCCATTGTCATTTATTGTGTAGAAGATGAGCTATTGATTGTTGCGTCCCTTTCAATGAAAAAGTGTGATACACTGTCATTGCCATTTATTGTGTAGAAGATGAGCTATTGATTGTTGCGTCCCTTTCATTAAAAAGTGTGATACACTGCCATTGCCATTTATTGTGTAGAAGATGAGCTATTGATTGTTGCGTCCCTTTCAATGAAAAAGTGTGATACACTGCCATTGTCATTTATTGTGTAGAAGATGAGCTATTGATTGTTGCGTCCCTTTCAATGAAAAAGTGTGATACACTGTCATTGCCATTTATTGTGTAGAAGATGAGCTATTGATTGTTGCGTCCCTTTCAATGAAAAAGTGTGATACACTGCCATTGTCATTTATTGTGTAGAAGATGAGCTATTGATTGTTGCGTCCCTTTCAATGAAAAATTGTGATACACTGCCATTGTCATTTATTGTGTAGAAGATGAGCTATTGATTGTTGCGTCCGTTTCAATGAAAAAGTGTGATACACTGCCATTGTCATTTATTGTGTAGAAGATGAGCTATTGATTGTTGCGTCCCTTTCAATGAAAAAGTGTGATACACTGTCATTGCCATTTATTGTGTAGAAGATGAGCTATTGATTGTTGCGTCCCTTTCATTAAAAAGTGTGATACACTGCCATTGCCATTTATTGTGTAGAAGATGAGCTATTGATTGTTGCGTCCCTTTCAATGAAAAAGTGTGATACACTGCCATTGTCATTTATTGTGTAGAAGATGAGCTATTGATTGTTGCGTCCCTTTCAATGAAAAAGTGTGATACACTGTCATTGCCATTTATTGTGTAGAAGATGAGCTATTGATTGTTGCGTCCCTTTCAATGAAAAAGTGTGATACACTGTCATTGCAATTTATTGTGTAGAAGATGAGCTATTGATTGTTGCGTCCCTTTCAATGAAAAAGTGTGATACACTGCCATTGTCATTTATTGTGGAGAAGATGAGCTATTGATTGTTGCGTCCCTTTCAATGAAAAAGTGTGATACACTGCCATTGTCATTTATTGTGTAGAAGATGAGCTATTGATTGTTGCGTCCCTTTCAATGAAAAAGTGTGATACACTGCCATTGTCATTTATTGTGTAGAAGATGAGCTATTGATTGTTGCGTCCCTTTCAAGGAAAAAGTGTGATACACTGCCATTGTCATTTATTGTGTAGAAGATGAGCTATTGATTGTTGCGTCCCTTTCAATGAAAAAGTGTGATACGCTGCCATTGTCATTTATTGTGTAGAAGATGAGCTATTGATTGTTGCGTCCCTTTCAATGAAAAAGTATGATACACTGCCATTGTCATTTATTGTGTAGAAGATGAGCTATTGATTGTTGCGTCCCTTTCAATGAAAAAGTGTGATACACTGCCATTGTCATTTATTGTGTAGAAGATCAGCTATTGATTGTTGCGTCCCTTTCAATGAAAAAGTGTGATACACTGTCATTGCCATTTATTGTGTAGAAGATGATCTATTTATTGTTGCGTCCCTTTCAATGAAAAAGTGTGATACACTGCCATTGCCATTTATTGTGTAGAAGATGAGCTATTGATTGTTGCGTCCCTTTCAAAGAAAAAGTGTGATACACTGCCATTGTCATTTATTGTGTAGAAGATGAGCTATTGATTGTTGCGTCCCTTTCAAAGAAAAAGTGTGATACACTGCCATTGTCATTTATTGTGTAGAAGATGAGCTATTGATTGTTGCGTCCCTTTCAATGAAAAAGTGTGATACACTGTCATTGCCATTTATTGTGTAGAAGATGAGCTATTGATTGTTGCATCCCTTTCAATGAAAAAGTGTGATACACTGCCATTGCCATTTATTGTGTAGAAGATGAGCTATTGATTGTTGCGTCCCTTTCAATGAAAAAGTGTGATACACTGCCATTGTCATTTATTGTGTAGAAGATGAGCTATTGATTGTTGCGTCCCTTTCAATGAAAAAGTGTGATACACTGCCATTGTCATTTATTGTGTAGAAGATGAGCTATTGATTGTTGCGTCCCTTTCAATGAAAAAGTGTGATACACTGTCATTGCCATTTATTGTGTAGAAGATGAGCTATTGATTGTTGCATTCCTTTCAATGAAAAAGTGTGATACACTGCCATTGCCATTTATTGTGTAGAAGATGAGCTATTGATTGTTGCGTCCCTTTCAAAGAAAAAGTCTGATACACTGCCATTGTCATTTATTGTGTAGAAGATGAGAAATTACTTGTTGCGTCCCTTTCAGTGATAAAGTGTGATACACTGCCATTGTCATTTATTGTGTAGAAGATGAGCTACTGAGAGTTGTGTCTTTTTAATTCAAAAGATATAACACTCTGACATCGACATTTATTATATAGAAGTAGTAGATGATCTATTGAGAGTTGTGTCCCATTGATTGATAAGGTGTGACACACTGACACGCCGACATTGCGATTCACTATATAGATGAGATAAGGTAACTGGACGTAGAATAGGCTGCCCATCTGTTTGTCTAGCCCAAAACTACAAATTGCTACAAAAACATAACATCATACTGAAGACACGCTATGTTTCTAAATAGTCTCGTTTGATCGAGACTTTTAAATGGATGTCATGCGTGCTGCCAGACCCGTTCAGAAATATAAGAACTGCCAGCTCTATACAACTGCTTTCTAAGATCAATGGTTAAATACATTTGGGCAAGTGAAACCGGAGGCTTTTGCAAAGATGTGGACTGGCATTACAGAATGACAAACAAACCGTACCAAATAACAGAAATCACGTCAGTTGTTGGCTACCAACAACAGCAGCAACAAAAATGGATATCACGTGGAACTTGAAGAGAGACTAATGACATAAGCATCATTTCGACAATTCACACTACTTCAAATAAGAGGTTAGGAAATAAACCTCCATCAATACTGGAAAGAGCAAACAAATAGCTACAGGACTTGAGAAGTCTAATTATGTGAAAGAACGTCTTAAGAGAAAGATTTTAGAAATTTCATCTGCCCGTTCAATGGATGTCAATCGTTTCTTTGTAAGAAAGGACTACTACTCATATTACCGTGAAGTAAATATGTTTTCCAGTAATGTTTATTGTTATGGGAATTTATCCATAATAGTAGTGGACTATCCCGTACACTATAAATACTGAGCCTCAAGAGGAAGCAGTAGTGTGAGATTCAGTCCTTTTTGGACGTCTCAGCTAGCCAGTCGAACTCTCTGCCTCTGAGGCAGAGGGGAACTCTCTGCCTCTGGACAGGGAGGAACCCGGACGAGGCTCCACCGAAGGGCAGAGCCTCGTTCGGGGAGGTTGACCAACCCGATCCCGTTTATACGGGTTCTACGGGCAAATTTGCCCGAGCCTACGGGCTCGGAAAGCCCACATTAAACCGGCCTTGTGCCACATTTGACACACGTGGGCGTGTTAATGAACATCGTGTGAGTTCAGTCCTTTTTGGACGACTCGGCTAGACGGTCGAACTCTCTGCCTATGGGCAGAGAGGAAACCGGACGAGGCTCCGCCGAAGGACAGAACCTCGTTCGGGGTGGTTGACCAACCCGATCCCGTTTATACGGGTTCTACGGGCATTTTTTGGCCGAGCCTACGGGCTCAGCGAGCCCACATTAAACCGGCCTTGTGCCACATTCGACACACGTGGGCGTGTTGTTGAACATCGTGTGAGTCAGTCAGAGACAGAGTAAGACATTGGAATAGTGATACTGGTCGAGACAACATAGTTATCTCTAAACTAACCTGATTGTTATTACTAACATTTCTACTTCTTATGTACATATTCTCTTTGTAATATATCTGTGTTATTCCATACCTGTGTTCGAGTTATTCTTCATTGGTTCTACCTTGAACCATCACTGTGTTACAAGGAACCTGGACCATAACATTTATTAACCCCATTATTTTGTTCTTAACCTACAAATGATTGTGTTAATTTCTATAAAATATCAACGTCCTCAACGTGACACCACATCAACTACTGAAACTTGTATGCTTTATGTTCGGTGTCATTAACATGAAGCAGTCTAGTTATTTTACTTCTAGAATTTAAAATATTAGAAATTATTCGACAAAAAACCTGATGCATATGGTTTTAATGCTTTAAGGAAATCAAAAGGATTTAAAATATGAAAAATGCGATAATATATTTCATCGCCAAAATAATTTTTATAATATAATCATTGTAAAATAGATAAATGCCGGAAGATTTCTATATAAACGTTTGCGTTCTTTACTCTAACGCAACAAATGACGGCGCACTGAAGCACAGTTTATGTCCGCGAAATAACGTTAACAATCTACGTTAGATCAATTTTCAAATTAAGTGTTCATCGCTTTCCGTGCAATATCTTATGAAATAGATATGAACTGAACAAACATATTTATACAAGGGAGATAATTCTATGAGTATTAACTGCTAAGCGCACATGTGCATCCCTGAAAATAAACAAGGAATTTTTCTTGACCTATCCGTTTTCCTATGTCAGTTCTATTGTGATCCCTCTCACACTATTACTACTACGACTATTAATACTAATACTACCACTACTACTTCTACTACTAATAATAATGATAATAATTTTCACTCAATTGGAACGAAAATCGTACAGACGTTACCAGCAAAATCCACCCTCAAAATATATTGGAAACTGCTCTCGCTCCAACTCTCTGTAACCGCTTACGTGCTAGTGGCTTGCTGCCTTGATTTGGGGTTGAATGCTTAAAAAAAAAACTATACAAGAAGAATGGCCTTGAGTGCACAGATAAACGGTATAATGATTCCTCACTGTCATTAGGCGATAATGAGCAATTAATGTATATTGATATATTTCGATCTTGATTGACAAGCGGTTGGGGAGTAATTACCCTGTTATCCCACTTGTTTGAAAGAGAAGCCCTGAATGGATGCTTCTAGATAATTGTAATACCTTCGGATATGAACATCGTAAAATCGGAACAATGCTAAAATATAGAGGGAGCAATGCCTAGCAGAGAAAATCAGAGAAGTATACAAATAAACAGCCTTAACACTAGGCGTACTCGTGAGTGTTTCCTGCTTCACAAGACTCGCTTATGATATCTCATATAGTTGGGAGTGAGCTGTTATCGGAATTTCTTGGAACAGTTAATGTACTGTAGAAGGTCTTGTGTCTCAAAAAAAAAAGAAAAGCATACTGAACTGTTACATAATACCGGTATGGGCACGTGGCCGAGTGGTTAGAACGTTCGCATTCTAACCATGAGACCCGATTTCGAATCTCAGCCAATCTGGAGCGGTAGACCCCAGCGTGCAGCACCTTTAGAAAGTGCTTGAAAACTGTATCACGTGTTGACCTAAGCCCTGTGTGCGATATTGGGTAGTTGGAATAGCTGCTCTAGCAAGAAGTCACAAGTTATCGTGGCTTGAGCGTGCTGGCCTTGTTCAAATTGTTGATAGCGCTCGATAACATGCTCTTTCCCAGAAATTGTAACTAAGGTCTGCTCAGCAGTGTTTATTCAGTTATTAATTTTGTGCTTATTCAACACACAGAGATCACAGGTGGGATCTATGGGTGTTGAATAAATGCAAAAATGCCCCAGAGCAAGCGTCTGCAATAGGGGGTGGTTAGCTGCCTTAGTAGATGAGTATCCTCGAATACATGTGACCAGCTATACATAATACTGGACAGTCTCATCACATGTGAAGAAGAGACCCCTGACAGAAGAAATATGGTTCTACATAAGGATGGTGGAAATACCATTGAACATGTGAGTAACGAAAAGGCTTTAAAGAATGTGAAAAAAGGATGAAAGTGGCAGTTGAAATTCCAGGGACACATAATGAGGAAAGTGTGCTAAAAAATCTGAGAGTCACAGAACAGAGTAAAGTCAAGAGACACACTGGAAAGCCGTGAATAATATACCTAATAAGCTTGTTTAAATGGTTTTCAAAACGGGAATTAGAAGAGATTGCAAGAAGACAAATATTGCTAAGAGCTACAAAGGATAGGATGTTGCGGAGAGTCATGATCAACCGCATTCTAAAGGAACACAAAACAAGGGAAATTCAGTAAACATAGATTTGTCTGGTACAACGACAAAAGTGTAGGCCATACAGTAGGAATTAATGAGACTATAGTAGTAATTTTCTGCAAGACTACCTCACTAACTGGTCTTCCCTGTCAAAGTGTTTAACTAATATTACACCTAATTCATCATACAGTGTGTCTTATTTTTGTCTAATAACATATCCGATTCTTGCTCAAATGATTTCAAATGTTACCAAAATGTTTAAAAACTACAAGAAAGATGTATTGGATAACGAAAATATGCTGTTGTAATTGTCACCACGTTAAGCTGACTTGACACCGTGCAATTTTTTTTCTATGGAATATGACATGTCTATTTCCCCTCTCTTCCTAAAAGCCTAGAAGATCTTAAGCAGAGAATTACTGAGGCCCTGGAGAATGTTACGCCAGACATACTACAGCGTGTTTGGCAGGAGTTGGAATACCATCTCGACGATTGCGCATATAGAACAATTGTGAAACTTCGTGAAATCATTTATGACATCTACATCCCTCTGAATAACTTGTTCGAATTTTGAGAAATAAATCTTTCATTGTTTAACATTGAATCTGTTTAATTTCGTTTGCCTGGGATATGTATTCACTCAGATAGACTCCTTTTAAATAATGTAATTTTTTGGGACACATGCTGTATATATTTGAAGACAAACAAAAACAGTTTCATATACAAAGATAAGTAGCATTCACATAAGTTTTGTTAAAACCGAAGATCACTTAACAAACATATAAAATAGGTATCTTATAAAGCGTGAATCTATTATATAATGGAAGATTCCTGAAAACAATTATTTAAAAAAAAATATTTACGAATAAATAAGTTTGGGAATATTGATGTTCAGTCTGGGCTGGCAACTATGTTTGGTAAACAAATCAGTGTTCAAATTTAAATTATCTGTTTTTATTCTACATATATGAAAAATAAACATTTAAAATATATTTTTTCTGCTTAGAAATAGTCTATTTCTATAAGACATGAGTGTGGATTCCTATTACACTGTCTACTACCACATCCCGACTCCAAAGTTATAAATTCTTACCTAAATTATTTTCTTATGAAGGCAAATAGCAGTTTTTTAGAACAGAAGTCAGTGTATGAATACATACAAATTAATTAAAGTAAAACAAAATAACAATAAAATAAACGCCTAATCATTGTTGCAGCACAGCTACGGACGATAATGGGTATGACCCTATTCACAAAAATTTAGTAGTAAATACTGTATGTTGGTATTCAGTTTAAGATTCATCTCCAGCTGTGCTGATCAAGGTCTCTGCCTCAGGACAGAGAGGATCCCCAGTCGAAGGTATGTCGAAGTTCGGAGTCACGACTTGGGAAACAGCTACCCAATCCCGTTTTATACGGCGTCTAGGGGAATTGTGGGGCGACCCTACACGCTCGGATACCCCACATTAAATTCGGCCTTGTGTCACATCTGACCGCGTGGGGCGCTTACTAGATATCCTGCTGTTTCAGATTTATTGTCCAATTCAATTGATTCACTTCTAGCAGTTGACTACTTCTTTTACGCGCCGCTGGCGAATCTTATATGTGTTCTTCTTGTCCTAAGTATTATCGTCTATTTCCAATCTTCGTTTGATTATTCTATTCAATAACCTTCCCTAGGTTATATCTGTATTATATAATTAAAATGTCCTTAAAACAATCTTATTTTAAAAACATTACAAATATATAAGCTTGGGAAAATTGATGCTGAGTCTGCGCTTAAAACAATATTTGATAGCCAAGCAGCGTTCAAATTCAAATTGTTTGTTTGTATTTTACACTTATGTATGAAAATAAACATCAAAATATCGTAAAGATTTTTTCTGCTTAGAAATAAACTATCTACTTATGTATAAAAATACCTGAATATTTTCTTAGAGAAGAAAATAACACCAATTTCCTTTCTTGAAGAATCAACTGTTCTAATCAATAGTTCGGAGCTATTTATCAAACGAAGGCACGAGTGTGTATTCCTATTACACTATCTACAAGCACATCCCGACTCAAAGTTATAAATTCATACCTAAATTATTTTCTTATGAAAGACAAATAGCAGTTGTTTAGAACTGAAATAAGTGTGCAAATACATAAATATTAATTGAGATAAAACCAAATAACAATAAAATAAAAGCTTAATTATTGTTGTAGCATACCTACGGATGATAATGGGTATGTCCCCATTCACATAAATACAGTAGTAAATACTGTATGTTGGTCTGCAGTTGGAGATTCATTGTTGAATCTAACTTGACACACTTCTAGCAGTTAACTACTTGTTCTACGCACCGCTGGCGAATCTTATAAGTGATGTTCGCGTTCTAAGTATTATCGTTCGTTACCAACCTCCGTGTGATTAATTTATTCAGTAACCTTCTCCCGGTTACAACATTTTTGCGACGAGGATGAGATTCGAACTCATGCAGGGAGCACCACCAAAATGTTGTAACCTAGGGAAGTTTACGGAAAAGAAGGTTGGTAATGAATGATAATACATAGGACTAGAACAACATATATAAGTTTCGCCAGCAGTGTGTACAAGTAGTCATCTGCTAGAAGTGAGTCAAGGGAATTCCACAATGAATCTCCAAATGCAGGGTATCTACTAAGCGCCCCACGCGGTCAGATGTCGGACAAGGCCGAATTTAATGTGGGATATCCGAGCCCGTAGGCTCGGCCAAAGATTCCCCGTAGAATCCGTATAAAACTGAGTTAGGTAGCTGTTTCCCGAGACGAGACTCTGCACTTCGACATGGCACTTCTGGGTATCCTCTCTACCCTGAAGCAGATAATTCGACCAGCACAGCCGGAAACGAATCTCCAACTGCAGGATATCTACTAAACACCCCAAGCGGTCAGATGTGGCACAATGCGGAATTTAATGTGGGGAATTCGATCCCGAAGGCTCAGCCAAAAATTCCCAGTAGACTTCGTATAAAACGGGGTCAAGTAGCTGTTTCCCGAGAAGAGACTCTGCTTTTCGACTCAGCCTCGTCTGGGAATCCTCACTGTCCATAGGCAGATAGTTTGACCAGCACAACTGGAGACGAATCTCCAACTGCGGACCAACATACACTATTTATTACTATATTTATGTGAATAGGGACATACCCATTATGGCCCGTAGGTATGTTACAACAATTATATCAAACATGGAAATAAACAGGCCAAACCTCAGGAAATAAACCTTTAACCGGAAAAAAATTCTCTTTCAAACTATTGGATACATAAAAGAAGGAGCATCACATGATCCTATTGCACATCACGCGTGAATTTAGATTCTAAACAAAGATTTCAGAAATAGCATCTCCGACACAAAGAAAATAATGCTTAAATGTTATTTTTTTTATCAATACTACATGGAATTGAATGCTGGACATTACGTTCGCAGGAGAAGTGACTAAAAAAGACGGTTTGCAGTTCTGTAGTAAGATACTGAGAATAACATGAAACGCAATATGGAAGCAACGGGTAAGTTTTAAGGAAAATTTTAATGCAAAAGACACACTCAAGTTGGAATGCTGTGATGTAGAAAGGAGATATTACTGAAGGCTCAACTGATATGCTCAAGTCACGAGCGTATAAAGGGCAGCATTGAATAATTTACCTAAAGATTTTATATAAATCGGTTGTCGAGCAAGGATTCTGAATGATTGTAGTAAGGCAAACGTTCCGTAGGGATTCAAAACAATAAACGGTTGGCAGTCATAGTGACCCACGTCATACGGGGACATAACCAATAAAAGAGGAATTCTGATCCTACTACCTCATAACATTTAAGCATGAATTTTGAGCAGAAACTTACAAAATCTACACATAAAAGAGATAAACCTTTTCTATTAACTCTTCTCTCCATTAAAATTGTTGCTCTCTGATGTGAGATTAAAATAAGTGTAATCCTTATTTTATGCACCGTGTCCCTTCAGGACGTGGCCGATCATGGCTCTCAACAACTTCCTTCCTTTTGTAGCTCCTAGTAATGCATGTGTTTTTGCTAGGGCCCTCGGTTCTACCAAACATTTATACAAGCGCATTAGGTAGGTTATTCGCAGATTTTCCTTTGTCCCTCTTGCTGTCAATATATCGCGTGTGGGTTAAATTCTCCAAACCACCTTTCCTCATTATGCGGCCAAGAGATCTCAACTGTAACTTTTAGATTGGAATTATAATTGTCGTTTTGCTTTCATTTTCCATCGTTGCTCAGATGTTCAGTCCACGAATTTCTCAGAAGATATCCAACATGAAAACCTTTTTTTTCCAACTTAACCCGTTCTTCAACTAACTTTTAAGTCGGAAATGAATTCTTTTTCATCTTTTCCCTTGAATAATTTTGGTTTCATTAATTAGCATGTTAGAAACCGTTAAAAACATTCATTTCGATGAAAAAATCTTCGAAAAGAGGAAAATATGGATAATTAGGAAAATTTCGCCATCGACCAGATTCAATATTGATTGTCGTTCGCATAAAAAACTTATTTCACCACGACAAGTCTTATATTAGCAAGACAAAACTAAATTCAATTTAAACGGTTGAATGCGTGATTTTATTTTTGAATGTGTTGTTATAGAATATAGATATTAATTAATGCATATTTTGTAAGATCAGATCAGCGCTGAGAAATCGGTCGGATAGTAATCCTAGATGACTCGCACATTCATTTTTATTTAAAATAAACTTATAAATTATGTTTAGTCCTTCTTTCTCGCTTTTCTTTATAAGCTTCTGTTGAAGCTCTTGACGAAAAGTTAGAGAAAGTCAACTGTCTGCTTCCAAGGTAAATACCTCCAAGGTAAAGTCTTTCAAGGTAAAGTCCTCCAAGGTAAAATCCTCCCAGGTAAAGTCCTCCAATGAAAAATCCTCCAAGATAAAATCCTCCAAGGTAAAGTCTTCCAAGGTAAAGACCTCCAAGGTAAAGTCTTTCAAGGTAAAGTCCTCCAAAGTAAAATCCTCCAAGGTAAAGTCCTCCAATGAAAAATCCTCCAAGATAAAATCCTCCCAGGTAAATTCCTCCAAGGTAAAGACCTCCAAGGTAAAGTCCTCCAAGGTAAATACCTCCAAGGTAAAGTCTTTCAAGGTAAAGTCATCCAATGTATAATCCTCCAAGGTAAAGTCCTTCAAGGTAAAATCCTCCAATGTAAAATACTCCAAGGTAAATCCTCCAAGGTAAAGACTTTCAAGGTAAATTCTCCAAGGTAAATCCTCCAATGTAAAATACTCAAAGGTAAACTCCTCTAAGGTAAAATCCTCCAAGGAAAAGTCATCCAAGGTAAAGACCTCCAAGGTAAAGTCTTTCAAGGTGAATTTGCTGTTAGGTTCATAAAATGTTTCATATTTTCTGACAAATAAACTGTTGTTGTAAAATGGGATATTCAAAACAACATTGATAAAGTTAAAAATCGGGGTTGTCAAATTGAATTGGCTGAATTATGCTTCTGGAAATGTTAGAGACAAGAAATTTAAAATTTAACTTTAAAATTTAGCATCCCTACATCTTTAGAGATCCGTGTCGATGAATAACTATAGCCGACGTTTTCGATTATATTTTTAACCAATATATTTATATATCTTTAATACTCGACTCTCCCGTCGAATACGACGTATGAGGGTCAAGCAGGCCAGCTCCTAGGAAACTGACAGCCATACATGACCCCACATGAGATTTAATTATAGTGGTAAAGGTTTCGTGTGTTTTCCACACTTTTTGAGGGGCCGAATACAGAGACTTGGTGCAGTACGTGCCACAGGGACCCCAAACGACCCTCCGCATGTTTTGAATTCAGAGTTGACCTTCTCCGAGACCAGTTGCCATCCAAGGCTATTTACCCACAGCTGGAGAGATAGGAAGAAGATTCCCACCTTTCGCAAGTGTATTAGTACGTAAGTGAATGTAATGGATTCGACTGGAATTCGAACTCGGCTCTCCGATTCCTCAATCCAAGCCGCTATCCATTACTTCACGGTGCCTCCGAATCTTTAAAGAGCATATTATTTTAGTCTGAAGAAGTCCTGTTAAACACGTTACACACATTTGTTTCCATTCTGTCATTCCATTATCGAATTTTTACAAATATGGACATATACAGTCTTAATGCAAATAAATCTTAACCCAGTAAATATTGCTTGCCATCCAGTATGATGGATATTCGTATGCTGTCGGTAAAATGAGTGAACCTCAGTATGGGAAGATTGATGGAAATTCGATAGCTTACGAAAACATTGTTTTTTTAAATGCGGCACGACACACACTCGATAAATGTAACCATTTTGTCAGTGAAATTGTTAGAATGCTTTTCAAACGAATTAATCGTAACGCTTTGAATGTGGGTAATATTTCATCGGACCCTACAAAGTACGCTACAAAATCTCGAGTGAAGTACTTTGCCAAATCACCAAATCCATCTCACGTGAACAATTAAAACAGCTGCAACAACACCAAAAATAATTGCACATGTAACTCGAAGAGACATTTTATAAGATGTTAACTTTCCACACGAACGAATACAACAAAATTTGAAGTAAATTCCTATTACCTATTATTATAGAATGTTCTGTATTATTTAGTCAATCTGATATCTATTAGAAAGTTCGATAACCTTTAGTAGATTTGGGATCTATTTGAAAGCTGTATAACATATACGAGATTTGAGATCTATAAAAAACATCTATAATATTTAGTAGATTTGAGATGTATTAGAAAGATACCTTATTTATTTCGGACTATTATCCTCATCTTTGTCGCCATATTTATTACAACGTTTCGGTTGTTGTACGCCCGGCCTTGTTCAGGTGGTTGGAATGTCGAACTGAACCCTTTATTTCGCTCACTGGGGTAGACAGTTCTAGTTCCACGTGCCATATATAATGGATGTCAGTTATCAGTTATCTCCTGTTAATTTCCCCCTGAAAGTTCTCCACTGCCATAACTGGGTATTGAACTCACACTCTTTGAGTCCTGTTACTGGATCTAACTAACAACTTTATCCAATGTGCCATGTGTCCTTGTGACACCTGAAGAAGGCCGGAGCTTATAACGGCCGAAAAGTTGAAATAAATTGTCTTCATCTTTGTCGCCATATTTATTTCAACCTTTCGGCTGTTGCACGCTGCGGCCTTCTTCAGATGGTTGGAATGTCGAACTGAAACCTTTATTTCACTCCCTGGTGTAGACTGTTTTACTGCCACGTGCTACGTTTAATGGACTGATAACAGACATCCATTAAACATGGCACGAGGAACTAGAACTGTCTACCCCAGTGAGTGAAATAAAGGGTTCAGTTCGTCATTCCAACCACCTGAAGAAGGCCGGAGCTTACAACGGCCGAAACGTTGTAATATATATGGCGACAAAGATGAGGATAATAGTCCGAATAATGTAAATAATGTACATAATACCTCATCTCAGAAATATAGACATATACTATGAGAAATATATATAATATTCAGTAGATGGGTGATCTATTAGAAATATTGATAATATTTAGTAGATTTGTGACTTTTTGGGATATATTAAAAAAGGTCTTTATCATTTATTTGATTTGAATACTATTAGATCTGTAACAATTAATAGTTCTGATATCTATTAGAAAAATCTATAACATTCCGAGGGTGTGAGATCCATTAGGATGTTCTATAACATTTAAAAATTTTGAGTCGTATTAACACTACCAATAATATTTACAAGATGTAAGATCTGTTAGAAAGATCTGAAACATTTTGCAGATCTGACATCTTTTAGTAGTATGGAAAAATCTGATCTGAGATCTGTTAGAAAACTACTAAATAATATAATCATTTTTGAGATTTATTAGAAACATCTATAATATTTAGCAGTTTTTAGTAGTAGTGAAAACATTTCTGTATTTGTGTTTAACGAAGATTTTACATATTTTAACCTAGGGTAACTATATGTATTTGGTCAGTAATGGATTTTTTCCTAGAGGGTTAAAATTGTCAAATAAAATGATAATTTTGAATGAGAAACTGAACTCATGGTAAATGATGCTCAGACCGGCTGAAATATTTTTTATTTTTATTTTTTTCATTGCTTGTTTTTAAAATTTTAATTTAGAGAAAATTGTTATTGTTAACAGAATATTATTTTTATTATCTATCTACTTTGTAAAATCTTATGAACATTTTTTCGCCACACTTATATAAAATTGTAAGGATAAATTAAAGTCAGTTTTCAAAATTACTGCGCAAGCGCGAATATTTTTGTTAATATTAAAAAGAAAAGAAATGAATATAAATGACATTATTCCATAATGGAAGACTTTTCATAATGAAAAAAAAATGTATTATTGCGTTTTTATTATAAAAAGAGGATTTTACCAATCTGAGAAACCGTACATTATACCTAAATTGCAATTCCTCTTAGTTCGTACCTGAGTCTTCATATACATAAAACAATTATTGGTAAAGAAAATATAAATACATATTCTAAAAATATGATTAAACTGAAACTCATTAAAAAAAATGGAATAGCTTTCGCGGGTAAAAAGGCAATTCTTAAATTCTATTTACTCGGTTAATTCAAGTTTGCATTCTTTTAATTAAATATTGTATTCTCCATCAAACTTTTCCCGCGAATGGATGCTTTGGTCAATATTCTTGGATTGACAGTATGAAAATATTTATACTGGAAAAGGGAGATATCGCAGTTTGTAGTCACTGATGATATTATTATCGATTTATCAATAATAATAATAATAATAATAATAATAATAATAATAATAATAATATAATATTGTCATATATAATACGAATAACGCAGCAATAGAAGGTCGCAATTTATGAAAAGAGTAAAGAAAAATAAATGACATAATGTTTAACATTGTTTAACAATATTTCAACAGTATGTCAGCGTATTCAAGATATATTAAAAATTACATCAAATTATACCAAATATCTAAAATAAATACAAAGAAACACAAGGTTTTGAACAAATGTCGCTTGTCTTGAGAAAAACGTTACACTGGTAATAAGATAATTGCATAAGCGATTTAATAAATTCCAACCCGGGGAACGATCAAAATCTTTTGGCGCTGTTCTATAAATATTTCAAAAAAAAAAAAAAAAAAATAATAATAATAATAATAATAAAATTGTTCTGACAAGTACAGCCCACAATTTACGAAGGGCTTTATCTATGTATTTTTTTTTTTTTGCCAGTAAGAAAGTGTCATGAGGTCATTTCTAATCTTAGGTCTCTGGGCGGGACCCGGAAAGAAATGTGTACACGCCGGAAATCAAAGGAAATAATAATAATATTAATAATAAATGTATCATTAGTCTATTATATTTATATATATATTGTTACTAGTATTATTAATATAACTGTCAGAATGATTGCCTTCATAAGCGTTTCCATTTTTCTGTTTGAACTCAAATGCATGTCACCGATAACAATATTACAATAGCGGTTATTTTAAACTACTGCTGAAAGTACGCGCTAAATGTTTGCGATTGTCATGTCTGAACTGTCTAGTATTTTTCAGTCTGTTTTTCTAGTTGCCAATCACTGGAAGGATTTACACAGTCTCAATTCTTCTTCGAATTATCCCATCACGTTATTGCATATCTCCACGTGTGTCGATTATTATCGCCATGACCATAAATTTCATGCAACAGAGTTTACACAGCATGTGGGCAAAGTTATATTATCTAATTATTTTCATGTATGTGTGAACATATGTATGTATGTATATGCATTGTATATATGTGTTTTCTTATGTGTTTGTATGGATGTGTATATTTGTATATATTTTATATGTATATACCGGACATATATATGATGTATTTTATAATTGTGGAGATGATTTAGAAATAATGAATTTGAGTTTTTTTATATATTAAATCATTTATTTTTTCACTATATATATATATATATATATATATATATATATATATATATATAAATATATATATATATATATATATATATATATATATATATTTGCGTGTGTGTGTGTTTGTGTGTGATTGTTATTATATTGATTTACATGAGGATGATGAGGATATAAATTTTGATTTAATTTCAATGTATTTCACTATTTGTCATTTGTACTTGCCCAAACTATCTTTGCTCATTTTGATGACACTTTGCTTCTCTTTTTCTTTAGCCCACTCCTCCTCTCTTTTCCTTATACCGAAAAATTCACCTTATTTATTGAATGACCCTCGTATATATATATATATATATATATATATATATATATATATATATATATATATATATATATATATATATATCAGATCGACAACTGCCCATTCAACACGTCTTTTCTCTCAACAGTCTCGGTGTTCTCCAAAGGAAAGGGAGAGGCCGATAAAGCTTGGATAAAATCTTACCGTGGGTGTTCGCAGATTAATCTTGGCTACAACGTCGCGCGTCTTATTTTAATTTCGTCTTTAAATTTAATATTGACTTTGTTTGAATAAGACTGTAATTTATGAAAATGTTCCATATCAGAATCGTCTTACTCTTTCATGGATTGATATATTTCGCTAAAGCGATTCCTCTAAGAGCTCTAGTTGCATATCTCTGTAATAGTTATTCTGAGAATATTAAAAATTGAAAGCAGTATTTTATTGTTTAAAGGAAATATCCGAATATGTTGTGTTTTACCTTCTGAAACGTTTTCTGAATATGTTCTTTAGAATATAACGGTCCCATATTTACTTAATTGTATTTATGTTGTTTTGGATGTGGTTAAATTTCTCAACCAATCTCAAAAAGGACCTCAGATGTGTTGTTAATTTGGGCAAGATATGGCTTGCTGATATTAATACCTTTAAAACTAAACAGCTCGCTTTTATTCTGCTTAAAAAATATGAACCTTCAGCCTCTCGGGCTAACGTTTGCCGCTGATATAAAGTTGAAAGATTATATTGAAAAAATAGCTAGGTCTGTTGGTTTTGTGTGTCGTACAGGCGAATACTTTTCACTGGAATATTTCACATTTATTGGTTTATAATTCATCCATGCCTTGAACAGTTGTCATACCTGGCCTGTTACGTCTGTTCTATATTTAGAGATTCCTGAAAAAAAAGAAGAATCTGGAATATTATCGCTCCTGACCTGGCATCTCGGCTTCAGCCACTTCCCCAAAACCATTGTTTTGTTGTCCCTTTTGCGATATCTAGTTTCTTAATAATATCCTTTTATAACAGAAATCGCAAGATATAACCTAACTAATAACAGTCTATTTATCCACACTTTTCACTTGGGGAATTCTCTCACGGCCTCTGAAATTCCCAGTATATTTTTTATCTTTAAAAATTGATGTTTGTCTTTATACTTGTTCTTTTATTGTTCTCTTTCCTCAATGATGTTTTTTTTTCTTTTTCTCATATTCTTTCACACTCCTTGCGTCCTACTGGCTTTATTGCTGTGATCGAGCTGAGATGGTTAGAAAAATAGATTGAGCCACAAAAAAGAAGGTATTCTTTATGTCTTTACTTCAGAAATGCAATCTGAGTATATACGAAAAAAGTGATATTTAATTGTTTTTCAAAAAATTGTTCCTCAGTGTGCCGTTTCCTTTCAGGACGTTAGTGATCATGGCTCTTCACAATATCCTGTCCTCTGTAGCATGTTAGTACAGAGTGTTATTTTCTTTTCGTTCTGCCAACCATTTGCACAAGCTCTTTAGGTAGGTTATACGCTCTTTTCCTCAGTTCATGTTTCTTTTATGTCCTGTGATTATTACAGTATATCCAAGTACTCTTTCCTAACTATATGCTTTAGAAATATCTACTGTTCTCTTTATTATGGTACATGTAAATATACTTTCTTCTGATTTTCATGCTTTTAAAAAAAAATTTGTAACTGAATATGTAGATTTTTATATATGTGTATCTATAGTGTTGGCATCTCTCAGACCATAGCTTGAGATCCATTTAAACAGTAATGGAAACCTACCAAAAACTATGCTCAACATACTTGTCAGAAATACGACAATAATATCCTCATCCACTATGAGAAAAGCGTAAAATTAATGGAAGCATTAATAATAATAAAAAAAGAAAACCTCAATAATGAATAATATGAATACCGCCACATTTTGCTCATCGTTTTGGGAAAAGAAAACATCATTCCCATCGATATAGATACACATTTATAAAAATTGTACATCGTCTGTAAAACGGCAAAACATCTTTGATAATGTCTAAGAGAATAGCCGAAACCGCTTTGATATATTGAACTTTTGGTTATATTTTACACAAAAGAAAACACTTCCATGAATGAAAACAAAATTCATTAAAATCTTAATCGCAGTAACATGCCAGTTATCTTTATCGAAACTTTATATATATATATATATATATATATATATATATATATATATATATATATATATATATATATATATTATATATATATATTATATATATATATTATATATATTATATATATATTATATATATATATATACTATATATATATATTATATTATATATATATATATACTATATATATATATTATATATATATTATAAATATATATATTATATATATATATTATATGAATATATTATAAATATATATATATATATATTATATGAATATATTATAAATATATATATTATATGAATTTATTATATATATATATATATATATATATATATATATATATATATATATATATGAAGACTGACAGACAAACAGACAAACAGGCAGATTGAATTATTTTAGAAAATGAAGACAAAGATTTTGACTAATTTTCTGTTAGTTTTTTTTTCCCCACAGATTCAAGAATGGTTTGTTCTATACTAGGTTACAATTTTTAATCGTTCCTGTCGTCGTTTCTAACTCTTTTCACAGTTGTTTGCTTATCTTTCTGAAGACACCTCGTTATTATTTTTCAGGATCAAGCATAATATTTTCGTCTTTATAAAATAACATTATGGAGTAGGGATTTATTTCAGAACTCATTGGAAAAAATCAAGAAGATTATTGCTTACTGTGTCAGGATATGTTGCCATGTAACATGAATTTTGAAATATTTATCCTCTCAGAGATTTTACACTGACAGAATAATTTCTGGAAATTATCGAAACTTCTATGACACATATTTTGTTTTAATACATTTATTTTATTTCATAAGCACGTCAAGAACTTAAACTATTCGTTTGTAGTTACTTGTTGTATAATGTATGAGCATTATCGTCAATTATAGATATTATACTGGTAGTAATATTACATGTAAGATATGATTTACTTGCACTTTGTGTTGTTAAGCGATATTATCAACAAACAGATTTATGGCTGTAATTGAGACATAAATTAGTATACTACGTTTCATTTTTTTCTTTTCTATTCTTTTTTTAGCTCTAAAGACTGTGAGGAAGATATTCGTCCTATTTTATGAGAAGAAATTAATGAGATATCATTGTTAAGATCGGCTGTGTATACTTTCCTACGAATTCCTAAGTGATATATCGTCACGTTCCATAATATTTCCTCTGGTTGCAATAATATAACAATTATCATATCATTATAATGTTTATGTAAAAATCAAATTACATTTTTTCTATGAGGAGGAGGTCACCCTGCATGATTAAATAAAAGACTTGTGTAAAAGGCGGAGGAAGCTTTTTGCTCAACGGCCATGTAGCACAATTATCCTGGGAATCTTGAACTGCACAGCTTTTTTCTCCAGTAGCCATTGGCTAAGAAAAGGACACTTTGTAAAACCTACGACCCGGGGACTTCACTGTTACTGTCCCAGGTTGCGAGGCCATGACAGATTGAATCCCAGGTATAAACTGTGGGAGCAATTCAACGACACTGCGCTTCACCTAAAAACTTCACTGTGCAGGCCTGAAGGAGACGTTCGCGTCTAACAATCATTTCCAACCCCTGTAGCGATGGGAGAGGGGCAAAAGCGGCAGGTGCAAGATGTCATTTGAAGTTGCACTCCCAATCCCGCATGCAAGCGGGTCAGGATATTGGTTGTCTGATGTCGACCTGGAGACGACAACATCGTTCGGCAGCACCGTAATTGACCAAGCAAACTTCTATAGGGAGAGCACTGCTTGCTTCATATGGAGAGACGCCTAGAAAAGATTGCCTAAACAAAGCTCATCTCCTATATTTCCCAGTTGACTATCGGCAGTCAACAGGCCTCTTCTAATACGATCAAACATCAGTAAAGAAAAGGTTCACACCCAATGGAGGTGTATCAAAAGACTACATTCTGAAACCTCACGATCATGCGGGACACGCCCGACAGTGGTTGAACAAAACGTATCTCTTCTCTAATCACAAATGAATTATCAAGACTAAATGTTTACATTGCTGATCTCATTGAAGTCCGTTTCCAATAGGTAGGCAGCGTACAAGAGAAGAACGCCGGGTATACCCTCTACTGTACAGGCAATTCAGTAGCGGAGTGTTGTTTTTAAGGCGTAGGTTTCATGATCATGGATTCCATTGCCCCCCAAGCTTGAAAATATGCATCAATAGATCTGCGCAGCGTACTACGAGACGCTCCTGCCAAGTTTTTGCGGCCTGGAACGTCGTTCCTTGGAGACATGGCGTTGGTAACTGTTGTGGTAGGATCCACCTAATTTGCATAGTGGAGTACCGACGATATAAATATGGTTGTTACCGGGAAGACAGGGAGGCGAATCAAGAGATCCAACTAGAGACTCTGCCCGACTGCGATTTAGTCAACACATTCTCCAGGAACGGTCTTCCTAGAAATATACAAAAGACTATATGTAAATATTGTGTACACATTCTTGTTTCAATACATTTTATTCTAAGTACATTTTGTGTTTGCATTATTATTCCATGCATTAGTCAAGTTTCAACAATGGCGACGAAGTAGTAAGAACCATACGGAAAAAAAAGAATTAATAATTGAAAGTTTTCAACAATTGGGATAAGTCATTGAAGAACCCAGGCTGAAAAAAAATTATTAATTCAAAGTCCAACTTTAACGTAACGACGAAGGATTCTGAACTTCTGGATATGTAGAACTCGTTAAAGGACGACTAAGCATAAAGGAACGTTCACTCAGAAAAATTTGAAATGTGTCGTAAACGAATAACGGTAATTTTAAATTGAAAAAATTATCTACAACGAGGCACCCGTTAAAAAGAAAAAAAAAACTGGCCGACTACAAAAACATGCATGGAAGTAAAAGGAGCACAAATACACCGTGTCGGCTTTGAAAGGTAACGAACTTTAAAAAAAATATTTTTTTGTTTGTTCAACAATATAGTGACGAATTACCTCTGATAATAAAAACAGCAGTTGTCATTGAAATACGCGAACAGAAGTCGAGAACGAAAAAAAAAAAGTCCGACGGTCTCGGTTCACAAAAAAAAAAAAAAAAAAAAAAAATACCAAAGTTGATTATCACGGGCGTGAATGTAAAAGCAAGACATAAAATTAAAAAGTCGTACGTTGTTTCGATTTTTTTTGGTCAGCTTATATGACATCAGTGGATACACAAATTAAAAGTATATTATTTGTTGCATGAACACTATCAGTTAAAAATGGATGTATTATCCAAAGCCATATCGCAGTTTGCCTTATTAATAAGGGAACAACAGATAGCACAGCAAAAATATCAAGAAAAGCAACATGAAAGACAGCAAAAATATCAAGAAAAGCAACATGAAAGACAGCAAAAATATCAAGAACAACAGATAACGCTGCAAAAATATCAAGAAAAGCAAGATGAAAGACATAAAAAATATCAAGAACAACTGATAGCACAGCAAAAATATCAAGAAAAGCAAGATGAAAGACAGCAAAAATATCAAGAAAAGCAAGATGAAAGACTTTTGGAAATTCAAAAGTTAACACTGGAGAAATTAAACAACTATAAGGCAAATGAAGGAAAATCTTCATATTCTAATAACACCATATTTAATTCGCTGGAAACTTTCAACTATGTGCCAGACGAAGAAAAAACGTTTGAAGCGTACTTTAAACGATATGAAGATATTTTCTACACATACTGTGAAAACTGGTCGAATTCAAGAAAAGTCAGTCTATTACTAAGAAAGCTAGGTACAGCAGAACTTAGCAAATTTGTAGATTTTATTCTACCGAGAAAAACAACTGAATTGGAATTCTCGGAAACAGTGAAATTGCTAAAAGAGCTGTTTGGAGCAAATATGTCGCTTTGGCATAAGCGATGGTTATGCATGAATGTCTCTAAATCCGACGATCAGGATTACTTAATATATGCATCTATAGTGAATAGACATTGTGACAATTTCAGATTGGCAGAGATTACAGTTGAAGAATTCAAGTGTTTAATTTTTGCTCAAGGACTGGTATCCAGTAAGAGTGCCGAAATAAGACGTAGAGTTTTGTCTAAACTCGAATCTGAACAAAACCTTACCCTGCAAAAGTTAGCAGAGGAGTGTCAACGGGCCGTAAAGTTAAATAAAGAGTCTCAAGATATCGAAGAAGCTGGCATTGCTTATATTAAAAAAATAAAAAAAAACAGTCAAATTACCCATCAGAAAAAAATTGGAGTAAAAATTCGGCGTATTTTAAAAATAGACAAGAAGATAAAAAGAATGAAGATGGAAAAAAGGTCCCACCATATAATTGCAGACGATGTAACGAAAGACACTGGGAGGTAAATTTCCCTTATAGAAATAAGAAATGTTTCGTGTGCCAAAAGAATGGTCACAAAGGATCGTGTTGTAAAACGAAAAAATTCAATAGCCGAATTAGACAAACAAATTCGAATATCAAATCAGATAGAGATTTGAGGAAATATGTGACGACTGAAATATTCAAAAAGAATATCAAATTTCAACTCGATTCGGGGTCAGATTTAACAATAATGAACGATAAAACATGGAAAATTTTAAAAAGGCCTACAATAATGAAATCAACGAAAATCGCTCGAACGGTAACTGGAAAGGAAATTAACTTCCAAGGCGAGGTTGTACTTCCCATGAAATTGAACGGGATCGTTAAAAAAATAAAAGTTTTCATTCTGAAAAATGGAGAAAACTTGATGGGTACAGATTTTATTGAAACATTCGAATTGTGGGATAAACCGTTAAACTCATTCTGTAGAAAAGTAGAAAGTAATACGCAAACAAGACAGGACATTAAAGATGAATTAAAGAAAAACTTTCCGAAACCTTCACACCTGGTCTTGAAAGATGTAACAAGTTTGAAGCTAAATTTGAATTAAAGGAAAATACTATGCCAATTTTTAAAAAGAAACGTAACGTGCCTTTCGCAAGTGTAGAGAAAGTTAACGAAGAACTTGATAGGTTGGAAAAAATGGTAATTAGTTTCGAAAGTAGAATCTAATTCATGAGCTGCGCCGATTGTGTGCATAAAAAAGAAATCAAACCAAATCAGAGTCTGCGTTGATTTTTCGACAGGGTTGAACTCGGTAATTAAGGACTACCATTACCCGTTACCGAGTCCGGAGGAGATTTTTAACAAGCTAAATGGCGGAGTGATATTTTCAAAAATCGACTTATCAGATGCCTATCTTCAAATTCCCGTCGAAGAGGAATGTTCGATGTTACTAGGGATAAACACGCATAGAGGTTTATTCAAGTACAACAGGCTTCCTTTTGGTATTAAAGTGGCACCAGCCATTTTTCAACAAGCCATGGACGTCATGTTGAATGATTTAGACTTTGCGTGTGCCTACTTAGATGACATCATAGTAAGGAGTGCAAACGTCGACGAACATCGAGGGCACCTCAATCAAGTATTTAAAAAGATTCAGGACTTTGGATTTCAAGTCAAAGAATCAAAGTGCGAATTTGGTTTGGAGGAAATTAAGTATTTAGGTCACATAATCAACAAAAATGGCAGATTTCCAGATCCGGAAAGGTCCATTGCGATTAGAGACATGCCGACGCCCACTAATGTGGCGACGTTACAGAGTTTTCTGGGGCTCGCAAACTATTATCAAGCGTTCATTAAAGGAATGTACAATCTAAGAGCTCCGTTGAATGAACTACTAAAAAAAGACAAGGCATGGGAATGGACGGTAGAATGTCAGAAAGCCTTTGATGAAATAAAGAAAATGCTTACGTCCGACCTCTTTTTAAACCATTACAATCCAAAACTTGATATTGTAGTGGCAAGTGACGCTAGTTCATACGGGGTAGGAGCGTGTATTCAACACATAATGCCAGATGGTTCTAGAAAACCAATTGCACATGCTTCGAGAGCATTACTCCCAGGAGAACGAAGTTACTCACAGATAGAAAAAGGGGTGCTGAGTATCATTTTTGCCATAACAAAATTTCATAGATACCTCTACGACAGACACTTTATGTTAGAAACGGATCATAAACCTCTGATCACTATTTTCGGGTTAAAGAAAGGGTTACCCGTTTATACGGCAAATCGACTGTTAAGATGGGGAACCATTCTTCTCAATTATGATTTTCACATAAAGCACCTATCATCCAAAAATGTAATTCATGCGGATACTTTATCAAGACTCGTACCGAGTCAAGAAGAAAGATTCGAAGAATCAATTATTGCAATTATCAGCGCAGATTATGAGGTGAAAAGCATGGTAAACAACATTGTCAGAGAGCTGCCGGTTACATCAAAGGAAATCAAAAAAGAAGCTGAAAGCGATGATTTCATTTTAGAAATAAAAAGCAAAATGGTAGCAAATGACAAAAAAGTGCAGGAGATTTATTCAATATGTGACGGAATTTTATTATATGGTGAGAGAGGTAGTACCAAAAAAGTTGCAAAAAAGAATCCTACGAGGCTTTCATATAGGTCACCCGGGGATTAATAGAACAAAAAGCTTAATGCGAAGTTTTGTATATTGGAAAGGAATGGATGTGGATATCGAAAACATGGTTCATCGATGTAAAGGGTGTGCGTTAGCAGCTAAGGCACCACCTATAGTACATAAACCATGGCCCAAGACGGATCATCCGTGGACAAGATTACACATTGATTTCGCTGGTCCAGTAGAAGATTATTACTACTTAATAGTGGTAGATAGTTTTACAAAATGGCCGGAAGTACTACGATGCAAAAAGCCTACGTCCAATACCACAACAACATTTTTGCATGAACTATTTGCACGGTTCGGTGTGCCAGAGTGTATTGTGAGTGACAATGGTACACAATTCACTTCTGAAGAATTTAAGGAATTTTGTGAGTTATATCAAATTAACCACATAACGACGCCGCCGTATGATCCGAGATCCAATGGACTCGCATAAAGATTTGTCGATGCGTTAAAGCGCGCTCTGAAGAAAGCCTCAGGAGTTCCAACGGAAAAGGCGCTTCAGCAATTCCTACAAGTATACAGAATCACGCCAAACCAGAGAACACAATCAAACATGGCACCAGCTGAACTAATGTTCGCTAGGAAAATTAAGTCAGTGTTTGACAAGCTTTTCCCAGGAAGAAATAGAGTAAAGAGCACGATGTATACAGCTAGAAAAAGATACACCGCCGGAGAGAAGGTGTTTTTCAAGTGCTACAGAAACAACGTTGAGTTCTGGGAGCGAGGCATAGTGGACAAGAGAATCGGTGACCTGATTTACATAATTAAAGGGCCGAAGAATACTCATAAAAGGCACCAGAACCAACTTAAAAAATGTTACGTTCTAGAGCATGACGAGAGTATACCGGATAAGGAGGAAGATCCCATTGATGTAATGTATGATATTTTTCAAGTAGAACCTCCGCAGAATATTCCTGAACCGAAAAGATCCGGTAGGAAACGAAAGTTCACGGACCCATTGGACGTGAATCCAAAACGGAAAAGATATTAAAATTAAGCAGATTGACATATACATAGGAAGTATGCAAATGGGATCTACAAAGAAATAACCATAATCATCATCCCATATAGGAAGCCAGTTTGAAATCCAAAAGGGATTCCAAGGCTTGGGCGGGGGGTGTTGTGATAGAATCCACCTAATTTGCATAGTGGAGTACCGACGATATAAATATGGTTGGTACCGGGAAGACAGGGAGGCGAATCAAGAGATTCAACTAGAGACTCTGCCCGACTGCGATTTAGTCAACACATTCTCCAGGAACGGTCTTCCCAGAAATATACAAAAGACTATATGTAAATATTGTGTACACATTCTTGTTTCAATACATTTTATTCTAAGTACATTTTGTGTTTGTATTATTATTCCATGCATTAGTCAAATTTCAACAGTAACTGTAACGACAACGGACGCATGCTACTAGAGTTATGAACAGAGCATCAGCTCATCATCACGTACACCATCTTCCAACAGAAAAACCACCTGGATCCATCCTCGGTCTATATTTTGCCATCTCATTGACTATGTCATAGTGCGACCTAAAAGACATCATTCTCACAAGAGTGATACCCAGTGTAGAATGTTATACCCCCATCACCCTGTGCGCTGCAAACTCAAGCTTTACTTTAAAATCAAGCCAAGAAAAGGAGGGGACCACCGTAAAAAATTCAAGGTTGGCAGTTTTAAATCAGATGAAATGAAAGTTAACTTCCAAGCAGCATTTGAGTCAAGGCTTCAAGATGCGAGCATCACCAAAGATTCCTCTCCTGAAACACTTTGGGCAAATCTCAAAATTGGCATGCAGCAGACAACTGTAGAAGTCCCTAAGTTCTCATCAAGGAACAGCAAAGATTTGTTTGATGAGAGTAACGTTGAAATTTAAGACATTCTGGTGAAGAATATAAAACTTAGCTCAGCCATTTTGTCATGTGAAGAAAGCTGTGTTCAGTTTCGTATGCCATGACCTCCAGTACAGGCTTCAAAAGATTAAGAATAAGTGGTGGATCAAACTAGCTGGAAAAAAAAAACAACTTAATACAGATACTGGCGTTATCAGGGGCTTCTATGAACCTTTAATGACAGTAAACGGCACTATGTATCAGGCCCAGAGTCCTATGCACAGTGCAGACGGTCAGATGCTCCTTACAAAAAATGCCTTCATCCTAAACTTTTGGTGGGAGAATTTCAGGGCCATTTTCAGTGCTAATCGCTCGGTCCAGAAACCAGCAATTCTCCGCATGCCTCAACAACCAGTAAAAATAGAATTGGATGAGTTGTTCATCATTGAAGAGAGTATCAAATTCATAAAGTAGCTGAAGTGTAGCAAGAGAGAATTAGTTTATGAAATCGCACCTGAACTCTGGACGTATGGCGGTCCAGCGTTGCATATGAAACTCCATATGCTCTTTTGCTCTTGTTGGGAGCAGAGCAAAATGCCACAAGATATCCGCGATGCACTTATAATTGCCCTGTATAAGAAAAAAGAGGAAAAATCTGACTGCTCTAATTACCGAGGGATTATTCTGCTCTCCATCACTGGAAAGAAACTTGCAAGGCTTCTGCTGAATAGGCTGGTACCTGCTACCGGCGCAGCTTCAGAAGGTCCGCTCCCAGGGACAAGAAGCACAGAAGGAAGTACTGCAATGCTAAGCACTTGATCTCAGCCCAGATTTTAGCTGTAACTACTGCGACCGTGTATGCCTGTCACGCATTGGCCTTATCAGTCACAAACATGCCTGCAAAAGACGGGTACAGAATTCCTCGTGATCTTCCTTTTGTGAAGCCAAGACATGATCATGTTTACGCTAAAATCAAATAATACAATTTTATTTTAGTGTTATTTCATTATTGTACAGATTAGCATTCCAGTTATTTATTTAGAATAATATTTATTTTTTGATTGAGGATGATTGGCTTTTGGAAAAAGTATTTATTTGTTATTAATTAAAAGAAAAATGTGTCAGATGTGATACATACTTCGGCGATCATATCTATTTGGATTCATCACTGACTAGGCTAATATTTTTCTTGTTATCAATGACACAACACAACCTATCGTATTATTATTTCGTAAGTGTATATATATATATATATATATATATATATATATATATATATATATATATATATGTGTGTGAATGAAACATGTCTCAGAATTATCCTGTAGATAAGACAATATTATTATTATTATTGTTATTATATGTATATATATATTCAATATTTCCGAAATAAATCTTTATAAACTCACCTCTAATAATTTCATCATCTTGCTCTGTGTGTGTGTATATATATATATATATATATACATACATATTTACTAACATATATATATACATATATATACATATATATATATAATTATATATATATGTGAGATGATGAAATTATTGGAAGTGTGTTTATGACATCAATCTATATTATAAGGGGCAAGTTTTAGCATAACAGTGATATTTATTTATATTTATTTATAGTTATATTTATATAAAAAATCTTATAAAGTTTAATATACCTAGTTTTAATTATAGCTAAAATAACTTATGTGATTTCAGGCATTATTGTATATCAGTTGGCAAATATTTTCCGTGAACTGCAAAATCGTATTACCTTTTGTATTGCTAATGGTGGAGGACATGTGGAAACTTAAATAAAATTTCAATAAAACTTTAAAAATATATAGATTTACTTCTTTCTAATCACTTTTACAAATTATTTCTATCGCAAATGCAAATAAATTTATAATTTTTTTAAAGTGCACACGAATTTTATGGACATCCTGTATACATATATATATGAATTTAATTAGTAAAATCTTAAAATTAAAATTATAGATGTAAGGTCTGAGTTGGTTCTCGTCAGGTTAAGTATTACATGAAATAAGTCTGTTCTGACATATTTGAAACCGTCTTGTTTAACCGCAATATCATAGCTGGTTATGATCGATCATGACTTTTGAGAATAATTTTGCGGTAAATCATCTTTATCTTTTATCAGTAGACAGATAACAATAAATCTGAACATTTTAACTCTACACAGGAAATTTTCAATATGTTAAAACTTTAGAAATACATCCGGACATTTTCATACCATAAAATGTAAACTGTGTACATTAAGATAATAAATTTCGATTGTTTGAAACATTGTTATTACTAATGGCACTTTCTTGTAAATTTATTATTTTTTTAGCAAATATTAGTGGCATATTTTAAATCGGAATATCAGAAACCTTTGTGTTTTTAGTGAATGTCAAACACATTACAAATTGATATTTTCCAATTAATATCACGTTTCACTTCACCCATTATTTTCTTTTCCAAATGCTAAAATAAAAACTATATATAGCAATGGGGATATGAGAGAAGCTCGCCAGGAATTGTTATATTCAAATAACTCTAATATATTTTATTTATTTTAGATATGAAATAATAAAGACAGCAGCATGAAAAAGGAAAACGTGTCGATCTTCAAGCAAACATGAAAAAAAAATGACTGAAAAAAAAAAAAAGATATATATTTTTAACCTTGTTTCTTTCAGCCCCGAAAGATGAAAAATTGTTCTAGTTTTGCTTATGGACAACGCATTTCTTGTCGTATTGCTATTTGCTTTCTTGATAAACTTTTAATAAAATATTTGTGGACGCGACGCGCGGAAGAATAGATTAGATTAATATTTCGCCAGCTTTTATTTATTCAATACATTCCCCTTCTTTTTACTTGCGATGTCAAAAATAATATTTCGCCAAGTAATTAAGAAATGTTTACAACGTATCGATCTCGGGAAACAGTTATTGGTTTCCACGAGACAAGGTGAGTTTTCCCCTTTAGAAATTTGTTTCACAATCGAATAACGTATGTTCAGGTCCGTTTTTTTGTGGGGGAGGGCTTTCTTTCCGACCATAAACTCAACAGATAGGTAAATATCTATACACAAGAAAGTTTAATATGACAATATTTTCGATATGCGTCATCACCTTTCTAGTTTTTTTGTTTGCTTTGTAAATTTTAAGAGAGAGGCAAAACAAAAGTGTGTATTCACACTGGACTAATTTCATTCATTTATATGCCATGTGTGATACACATTTAGGCGATCATGTATCTTTCGATACTTAACTGACAAGGCAGATTTTTCCCGTAGTAGGTTGCTATTTCTTTCTACGGTAGACCAGTTACAAGGTTATAGAACCTGGTCTGTCCTGATATTTACCCATACTGCGAGGGAGAAGAGGATTCATTCCTTTTCGAAGGGTATTAGCACGTCAGTCAGTTATGTGCCATTCGTGATACACTCTTAGGCGATTAAGTATCATTCGATATTTAACTGACAAAACAGATTTTTTTTCCCGCAGTAAGTTGCTATTTCTTTCTACGGTAGACCAGTTGCCATCCAGGGCTATAGAACCCGGTCTGTTCTGCAATTTACCCATAGCTGGAGTAAGAAGAAGAGGATTCATACATTTCCCAAGGTTATTAGCACATTAGTGAATGTAATGGATTCGACTGGGATTCGAACTCGGCTCTCTGATACTTCAATCCGATCCGCTTTCCATGAATCCAGCGTGCCTCACTTATTTCACCATTCCTCCCTTACACCTTACTAACTGATATAGTGAGGCGATACATGGTGGATTAGAAGTCCTACCAGGATTGAGTATAGGCGGCTTCAATAATAACAACATAAAATATGCTGACAACAGTGCTGATAACAGGCACGGAAAGGAAACGTGAGTAATTCCTGCAGAATGTAGTACAAGAAAGCACTAAAGATTCATTGTAAGAAGACAGAACGTATCGTTGTAAGCAAAAGGAACAGCTCAAGATGCGAACTACGAATGAGAGATACCAATATCAAAGCAAATACAAACGAATAAATATCCAGGAAATGTTTTATCAGACAACGAAATGTCTGACATCGAGACCTGAAGGCGCGTTGGAATAGAGAAAGGTTCCTTCCGAAAGCTATGCAAAGTATTAAGAAAGAAGAAAATTTCATTGGGTAATAGTACAGCTTATGTAATGTCCGTCCTCCTATGTGGTAGGGAATACTGAACGAGCTCTTCTTAAATGAATAAAAGACATGACGCAACAGAATTTTTTTTCTGCCGAAGATAGCTGAGAATACTATGAACTGAACGTGTGATCAAACGAGAATATTTTATGAAAAGGGGGAATAAGAGAGCACTTAAACACAGAATCACTAAGAGATAATTGAAATTGTTAAGGAATATTCCTGAAGAAATATTAATTTGGAAATTTTCAAATCTACATGTTATATTGACGACAGAGAATAGCAGAAAATAACCTAACAATAAGCTTGACAGAACAGGGATTCACTGCGATATCAAAAAGATAAGATATACTAAGAGTTATGCAGAAAATCGCCCACGTTTTGAAGGGACATGGAACATAGAAGAAGAAAATCCTCGCGTTAACATATACTAAGTCAATCAATAGCGTTTTAAACACTTTGTGAGGAATAGACTCTTTCAACTCTAGAAGTCAATCTGTAGTTTAATATTTATGTTTCATGTGACAACCGGACAAGATAACTGAACGTATTCTTACTGTCTTCGAATAAACATTAAGAAATTATAAGGATGATAGCTAATACGAATAGAAGTAATATTAACAGATAAAAAGAACAATATTGGGAATTATGTCCGACTATTCTATTTTTCGTGAGACAATAATCCTACCATCTCGAACATTTCCGGTAAAATCAACCATTGCCTAGGAAACTTGGTGCATATATAACTTCCGGCTTAAAAATTATTTCCATGATTTTTTCAATAACCGGAAAATAATTCCTTCTTTTTTTAATTATTTTCAAAGGAAACTATATAGCAATGGTTTTCATTCCCAAAATGTATGTTTCGGAATAAGGAAAAAATAAATATTTCATATATATGTTTAAACAAAAAATAAATATATCGTATTTTTTTTCAAGGAAAAAACAATAATTATCATCTGCAAATATATAAATATAAAGGGTGCGTTGGGTTAATTGTCTCCACTTTCTATTTTTAATTTCGCGCATGCGCGTTATTTCCTTTTAATTTATTGTCTGTACAGGGTCAGTTTGACACCCTCTGTGAGAAAAAGAGCATCATGACGCATTCCTCTCCGCCAGAAATTTGGAAACGGCTTGCTGTACTACTTGGTATTCGCGCTGGAAGTTCCAATACGAACAGTTCAGTGTGTTTGGGTGTCAATTTTAGGACAGTACAGAGGATTCGGAAAAAATGGATGAGTCTAATGGTGATTACGAAGGAGCTTAGGGTGATCACTAGTGATGGCGAAGTTATGCCTACGTTCATCTTCCCACAGGGCATCAGACTCAACACAGAGGCCTGAATCAAGTGCCTTAAAGGAGGAAGTGCTACCCTGTCAAGGGTTCCGCTGTTGTGAGACCCAACAAGACACTGCACCATGCCACAAAAGCAGGAGAAACAGTCATGGCTGTCAAACAATTTCTGCGACCACATCACCCTTTACATCTGTCCACCTAACTTCCCAGATTGCAATCCCCTTGATTATCATATATTGGGCACAGTTGAGCAACCGAC
>OZ038486.1:24813452-24820952 GCA_964036315.1 Acanthosepion esculentum
CAATCAAGAAGTTATATTTTTGTCACTATCTACCGTGAAACATTACATCCCAATTATTTGCGAATTTTGACTCAGGAGCCCAGACAGAAGAGATAGAAATTTTCAGGAACGCAGGGCTCAAAGGCTTAACGTATATTCGTTCTATTAAAACGGAAGGGATACTCAGGGAGACTCGAGATGATATATGTATATTTTTATTGTTTTAAATTATCTCACTTTCTATTAATATTGTAAGGAAAGGTTGCTCGAGCAATGAATACCGAATATTTCCATATAAGGAAGCGATTAATATTACTATTACATTTCATTCGTCTATTCGATCATGTTTTACCAGCCTCGATTTCTGTATTAATTGGCATCGTGATTTCCATATTCTCAGGTGTATATTCTAGGATTGGTAACATTAATATTAAAAAAAAATTCCTTACGAGTAACCTTCACGTCTAGTTTGTTAATATTGCAAATATTTGATCGATGAACCATCTAGGCTTCCACAGGTGTCTCTTCGTATCCAGCAACATTCAGGGAAATTTTAACAACGCCCATTATTTCGTCTGTATCAATAAGTTGTACTCATCATTTGCGCACTGTCATATCTGGACTCCTTCCTATGGTTTCCGGGAAAATATATTGAATCACACCCCGTGAAATAAAGAGGAAATAATAGAGCCTCATAATCTCGAATATGAACATTGACAGAACCAGTGCACGTGTTATGCGTTACATATCCAATTAGTTATCAAGCATAGAATTGAACACCCTATGGTAGCGATTAATTAACAAATAGAACAAGAATATTTATGGATAGAATTATTTACTTTTTCATGTGGTCTAGTGGATAAATCTCAATTGTTTGCCAAGTTCTATCCCAGTCTCTTATTCTCCGCCTTGGTTTAATAGCGTTAGTAAATTACCTCGAGAAATGCAGCTGGGCGTTTTCAATAAAGAAAAACGGCAGTGAAGAATTAAAACAACATATCTTGAAGATATAATAAGGAAGAGTCCATGCATCCAGCGGACAATGCAGTTTTTTTTTTATTAAAGTTATGAAATCAGGCACAAGGTCACAATATAGGAGCGAAATTTATCGAATCTACTATACAAGACTCTCGGTTAATAATTTAATTTTTGTTATTTCTTCTGCGTTTCGCTACTGAGTTTAGGCTAGTTTGGCACGAGGACAATATATGGGAACGCTTTTAAAAATGAGTCCAAATTGGTTCGTGATAGTTTTTCAAAAAACAATTACACTAAAATATCAGTTCTTAATATTTCGGTCTGTCGCTGGATCACAATGCTAGAAAGTTTGATATAATAAAAAAATTACATAAGGGATGGAAGTCATTTATTGGGTTATTGCAGTAATATATTCAGTAACTTCAACTTATCAAGAGGATCACATATGTCATACTTAAAGAACATGTGTCAGTTTTGAAAGCAGCCATCTTGAACCAAAACAAGATATATATAATGAATGTCATGTCTGACGATGCTTTATCGGCGCTAATATGTATGAGGCTGGCGAAATTTAAAAGAAAGGAGAGAAAGCATTTACACACCACCCTTTCATGCGACGAGCGCTACAACTCACGCTTTCTGGTATTCCCAAACGAATTGATATAAAGAATAACTATTCAGCCTCAATTCATTGGACCTTCAAATGACTAGCATCCCAGAACACGAGACAGAAATGATTATTCAATCGGAAGGGAACACCGCGAAACGGACGATGTATACATTGCTCTACACTTGTGTCGTCCGTATCTTCATTTTAGCAAGTGTTACATGATGTTTAATATTATTTCAGTAAGAAGAGACATATTTAACATACACATACACACACACATATACATACATACATACATACATACATACATACATACACGGAGGCACGGTGGAGTAATGGATAACGGTTTGGTTTGTGGAATCGGAGAGCCGAGGACGAATCCATTACGTTCACTTACGTGCTAATACCCTTGGGAAAGGTGTGAATCCTCTTCTTCTCCCTCCAACTATGGGTAAATAGCAGGACATACTGGGTTCTATAGCCTTGGATGGCAACTGGTCTAGGAGAAGGACAACTCTGAATTCAAAACCACCGGAGGCACTTAGTGGACCAGGTCTCTGTATTCGTCCCTTCAAATTATATCATCCAAAATAAAGAGGTTGATGTATTTTAGTTATACAGAACAATATATTTAATAATCAATAAATCCTTTACCTCATACTAGACTATTTCGGCAGACGACGAAAATGGTCGTCTGTCTTTTCAACTTCATTTCACACCGAGGATTTGTTTGATTATATATATATATATATATATATATATATATATATATATATATATATATATATATATATATATATATATATATATATATATTAAGACATGTCTGATTAAATAATTTGCACAAGTTTGTCTGCTTATTTTAATATGATCCTCTCATATTCAGTGACAAATTTCTTAGTATCCTTATTAAAGGAAGAGAAATTTCCCATTTTGATAGATATTAATTTATTCCGTCTACTTTTGAAATTAGCAAAATGTCATCTTCAATACCTTGTTTTATCTGTGTCTTATTCTATTCTATCTGGACGGAAAGCGAATTACCTGGCCCTTTACTTGGAATGGAAAAGCACGAGAATAATTCGAGAGGAGAAAGGACAATTAAAGAGCGGGTTCAGGAAGAAAAGATGACGGTTAACACTGAATATAAATTTTGGCGATTGTATATAGACGAGAAGCCAGGAACCGGAAAATTTTTCCAGAGGTGAGAACTGCGACAAAGAAACTCTAATAAAATCGAATTTACAGTTATACCTAGCTATTTCAACAGTCAAACTATGGTTTCTAGTAGCCAAAATCAAGCGGTCGAGAAAGCACATTAGCCATGAAAATATTCATATAAAAAGCAAACAAAGACAGATGTTACGTGACGGTGGTAGGAAAGTGAATGAAGTCGGAATACCAGGTCAAGACCAATAACATAACAGACTCTCCTTTGTATTTTGTCGAGAATCTCGAAATAAATGACCGTGCACCAAACCAGATATGACAATTATATTTATATTGTATTTTTCTCACCATACGCAATAGATAAATCATGTATAAGCCTCTTGATTTTATTCTGACATTAAGCGACATTACGTGACAGATTATCATTTACAAACTACTGAAATGTCTACAAAGCGAAAACCTCCATGTAAATAAACAATTTTAATAATTCTCTGTAAACCTACATGCATTATAAACATTTTGTATAGATAATATAAAAATATCAGGTGCTTTTCCAAATCTTAATAATGTTATTTTCTCTATAAAGAAAGTTTTGAACAGACTTCTCTGATATATACATTTTGCCTAGCTATCGATCTATCTATCTCTGATACGGCCGTGCAACTTCAAGTCCATTCAAATTCGCGCGGCTGTATTAAACAATCATATCAGCTTGCTCAGGATATGAATATCTCACCATTATTAAACTAAACACTTCCCGGTTAACTCAGAACTGCACACGTTAAACGTTGAAGACTGTGTAGCCACAAATGTAAACGAATGACAAATGGAACCTAGCCTCAAGATAACAGAGCGCAATTTAGCGTAAATTTTCTTTAAACTTAATAAATCAAAAACGAAGGATTTGAGGACACATGGACCCTTGTCCTTGTTTGTTTTGGTGTGAGATGCCCGCCCCAAAGTTTTCAAAGTAGTTTTGATACACTATATATATATATATATATATATATATATATATATATATATATATATATAGTTTTAAAGTGCACTATATCTATGGAATAAAGTGCTCAATATCAGAGACAGAGCGTATGTAAATATAAAAGGGATGATTGAAGTCAACACTCAGAGGCGACAGAGTGTATCATGCTATACGCAATCGTCAGGACAAGTGTGTTTTTTTTTCCTCGAATATTTATATATGAGTCAGTAATGCATTGTGGGTAGACCATTCTGACGGTAATATATATATATATATATATATATATATATATATATATATTTATATATATATATCTATAACTGTCAGAATGGACTACCCACAATGCCTCACTGACCCCTATATATAAATAGTCGAGAAAAAAACAACACATGTGGCCAGAAGATTGCGTCTAGCATGAAACAACCTATCGCCTCTGAGTATATATATATATATATATATATATATATATATATATAAATATGGGGGAATGTGTGTGTATCTATCCGTGCGCGAAGATAGGGAGAAAGTGAAAAGCAACCTATCTGAGGGGAATTTCATTGCTAACTCTAAACGCATCTTACTCGAAAGAGAGCAATTTTTTCTTATACAATACAGATTGACAATATGAACTTGTATATTAAAAATCCAATTCTTTGTAATTCGAATTGGGTACTTTTTTTATTAAGTACGATTTAAATTCCTCTTTCCTGGATGTTTTTTTTTGCATTTTTTCCTCCATATTATGTCTCATATATTCGAACATTCCTTTATTATGAAATATCAACAGAATCTCAAACCAAAACAATTATTTTAGTTTGCTTTATTTGTTTACCTTATCGCTAGCCATCTTGCTACTTACAGCGATAAAGCAACATTTATTTGGAATATAAATCGATTCTATTCAAGTATCAAACTACATCTTGCATCTCTCGAAAGATGTTTGATATATGTGGATATCTTGATGCGAAATATTGTAGAGCCTAAATGAATAATTGAAAATGAATATCGATTTCTTTTCAACGCTAATCAACTTAGGCTGAGAATCTATTGTCCGACTTTAGCTGAATCTGATTGGCATACGGCCTTTATGACTAAAGCTTCGAAGTACTACAAAAATAATTTTAAAAATATAATCGGAACTGTATCTGATAAGGTCCAGACACCAAAGAAGAAGTTAACTTCCAAATGTGAATTTTTAATTTGATTTGGCTGTCCTTGTAAAGGTCGATAATGTGGCTATCATCTTTTAAATGCAGCGGCATATATGGTCGTAACTGGTTTCGATATTACGAATTTTATTTTCACTGTACATTGATACGAGCTCAAGGGAGAGTCGCTGAGAATACCTTAGGCGGAACATGTGAAAAACGAGGATGTTTTAAGGAAAATGGAAACAAAAATAAAAAAGCTTATCCTTAGAAACAGAGAGAGATAGTTCAAGTTTATCCGTATATAATGAGGAAAGAGGGCTCGGAGAATTTGACACTCACTGGATATACAGATGATAAGAGGAATAGTTGAAGTTTAAAGAGCTACAAGGAATAAGAATTTGTGGAAAACCAAGCCACATAAAAAATAACAAAGTCGACTTGCCAAGTCTTGTTTAACCGTAGCTGACGTTTCTTCCTAGGACCAGTCTAATATCTACTTATTTTCGATTAATTTATCACCATTCTCTCTTCAAGTCAAAGGCAGTATGTCCTAGACTGTGGTCCTTCTTCTGCCATAGATATTAGATATTACAATATTGAAAGTATTTGAATGGCAATATAGAAATCATCCTACAAACATATAATGATTCATATATATATATATATAACAACAATATACATAAACTACAATACCTAAAGCTTGCGTCCAAGCATGAAATTGACTGTCGTCAGTGTCTATATACATATATATATATATATATATATATATATATATATATATATATATATATATATATATATGTGTGTGTGTGTGTGTATATATATGAAGAAATATAGTTTTAAGGTCTGCTATATTTGTGGATAAAGTGCTCAATATCAGAGATAGAACGTATGTAAATATAAAAGGGATGATTGAAGTCAACACTCAGAGGCGACAGAGTGTATGTAAATATAAATATAAAAGTGAACATTGAAGTCAATACTCAGAGGTGACAGGCTGTTTTATGATGAAAAGAGAAATGGTTGGAGGTTTCTACAAGGGATAATAATTTGTGGAGAACCAAGCCACATAAAAAATAACTAAGCCGACATGCCAAATCTTGATTAACAGTAGCCCTCATAAGTCGCAGGTAACAAAATTCAAACGATAGTAGAGAATGAGCTTTTAAAATTATCCCCACCAACAATTTGCCAGCTTTTCAAGTCAAGTGACATTATACTGGATACAGCAATGCCAAACAATACAACCAGGGTTGACCATATTATTTAGTTAATAATATTCCTTTAGCACTTAAATGTAATAAATTGACAGGAATATTTACAGAAGGAACTGTTCAACCATTCGAGTATATATGCGATTTAGCTAATATCACAGTGTTACTTGCTGCCATTTCCTCCTAGGACCAGTCTAATATCTACTTATTGTCGATTACTTTATCGACATTCTCCCTTCAAGTCAAAAGCAAAAGCAGTCTCTCTAAGACAGTGGGCCTTCTTCTGCTATATATATTACAATATTTAAAGTATTTGAATGGCAGTATCGAAAACATCCTACAACTATATAATGATTCATATATATATATATATATATATATATATATATATATATATATATATATATATATATATATATATATATTTATATATATATATGTGTGTGTGTGTGTGTGTCATCCACAGACAGACTGTTTCACAGCTCGTCAGTGTGGCTAGACTTCCGGTTGCCTCTAGCTAGGATCAAAACCAGTAGGCCGTGGGCGCACGGCAGGGATGAAGGTGATTTTAGCGTGTTTATTTTTAGATTTAGATAAACACACAGTGACTGACAGTGACTCATTTCTGCCGAAGAGTCGTGCAATATATATATATATATATATATATATATATATATATATATATATATATATATATATATATATATATATATGGATGCGAAAAATTTCTAGGAGTTAACCTGTAGAAAAAGTCAATATTTATAAATGTAAAAGACAATAGGAAAACTGTAATGGTAGCCAACGCGTTTCGTCCAATGTGGATTTTTCACGGCAAAACGAAATGAATGTATTAAAGTAAGAAAACTAATAATAACAAAACAAAATGCCCTTAGCAACTGGAAGAATTTCAGTTTTCCTATTGTCTTTTACATTTATAAATATATGGATGCATACCTATAATATACATAAAATACATTACCTAAAGATTGCGTTCAAGCATGAAATCGACTGTCGTCAGTGTCTCTCTCTCTCTCTCTCTCTCTCTCTCTCTCTCTCTCTCTCTCTCCCTATATATATATATATATATATATATATATATATATATATATATATATATATATATATATACGTGTGTGTGTGTGTGTGTTGGGATGAATTACATCGACAAGTTATATCTATTCAGGTTTTTGCTAACGTTTTAAAATTCGCAATCTTGAGTGATTTGAAATTGGTTACAGAAAAAGAAGGGATCGTCGGAATTATTTAATTTATTTAAAATCAGTTGTACAAAGAAAAAAAAATCTTGAAACTGAATGTATCAACATCCGAAAGTACTGGCGACAAAAATGAACAAGTACTGATTAACTTTGATAAATTTACCGAATAAATAAAACATCTATTTCAGAAAAAAAAAAG
>OZ038486.1:24825952-24838452 GCA_964036315.1 Acanthosepion esculentum
AACTGTTTCAAGACAGATTTTATAAATTTCAACCAAGAGTGACGCTAAATGCTTTATAAAAGAATACGAGAGTTGCCTGTATAGAAACTAATAACTTTATCATTACCATCGGCAAGCAAGAACAGTCTCGTAGAGCTTCGTACAGTGTTGAAAGGATGCGACCAACAGCATTAATTAAATTGGTGCTTATCCGGATTTGTCTGATGGTTTATTCAAAAAACTGACATGGCTGATAGCCATGAGCATTAAGTGATATTACTACTATTGCTTTTATACTAATTTCTTTTGGGATATATCGTTACTTGCAAATATTCATTCTATAACCTTCAGTAAAAGAGGTGTATTTTAATTAGCAAAAAAGACTGCAGTATAACTCGACTTTATTATTGTGTGCTTGTGACAAAGATATATTAATAAACAATATTTCATCTCAGTTATTTTCATACGTCGAGATATGATATTAATCATTACTTTAATTTTAAAAGTATAAGAATTGGAGAATTTTTAAGAGATATATCTTAAGTTTTCCAGAATAACTCGGAAATATTTTCTAGATTAATCATCACTTTTGGTCCAAACAATCCTCATTCAAAATGGCTTCCAATCTAAACATGCGTAGGAAGCCAAGAGCTGTCAAAAGCTTTGTTTTTAAAATGGGATATCGCTGAAAAACATTTTTTTGTAACAATTCAGACAATGAAAGAATGTTAACATTAAGATGAAAATAAAAGTCATTGTAACAAAGCTAGTTCAGTCGACCAATGATGACAATTCCAGAACAACGTAACTATAAACAATTTTTTCTATCATCTGCCATCCGCTATGATGGAGAAAACATTACCTCGAACCGTCGCCAGTGAGACACGCTGCAAGAGCCACTCCGTTTCGGGTGGCTCGTTCCTTAATCGAGACGCAATCGCGCCAATCCCCCGAAGGAACACCATCGAACGAGGGTCAATAACCCCTGAAGTCTCCACTACCACAGGAGTAAAAAAGATCTTAAAAAATTCATAGAATGTTAATATTTATGCAAAGTAATGTCGTTACGAAACAATTCTAAATTTTGGGACACCAACAAATCTTTCAATGCAATTTATCAATATTCTTTGCAACTTAACGTCTTTTGACTTTAGAAAATTGTCAAGATACTTGAAAAAGTGTTAGTCAGTGGACGAGAGACAAGAGGAGTATGGTGAATGTAGCAACGTCTTGTAACCCAAGTCGGTGAGCGTTGGCAGTGTCCTACTGGCAACATGTTCCCGTGCAAGGTCATGAAGCAGAAGTGGACCTTATCAATTAACCAGTGCTGATCGCATTTGATGAACTGAATGTGAATTCCATCCAGTTGCTGGCAAAACGACTTCGGCAGACGTTCTCCGGTTAGATTCCAGAAAGTTCTAACGGAAAACGCCAAAGGTGGAGCAGCAGGCAGTCACCATAATCTTCTGATTGCGTAATTTCTGTTTTAGAAAGTGTTATTTTCCTTCATCATGATGAAGCCATTGAGTCAATCGTAAACAATTGCCATAAATGATTAATTCCTCATAACACGTCGCTATTCTGTAAATAAATGAATCAATTGAATTTCTCAGATGCACTATTGAACACATTTTAAAAAAAGGCAGTCATCAACATTCAGTCAACACCTATGAAGAGTCAGTATTAAACAAGTGTCTAAACTTCGCCGCAACCATCAAGCGGATACCATACTTATTGTCCGAATCGAAGAAATAGCTTTGACATCACCCAGGCACAGGCAGAGGATCTAAGGTGGAAAGTGGGGCAGATCCTGGAGAATACTAAGGCAAAATCAAATATCACAATACTGGAGAAGCTGGCAATCAGAATCCTACAGAGGAATGAAAACATTTGTCGCAGCGTTACACCAAGCAACCTCACATATATGGTCTCCCCCAAATTCACAAAGACGGTATCCCTCTTAGGACAATTATTAGCTACCACATATCTGTGTGCCACTCTCCATAGATATAATTGACACATTAGTAGGAAAGGTTAGTTTCATATGTCTGCAGCTCTGCCCATTTCGTGGAAATAATCAAAAAGGCTCTCATCCAGTCCAAACAGATATTGAGCCTGGTCGTGGTGAGTTTATACACCAATGTATTCCCGAAGGAGGTACTGTTAGTAATCAGGGACAGACTGGCCTCAGAATCATCCCTAGGAGAACGGATCAGTATACCAATAGATAATCTGATGGAGATGTTGACTTTCTGTACACAAACAACACACTTTGGAATGGGATCGCACATATATCGAAAGGATGAAGGCTTATTAATGGACTCGCCATTATAATCAGCAATGGAAACATATACATGAAATACATCGGAGAAATGTCATTAGACTCCACATCACTAAAGCCAATCCTTTAGATGAGATACGTAAATGAAACCCTCATATTCTGACCATACCAGGAAGATGTACAGCTACGTCTGGACTATGTGAACTCAATGAGATCATCCATACAGTTCAGAATGGTCAGGGAAAACGACAACAAACTCGCATTCCTGGATGCACTAATATCTCGAACAGCGCATGGGTTCAAGACATCCGTACACCACAAACCAACATTCACAAGACAACACCTTAACTTCAACTGCCACCATCCATACAGCGCAAAGAAAGGGATCGTCCTCTGCTTACAACATCGAGCAACTCAGTGATATATGATCAAGAAATGTTCAGTATAAGTTGTACCCTACAACGTAACAACTAACCTGGGTACATGGCAGCAACTCCGACAAACTGGGATAGAAGGATACAAGAGGATGACATCACGCAGAAAACACCTTTGGTCTGCCTACTCTATGTGAAGAGATTATAGAAGAAAATACAAAACATCTGTGGTCCATATGACATCAGGACGAACTTCAAAAGTAGTTCGACACTTCGCAGACACCGCTGGGATAAAATGACTAAGAACTGTGTGTACGCCATCCCGAGCAGTTCTGGTAAGAAATATAAAGGAGCAACAGGTCGCCCCTTAAGGTAAGACTGCAAGGCTATCGTAATACCGTAACACAAGGGGAAATAGAAAAATCAGGTGTAGCTGCCCACATGTGGAGTAAAAAGGGATATCACCGTCCCCCCCTCTGTGAGATGAGGTTGAAATGAAAGGCAGATAACATCATGACAAATCTAAGGAATGTAAATAATACATTAAAACGTAGAATTATCTGGCTTTTACAGAGTTCATTTCACTGGAACCGATTCATCGAGTTTCTTGACCGAATTTTCTTCAGATTGTCCAATATTGTTGAAATGAGGACACCCATAATCTGGGTCCGCTTTTGGGATATTTATCTGGCTTCATGGCATAGGTTTTGTTCGATTACTATTTTCAGATGTTCATTGTCAATAGATGGACGTCCTCTACCACCGTGATCATAAGAATTTAAACCAGCGCTACGGAACTTCAAACACCAGTGCTGTCTTTCCTAATAACAGGCGAATCCTTCTCCCCATGTTCTGTTAATTTTGGCTGCAGTTTCAGGAGATTGAACTCATGTAAAAAGTAAACGTGTCTCTTCTTTTTTCATGTTCAAGATGAGAAGTACGAGAGTCATTCAATAAATAAGGTGAATTTTTCGGTATAAGAACGTCTAATACAGATAGAAGCTTACTTTTCTTTTTTGTTTTATTTCTTTTTCACATGGATTTAATGTCTTTTGCAGATTAAAAAAAAACTTTCAAAGTTTTTGCGATTAACAAAGATGGCAGAACAAGAAGCATGCTCCAGGATTGAATAGCGGTCAGTTATCAAGATTTTGGTTGCTGAAGGGTGCAAACCAGTTGAAATTCATAGGAGAATGACAACTGTGTATGGTGCCACATGTTTCAGCCAAAAAATGTCTACAAGTGGGCTAAATTGTTTAAAGAATTAAATTAAGTTTAAAAGTGACGATGAAGTCAAAAGTGTTGTGCACAGATGGGAAAAGTGTGTGACAGTGCTGGGAGACTACGTTGAAAAATTAAAAAAGTAAGCTTCTATCTGTATTAGAAGTCCTTATACCGAAAAATTCACCTTATTTATTGAATGATCCTCGTATATAATGTTATATTCTGAAAGTAACTGGTATTAAATGAATAAACTGGACATTAAGAATGAATAATGCATTCTTGTGCAACTCTTATATATTAGAATACAAAAACATTGTTCTACAATCGGACATTATTTTCCGAACGACCTTATCGATGGAATAGAGTAGTTGCTAATACATTACCGTGATGTGTCAGTAGAAGTAATATTTATGCTAAGGAGAAAATAAAACAGGTAAGAATAGTCATTACGCTATCATCATATATCGAGTATATTACATCACGTCGAAATACGGGGTAAGGACCGAACACCAAAGTTAAGCAACTTCTAGCCTGGTCAGTACATAGATTGGTGACGGCTTAATAATATCAGTTACTGTAAGATTTGATGTGCGAGCGCTGTAATGGATAATGGCTCAGAAGTTTTAATTGTAGTGCCAATACTTGTTTTGTTTGTTATATTCACTTACTCGTAAATATCTTTCGGAAATGTAAGAATCCACGTCTTCTCCCACAGTTATGCGATAATTATTAACACTTGTACCAGTAAACTCATTATTATCTCCAAAAATAAACTAAATTGACATACAATATATTTAGATATCGGCATTAAATAACCCATACAGGTTGATACTGCTAAACAAAAATAACCAGGTTGTCCTACGAATTATGAGAAAAACTGGATTTTAAAAAATGGGTTTATTTAAAACACCACCATTTATCGAGTATATAACTTTGTAGTTGCATTTCATCAGCGTTATTCTTTTCGTTTTCTTTTATAACCGGCCAAAATCTCACGGATACGAACTTCCACAAAACCAAAACAAGGTGGTTTAAATTTCATGTTTCTTGTTGATTGACCTTTACAGCTTAATTGGTAAAGTAGCTGCGTCAGAAAGAAGCGCTCCCAAAGAGGAATATATGAGCTTACGTCTCACAGGAGCCTAAATCTATTTCTTACCCACGATCATCTTTTAACGACCGCAGAATGAAAATCCAGGAAATCTGATGAAGAACAGTAGAAATTAAGTTGGAAGAAATATTGTTACTACACTTTGTGTCAGAACTCTGTATTGCTTACAGATAAGAAGAATCAGTACTGAAATTAACCAGAATAATTAAAAGTTTTTAGGACCAGAATACTTAGAGTTCATAGGTTATATCTAACTAAATGGTTGAAATACCAACGAGGACAAAATAGGCAATGCAATAATAATAATAATAATAATAATAATAATAATTACAGTCTTAAAATTAATATATTGCTTCTCAGGCGTCCAAGTTATATGATTCCTTGGAAATATTTGATGAATATTCTTCCCATGACGTCGATTACTCTCTCTCTCTCTCTTTCTTTCTCTGTCTCTCTGCACTTGTTGTATAGGAGTAAAGTGTCGCTGCCGACACTGTAGTTTGAACATAGATCGCCAGTGAGCAAACTGGGGCGATCCCATTTTGAATAAGTCGATCAGGTGATGACAAATGAAAGGTATATATGGGAATTAGCGTGGTGTCTAAAAGATAACTTTTTCTACACTTTCGGATTCACTTCCAAGTATGCTTGTCAAACTCTCTGCCTCCGGGCAGCGAGGAAACCAGTCGAGGTTCTGCCGAAGAGCAGAGTCTCGTCTGGGGTGGTAGAAAGCTAACCGACCCCGTTTTTACGGGGAATTTTTGCCCGAGACTACGAGTTCCGTTCACTCCACATTTAATTCGACCATGTGCCACACCGGACCGCGTGTGGAGGTTAGTGAATATCATCACATTTTCTACTCTATCCTCTATTACTACACGGATCATACTTTCTACACTATAGTCTATCACTATAGTGTTCACTATACTATTTCTCTATACTGATCACGATAAGGATTACTATTCGGTCGTTACTTTCCGAGCGAGTATTATCGTACTATTATTGTGCGTATTATAAGTACTATTAGTGCGAGTGTTATTCGAAGGCGTCTGACACCAGTATTGCTCAACGACGTTACTATAATTTGTATCTGCGATTACAGAGTCTCTACTACAACGAGGATTACGAAAGTGAAAACGAGTATTCGTTGGCATTACAAGAGTTACAACGAGTGTTCGCTGAGAGCACAAAAACATCCCACACATTAAAACTACTATCATAAATACAATATAAAAAAAGACCTATTTCCAGGCAGAAGGTGACTCAGTCGGTGCTCTTTTTTCGGATTGTTACACGGCTATGAAAAACAGACAAATACTGTACCCAAGCCCGCTTTTGTGGGGGTTGGGTAAATTTTGACCAGTGGCCCGAGTGGAAACGCTCGGGTTCTCCACATAAAAGTGAACCTTGTGTCGCATCTAGCCAGCAGTGGCGCGACAGGTATATATATACTCACAACGAAGTCAGGCATTTGGCTGCCAGGCTCGCGACAGTAAAGACCTCTGTCTTTGGGTATTGGTTGACTCAGTCGGGATCTGTCTTCGGATAGAGACTCGGCTGATAAAAACTGACAATTACTGTTTCCGATCCCGTTTTTACTAACTATACTGGAGGAAATTAAAGACTAAGTAGAAAAGTACGTTTTTATTGATAAAATAAAGAATTAATTTAAAATAACTAAAATGTACAGAATATCAAGTCTCTTACAGAAACGTATGTTAAAGCATTTTCATTCTGGACATCCTGGCATTTCAAGAATTAAATCTCTCATGAGATTTGTATATTTGGCCGTAGACGGATGTTTGGTCACCCTCTGCTCGAAAACACAGGTCTTGTCTTGTCTCGAGCCTAAGAATTGTGGATTTACTTGACCTCCCACAGGGCCAGGTTGTAACACAAGGTCGGGGTTTAACGTGGGAGGGGAGGGGGAATGGACCCGAGTTTTCACCCGGGCCGCAATGCTTTGGCTTTAGCTGGTCTTAGCTTGTCTAAGCTGGTCAGAGCTGGTCATAGCCAGTCAGACGTAGCTGCGATACTACCAGCGCAGGGACGAATCCCTGCGACCGACCTGTATCAGAAATCGAATCTCAGCCAAAAGGCGATCGTCCAGCGAGTAATCTGAGAACAGATACTACACCGTGATCTTAGCCTTGAAGCCGAGAAACGACCGGTCAGTACCGACCGCGAGCGGTCAGTATCGACCCCCGAGCCTAAGAATCGTGGATTTACTTGATCTCCCACAGGGCCAGGTTGTGACACAATGTCGGTTTTTAATGTGGGAAGGGAGGGGGAGTGGACCCGAGTTTACACCCGGGCCGCAGTACTTTGGCTTTAGCTGGTCTTAGCTAGTCTTAGCTGGTCTTAGCTGGTCATAGCTTGTCAAAGCTGGTCATAGCTAGACGTAGCTGCGATACTACCAGCGCAGGGACGAATCCCTGCGACCGGCCTGTATCAGAGATCGAATCTCAGCCCCATAGGCGATCGTCCAGCGAGTAATCTGAGAACAGATACTACACCATGATTTTAGCCCTGAAGCTGAGAAGCGACCGGCCAGCACCGACCGCGAGCGGGCAGTATCGACCCCCGAGCCTAAGAATCGTGGATTTACTTGACCTCCCACAGGGCCAGGTTGTGACACAAGGTCGGTTTTTAATGTGGGAAGGGAGGGGGAGTGGACCCGAGTTTTCACCCGGGCCGCAGTACTTTGGCTTTAGCTGGTCTTAGCTTGTCCAAGCTGGTCTTTAGCTGGTCATAGCTAGTCTTAGCTGGTCATAGCTAGACGTAGCTGCGATACTACCAGCGCAGGGACGAATCCCTGCAACCGGCCTGTATCAGAGATCGAATCTCAGCGAAAAGCGATCGTCCAGTGAGTAATCTGAGAACAGATACTGCACCGTGATCGGGATTTACTTGACCTCCCACAGGGTCAGGTTGTGACACAAGGTCAGGGTTTAATGTGGGAAGGGAGGGGGAATGGACCCAAGTTTTCACCCGGGCCGCAGTGCTTTGGCTTTAGCTGGTCTTAGCTTGTCCAAGCTGGTCTTTAGCTGGTCATAGCTAGTCTTAGCTGGTCATAGCTTGTCAAAGCTGGTCATAGCTAGACGTAGCTGCGATACTACCAGCGCAGGGACGAATCCCTGCAACCGGCCTGTATCAGAGATCGAATCTCACTCCATAGGCGATCGTCCAGCGAGTAATCTGAGAACAGATACTGCACAGTGATCTTAGCCCTGAAGCTGAGAAGCGACCGGCCAGCACCGACCGCGAGCGGGCAGTATCGACCCCCGAGCCTAAGAATCGTGGTCACAATCTCATCTCATAGAACACTTTATAGTATCGGACGAGTTCATAGTCATCGGGTGTGTACTCATTATTACACAACATGCCCCACATTGAGATTACTAATTTATTAAATAAATCTATTTTGTTTAGTATTAGTATCTCCCCCTCATCTTTCTGGAGATTTTACCAACGTACTTCTCTTCGTGGCTTTTCCGTTGTGGATCCACTTTTCGCTCTTCTGTCCGTTTTCTTTTCTTTGAATTTATCCTTCCATGACTTCTTTTGGCACTGGCACATAAATGTCGTACAACATTCTAACCGGGACTTCAGATCTTTCATCAATTAATCATTTCTTCAGCTGATGTTGGTGTCTTTTATGCTGGATCGTTTATCCTTTCACCAAGTAGACCAATTTTTCGCTCATGGCAGCTATTATGCCGTCTTCCTATGTTTCCTTTCCATCCTTGTATGCCCTAAAGAATAGTTTATCACCGAAATTGTATGAATTAGTCTTAACGTTTATTAATTCGACTTTGCAAATACGTGTCGAATAACGATTTTAACTTTCTGGCAAACATTAATTCCGCCGGTGATATGCCTGATGGTGTGTTCAGGCTTGGCTTTAATAAGTACACTCAAAAAACGTTTGAAGTACCTCATTTATTTTCTCTAGACTTTATGTTCAGTGCTCTTTTGAATGTTACCACAAACCGTTCCGCTTGTCCGATAGACCTTGGTTGCACGATGGGGTCGTAATATGTTCTATATGGAACCATTTGCAAAAGTTTTAAAATTATTTTCCTGTGAATTCTGTTCCATTATCCGATACTATATTATCTGGAACGCCATATCTTCCAAACAGTTTGTGCAAGAAATTAACTCTTCATTTTTTTTTGACACTTGTAAATTTCCGGATATTTCGTAAAAACTATCAACTACCACTAGATAATATGCTCCAGCCCTAGCCACTGCAAGATTTATATGCAATCTTGACCACGGAATGTCTGTCTTTGGCCAAGGTTCTATCTTTGTGATAATTTTGCTGCTAGAACACAACCTGTACATGTTTTTACTGATTTTTCGATGTCATTTGAGGCATTAAAGTTAACCAGCCAATTCCGATCCCAGCTCATAACCGATTGGAAGTCTTTTTCGAGACAAACGGCCAAGTTAGTTTTGTCAGTTACACTAGATTCGTTTTTAAGGCAGGAGTATATAGTAGTGTCGTCCGCGTAGATGCCTACGTGGGAACCTATGACGTCAGGACGATTGTTGATTTAGATAAGGAACAGAGTAGGGCCTAGGATGGAGACTTGGGGAACACCCGCGTTCACTTTTTGAATTTTCACTCAGGTGGTGCCTGCTAATTGCTTCAGAGGAACAAGTAACTGAACTCTGTAATAACCATATAAAATCATTCTGTATTCTAACCGATGCTTACGAACCACTCTGTAAAGGAGAGAACATTTTCGAAATAAAAGTAATTGAACATATATATGGTTCTTTTTTTTATAATTACATTACGTATAAGATTCTATTCCATTATACGATACTATGGTATCGGGTGGGCCATATCTTCCAAAAATGTCATGCAAGAAATTCACTGTTCATTTTTTTTGCACTTGTAAATTTCCGATATTTCGTAAAACTATCAACTCCCACTAGATAATATGCTGCAGCCATTGCACCTGAAAAAATCTATATGCAATCTTGACCAGGACCTATGTTGTCTTTGGTCAAGATTCTATTTGTGTGATAATCGTGCTGCTAGAACACAAACTGTACATGTTTTTACTGATTTTTCGATGTCTTGGTCTATTCCGGCCAAATATACAAAATTTCATGAGAGATTTAATTCTTGAAATGCCAGGATGTCCAGAATGAAAATGCTTTAACATAGGTTTCTGTAAGAGACTTGGTATTACAATTCTTTGTCCGTACATTACGAATGCATCGCATAACGAGTACACGTTCCAATTCTTGATTCTGGACATTTTTAGTTTCTTTTAATCGCTTCTTTATTTTATCAATACAAACTGTACTTTTCTGCTTCGTCTTTAATTTCCTCCAGTGTAACTAGTAAAAACGGGATCGGAAACAGTAATTGTCAGTTTTTATCAGCCGAGTCTGTATCGGAAGACAGATCCCCGACTGAGTCACCCACTACCCAAAGTCTTGACTCCCGCGAGCCTGGCAGCCAAATGCCTGACTTCGTTGCGAGTAGTATTTACCAGTCGCGCCACTGCTGACTAGATGTGACACAAGGTCTACTTTTATGTGGAGAACATGAGCGTTTCCACTCGAGAGTCTGCCCGTAGGCATAGCATCGTCTGATTTCCTCTCTGCCCGAAGGCATCGAGTTCGATAAGTGTGTCTCGAGTCTGACAGTGAACATTCTTGATGTCGGTAAGAGTGGTATTTACCCAGACCTCCCCACAATGTGTGATGTGGCACAAGCTGAACCCTTATTCTGGGGTGAAAATTCACCTTGGACCCCGCATATACGGGTTCCGGTTTATCTACCTCCCCAGACGTGACTCTGCCCGTAGTCATGTATTCTTCTGGGTTCCTGTCTGCAAGAAGGCAGATAATTCAACAAGTGTTTCGCGAGCCCGCCAGTGAAATGCCTGATTTTCATGCGAGTGATATTTACCCAACCTCCGTACAGGCGTGATGTAGTAAAAGGCTCAGGCCAAAATTCCTCTTAGACCACGCATACATGTGGTCGGTTTTATATACTACCCCACACGAGACTCTGCGTTTCGGCATAGGCCCGTCTGGGTTCCTCTCTGCCCGAAAGCGGAGAGTTCAACAAGTGTGGCGCAAGCCTGGCAGCGAACTGCAGGAAGCAGGTGGGAGTACTCACCATCTCATACCATAGTACTGGTCGAGTTCATCGAGACACCTCGGGTGTTCTCTTTACTTGCACAACATATATTCAGCTGGGTGTCTTTCCCTTTGACTAAACTTGTTTTCTATGCTGGGGTAAGTAAGTATTATTTACCCGCTGCCCCACGCAGCAAGATGTGGCACAAGATCGAGTTTTAAAGTGGGAATTTTCTAAGCGATGTGGCACAAGGCCAAAAGTATGGGGGTACGCAGTGAGGATCGAACTCACTACTCAGTCGTAATTGTTCTAGCGAGACAAGCTTGCTAACCATTAAACCACCTCGAGGTGCCCGCTGAGGTAAGTAAGAGTGCAGAAAGATTGCCTAGGTTCATTATCGTAAATTGTTGCATGGTAAATTGCAGGTATGTAAATTAAGAATAGTGTCAGAGATATTAATCTGCGTCACTTCCTTTTGAGTTAAATTTTCCCGTTCCAAAATACGCAATTTTAACCTTAAATTCTTTTATTAAAATAACCTTTTTACTATTAGAATCTGAGTATTAAGGCTATAGAATGATTGTGTAAGACAATTATCACAAACTATTGTGAAGAGAAATTTTCATATGTAAATAAAGAAATATAGAGAGGGGTGTCATGTTCTTCAACTAGATTATATTTCCGTGGCAAATGCGCAAATATATTTCATAGAACAGTAATCATTCTGAAAATGATAGTGCGTCGTTTACTCAATGTTTATTAGACTGTTTGCAGTCTTCATGAAAAATATTCGGAAATACTGAAAACCAAAAAGAAAGCATTATCAATATCAAATAGAATACTCAGGATATGATTTTCACTTGTTGTTTTATGTTGTTGTTTTTATTATTATTATTATTATTATTATTATTATTATTATTATTATTCATTCATTCATTCATTCATTCAAAATAAAACAAAACTCCTGCAAATTAATGTTCCTATGAATAAGCCGGAGGGAGAGAATTGATACAATTAGATGTACTACAAATGTCTCCCTAATTTTGAGTCATGTCTAAAAAAAAAAAAAAGAATTGGAATCAATAAAGAACGGTGTTGAATAAGAATGAGAATATAATCGAAGCAATCTTTTAAGAAGGCGCATTGTATCATTAATTCAATTTTATTTCCGACTGAGATAAAAAAAAAAGAAGAAGAAAATGAATCCAATAATCAATGGCTAAATTAGAAAGCTTCAAGCGTAAAAGACAAAGAATTGACAGGTAAATATCATTTTCGACATTGAAATAGTTTGTCTGGCTTTGAAATAAAAGTCAGATGTTTTGTCTGCTAAAACATCATTAGCTGTAAGTGGGATCCATTTTCAAGTTAGAATCCATACGACAAGCCTATCTATATAACAAAACGAAGATTTGTTTCTGA
>OZ038486.1:24843452-24858452 GCA_964036315.1 Acanthosepion esculentum
ACGTACTGAGATTTTCTAAATGAAAAACATTTCAAAAATAATTTCATTCGTTTGTAAATAAGTGCTGAAAAGATCATTAAAATCCGATAATTATTTGTTTTTTGCAAGAAATTCTAAATCAATGTGTTTTTTTATCTAAAAAACGACGCTAACATTTCTAATTTAATATTTGGCTCCCTGCTGTCAAATGAAAAATAAAATTTTTGACGCAAATTCCGAACGAGATAGAAAGGATTAAAAAGTTAATTATATAACCCAAAATTATTTTATCTTTCCTCTTTATAATAACAAAGATTTTTACACTAAAAGTTTGTTTTTATTAAACTTGCGGCCTTTTTTCATCATGGTATGTTCTTTTTCAGCGAATTAGCGGGTAACTATATTACTATTACCGTTAGCTCATTCTACCAATGTTTTATATTTACAAAGTTCAAGTTAGACGAAAATCGAGTAATGTTGTCATATCGAGACAAGAGATGACCAATGCGCATGCTCTAGCATGTCGTGTGTTTAAAATGACTTATTTTCACTATAAAGCCACTTTTCCACAGCATTTCAATCCAATCTCTATTCTATCTCTTCTATTGAAAATTTTCTGACGTTTTTATTCCACTCTTTAGATCCACCAGCTCAGAATTTTGCAGTAAAAAAGCACTCACCTTGTTATATCTACACGATGGTATCACTCTACTTCCCTACGGATTCCATTCGTAAGAAGAATGTTTCATTCAAAAGAAATATTTCAAAAGCCCTACTTTTAGGAAAAGATTTCACAAATGATGAACATTACAATTGTAAACTTGTTAAATCTAGGATTCACCGTTATCTCTACGAAATATCCTTCAAAATCTTCACTTAGTATTATTGTCTTCATATCAGGCATCTCATTTAGCAACCCTCTGCTTTACGTGGCTCTTGAGCCTTGAATTAGTAAAGGCACAAAACATGTTTATTGCGTGCATAGACGGGCTCAACCACAACTTTCCTTTAATATCACTAAATTGTAAATTGCCATGATGCTTACTTGTAAAAAGTATTAAATTACGTTGACTTTATAATGGTCCAGAATGATGATGAATTGTCGAAAATTATTGGTTTTTATCGACTACGCGCAACAGTCTATCACCCTTAATGCAACGGTCTGAATGAAAGAGAACATAGGACTATTAAAACAGCTATTCGAAAAGCATCGTGGATTTCGGCCTTGCCAATAATTCTGCTGGGAATTAGAAGAATGCCTAACTGCTCCGAGTTTTCTCCCTTTTATGCTGTTACAGACAGAAATTTTAATACCACAGTTAATCATAGACGCTACAAATGAGGAAACTAAATCAGCATTTCACAAGAGAAATATATAAGTCAAGAGGACAATTTGATCTCAGAAATTTTTCAAAACTATCAAATAAATCACAAAATTCCTATCTTCCACATAAGCTTCAAACTTGTGATAAAGTCTGAATTAGAATAGATCGTGTTCCAAGGTCATTAGAAACACCCTAATCAATCAGGTTCTTATGAAGTCCTTAAGCGAACACCCAGATATTTCCAAATTAAAAGCAACAATGATGTTCATATTCAAGTCGAAGTAGACAGACTAAAAACCTATGTAGAAATAAAACTGAGATATACAAATAAACCCATTGAAGAAAAAACAAGATAAAAATAATATACATTAAAATTTGCAGCAAAAAATAACAACAAAAGAAAAGTTTCCAATCAGAGCTTCACCTTCAGGTAGAAGCATTTCATGGAAAAAAAGATGATGGTTATTTTTATTATTAAGACACTGCGATTTTATGGAGAAACTTCTGTTATGGTCCAAAATGATGGAACTATTTCAACATTCTATAAATCTCTTTGCCATCAGTGATGATAAAAATTAAGGATATTTCATTATTCTAAAAAATAATCTTGTCATGAGTGATGATACAACAAAGGGTATTTCATCATCGTGATCCCCATCATTATTAAAGCGATCCTTTCATCACAAGATAATCAATAGAGTAGAGAATATTAGAGTAGACGAGGTTACATAAAGCAGTAGTGAGTGATGAGTAGCAGTTACAGTACAGAAGCACATGCGTAGCCAGCGCTCTGTGAAGATCGAAAACTGACGATTTCAAATGTCATACTTACAAACGAAAATCTCAGAACCAAATCAAGTAAGTACTATTTTTAATTAAAAGAGACACTGAGAACATTTTTTACAGACACCATACCAATATTCTGTAATTCCCATCACAAAAAGGAAATAAAAATTCTTGTTATTTATGTCAGTACGTGTCTCAAGTTTTTATTGTTGCTATCTGTTATGGGTCCTTACCTATAACTACAGAATGAACTCTTCCTAACACTATGTATACTACGCCTATCAAGAGAGAGGGACGAATCGAATCGAGCCGATAGTAGTTTATTCAAAACCAGACTGACAGTCATATTAACAACTTCCACGTCTTGTATTATTATTCCGTCTAGTATATCTTCGGTATTTCTACTCTTGTGTTCGTGTTGTTCTTCCTTGGTCCTAACCTGGACCCTAACACTATCGTTGTACTTTTTATGGATTATAATTTTTGTCATTAACATCAACCCCTTTACAGTTTCGTCACTGCTATATTACTGTTATATTACGTCGTCTTGTTTAGTTACTGTCCTACACTCAGTGCATTTATTTTCTCTGTAGTTACTTGGGAAATGCTGGATTCATGCCTCAATTAGAGCTGGGGGCTTCAGGCGGAATATGAACACGGCTCGCCAATCAAATACTTCCACATTTAAATTTTAAATTCTACTAAAAAAAAAAAACATGTACTACATAAAGACAGTTTTTGCGCCAAAGCTGTAGGCAAAGAGAGTGTACATGTCCTTTAAATAAACAGACTTAGCCTTGTTTTTCGCTACCGACACAACTGACAAAACGCAATTATCGCTGACTCAGGCACACTTTCTAATATTCAAGAAACTATTTAATGACGGTGCTGCAACATAAGTTGAGAAGATCATGATGCGTCATGTTCCTAAAATGGAAAAGTGTATTTATACATTGAGAATCATAATTCGAAATCCAGAAAAATGGGTATATTTTAAAAAAAATAAGGAACTTCGTTCTCATTTATACACATGCAGCACAAGGCCGAAGGTAATGGGCACCCTGTGATGACTGTACTCACTGCTTAGTTGTAATGGATTTAGCGAGACAAGGGTGCAAACAATTACACCACGACAAATCCGCACTCATTTAACCCTGAAGTAATATACTTATTTCTGATATCTACGAAAAATTATTCGTACGTCTAGAAAGATTTAGAATGTGGAAGAAGTTGAAGAAGATTGTTCAGCAGCAATTATTAAAATTAAAATGATATCTACATTATTTACATTATTCGGACTATTGTCCTCATCTTTGTCGCCATATTTATTACAACGTTTCGGCCGTTGTACGCTCCGGAATTCTTCAGGTGGTTGGAATGTCGAACTGAACGCTTTATTTCGCTAACTGGGGTAGGCTGTTCTAGTTCCACGTGCCATGTTTAATGGATATCAGTTATCAGTTATCTCCTGTTAATTTTCCCTCTGAAAAATCTTCACTGCCTTAACCAGGTATTGAACTCACACTCTTTTGGGTCCTGTCACTGGATCTAACCAGCGCCTACCCCAGTGAGCGTAATAAAGGGTTCAGTTCGACATTCCAACGTCCTGAAGAAGGCCGGAGCGTACAACAGCCGAAACGTTGTTATAAATATGGCGACAAAGATGAGGACAAATGTAAATAATGAACATAATACCTCATCTCAGAAATATAGAGAGATAAAATGATATCCTTGTCATGGAAAACCATATTCTAAATCTAGTTTTATTTCTTCTTTGTTTATCAAATTTAACGTTGCGAGAGATTTAACCAATGAAAATTGAGATGTAGAGCAATGAAGCAATAAGAATACGAAAACCAAACCGTGAAGAAAATGCGAAATTAAAATTGATTTATGTTAATCATTCATGTGGAAACGTTCGAGCGAAGCAATGAAAATGAAAATGAAAATACGGGCCTTTATAAAATAAAAAAAAGAGGGGGTAAAAGAAACTGAGGCTTCGATATCTAGAGAAAACATCTTAGCCAGAAAACAGAATCAATGTATATTTCTAGATAGAAGTGAAAGCAAAAAGTACATATATATATATATATATATATATATATATATATATATATATATATATATATATTTTATTTACCACATTATTTTTTTTTTCAGTTGTCTGCATTTCGTTTCAAACCAGATCAACATACTGATGCGTGACCCGGCAATCTCACGTCAAATAGAGATTTAATTACACTTTCTTATGGTTTCTTCAGTTTTTATACTCAAGCCACTGTATTGTTGTAGTTGTTGTTATTATAATTATTATTATTATTATTATTATTATTATTCTATTTCACTCAGTCAATGAGTTACCTCCCCTGGTATATTTTTCTTCTTCCTAATATCGCTTCATTATGTTCTTGTTTCCTTTCAATTTTATTTTATTCTCGCCTGTCTCAGTCTTTATTTCATTTTACATTTTAGATGCTATCTCTCGTTTTTCCCCCTATCGTCTCTTCTTTTTCATGTTTCAATTTTAAATCATTGATTGTTTGATGTCCAACTTCATCGCTCGCCTTTCCAAACACACTCGTGGTCTTTTTCTACCTCAGCATCCTCCATGTAATTCATTAGTTATTTATATTTTAGCGATTTTTTTCTCTCGCGACTTCTCGTGACAGTCTACTTACTAATCAGTTTGATTCTTTATTGAAATGCTATCAGAAAAAAAAATCAAACCAAGTCATACATTACTGTGATAAATAATAGATAATGACGATTCAAAGAAAGAAAATATTATATTTCAAAATGTCAAGTACTTTTCAAATTCGACACGTTTTTATGCATTGTTTTCTCTTCACCGAGCGTTGTCTGCGTTGCTCACCCACTTCAATTTTCTTAAATTATGTGCTTGAGTAACCATAAAAACTAACTGTTTGAACCCAAACACAGAAGATCTTCAGTGTGCTTCAGACATCTTTCAACAAGGATTCTTCGGGTTTTTACAAGTAAATAACGTTCTTATTTAATATGGTTTTGTTATCATGAAAACTCTCTTACATTAATGCGGACTCAGCATGTCTCTATACTGGAAATTATGTTTTCTCTTTTCATCATCAACGACCTTCGCTGATGTCCGAAATATGCGCCGCTGTTTATAGTAAGTCCGATAGGCCGGACAAAGTAAAACTGGCAGCTGGTCTCAAAAATATCCTCCAATCAGTTGTTAGCTGCGGAAAAAAAAAATTTGGCCGCCACGAAAACGAGACTGCAATTTTTTAATCATAATAGAAAAATAATTTATTCATTCCTCCAACATGGCTGATGCTAACCAGGGGCTAAACTTCTCATTCTTCTCTGTGTAGAACACACACACACGTACATATATATATATATATATATATATATATATATATATATATATATATATACATACATAGATATATATGTATATACATATGTATATATATATATGTTTATATATATATATATATATGTTTATATATATATATATGTGTATATATATATGTTTATATATATATGTGTGCATATATATATATGTATGTGTATATATATATGTGTATATATATATATGTATATATATGTATGTATATATATATGTATGTATATATATATATATATGCATGTATATATATATATGTATATATATATATATATGCATGTATATATATATATGTATGTATATATATATATATGCATGTATATATATATATGTATGTATATATATATATATGCATGTATATATATATATGTATGTATATATATATATATATATATGCATGTATATATATATATATATGCATGTATATATATATATATATGCATGTATATATATATATATGTATGTATATATATGTATGTATATATATGTATGTATATATATATGTTTGTATATATATATGTATATATATATGTATATATATATATATGTATGTATATATATATGTATGCATATATATATATGTATATATATATATATATATATGTATGTATATATATGTATGTATATATATGTATATATATATATATATGTATGTATATATATATGTATGTATATATATATGTATGTATATATATGTAAGTATATATATATATGTATATAAATATATATGTATATAAATATATATGTATATAAATATATATGTATGTATATATATATGTATGTGTATATATATGTATGTATATATATATCTATGTATATATATATATGTATGTATATATATGTATGTATATATATGTATGTATATATGTATGTATATATATATCCATGTATATATATATCTATGTATATATATCTATGTATATATATGTATGTATATATATATCTATATATATATCTATATATATATATATCTATGTATATATATGTATGTGTATATATATGTATGCATATATATATCTATGTGTGCATATATATATATATATATGTATGTACATATATATATATATGCATGTATATATATATATGCATGTATATATATATGCATGTATATATATACATATATATATATGCATATATATATATATATATGCATATATATATATATATATGCATATATATATATATGCATATATATATATGCATATATATATATATATATATATGCATATATATATATATATGCATATATATATATGCATATATATATATATATATATATATATATATATATGCATATATATATATATATATATATATATATATATATATATATATATATATATATATATATATGGTGACGTACCCACTATTTCATTTACAATATAGGCATAATGCTAAAAAGTACTCCCAAAGAAAAATCTGAAATTCCAGTCGAAAAATAATTAGATATAAAAGAACAATAAATAAATAAATAAAATCCAATGCTTTCAACTTACGAGCGAATATGTTCCATGATCAGCCATACCCTCCTCTTCTTTTCACAACTTCCTTCCCTCTTTATCTACTCTTCCACCCACACGTCACGGGTCCATGAACTTTGAAGTGACCCGACGCGAAAATGACCTGGTTCCAAAATCTGGAAGCTATCAGGCGGTCGACCATAAGTGAATTCCAGGCACGATCAGGATCTCCTGCTGTGATTCACGTGATCAGACTCTACTAAGCGTTGACTGAAATTTTGGCCATCACACGAACAATGCGTGATCTGTGGCCCATCATCACGTGTACCCTGTCAAGGACGAAGAGAACCCACGTGACTGTCTTTGGCGACAGCAAAAATCCAAAAAATGATTTTCAGTTTCCCTCTGACCAGTAGCAGATGGACGTCGCTGAACAAAATCGTCCCAATTCCAAAATGGACTGCCCACTGAAATGAAGAAGACAGCAAAGTCTGTCAACTAGAGATGAAAGGGCTGCCGCGAAAATGAATCGACCAACGAAACGCCTGTACGTGATGCTGTAAAACTCCGCACACTTCCGAAAGAAAAGTAACCTAGGAAAATTGCCGGCCGACCAAAATATTGTGTTAACATACGAACTCTCGCTTCGGCGAATCAAAACTTTGTGTGGAAAAGTCAACTCGACTGACAGATAAGTTGATTCTCTTAGCTTGATCTTTTTTTTCATGTATATGTATTCTTTCACATATTCTGTTCTTTCATGGTCCCCTTCTCCTTTGTTACCAGTTTATGTATTTATAAATAAATGTTTTCTTTCGAAATCCATCGTCTTGCGTCTGTTCTTCGTTGACTCCCTTGTGTTGCTTCCATTCCTAAGTGAAGACCGAGAAAAGATCCCACGTTTTCTTTTTTAAAACCGCGGTTCATCTATATACTACAAGTTCGTAAAAATATATATATATATATATATATATATATATATATATATATATATATATATATATATATATATATATATATATATATCCCGCACAAAGAACAAAGAGTAACTTATCTGATAATCGCCAAAAGCGGATAACTAAAACGGTTGATTTCCATCTCCAGGATGTTTCTCTCTGTCTTGCCTTCTCCCTTTGCTTTTATATATATATATATATATATATATATATATATATATATATATATATATATATATATATATATATATATATATATATATATAATATTATTGAATACTTCGTAAGGATAATTCCAAAGAGAATATAAATCCCCAAATCAGAGAAAATATAATTATGATGACCGCAGAGTCTTTAGAACGAATTTTACAACAATTTTGTAAAATTATTTGGTCTGAAGAGATGAGATCTGATTGATCTCGCAAAATAAATTATTACTATGGATTTTTAAAGACTTCGCTTTCATCATATATATATATATATATATATATATATATATATATATATATATATATATATATATGTATATATATATATATATATGATGTAATTAAGCTGCAGTTTTTTAAATTATATAAGTTCGGTTAAATGCCAAGGATAGGATTCTTCTACTTATTTATTTTATATTTCGGACTGTTTTCCTGGTTTCCGGTATGTATTTTAATATAACTTTTACAATATCGGTGTACTACCTACTTTCCCAAGCTATTATATTTTTTGCGTTCTGCTAGTTTCATCATTTTTAAACGTCTCAAATTAACAGTTTATATTAACCTTCTTTTATTATTAATTAAAAGTTTTAATTCAGATTCTTCCTAATTTTTATAATAGTTTTATGGTTTCTTTTGTTTTTCTTTACTGTTACTCATTTATATACTGTTCATTTATCTATTACTGATAATAAAAAGGAAGCCATTATAGATTTTTGGGCATTGTTCTATATCTACTCGTAAATGAAAACACTAAATGCAATTATACTATTCTTATGAGTAATTATTTCATCTAAATTCTGTTCCTATGGTTCGAAATAAACAGATTCGCCAATGGTTAAGCAGGAATGAACGGGAATATATACTAAGCCTCCGGATAAATACGAATTAATACCTTTTATCATTATGCGTTTTCTTTTGTGAGCTGTTTCCCTTCAGAGCATTGACGCTGACCAGCATGGATCTACCCAATTTGCTGTCTTTTCTAGCTCTTAATAAATATTGTCTTCTTGCTATCTCCCCTAAAACATATCTCATCATCCATTTACGCAAGCTTGCTAGCCTACGTTATCCTATTAAATTTTCCAAGCCCCTTTTTCTCATTATGTGCCCTTAAATTTCAACTATCACTTTTTACTGTTAACTATAAATGTCCTTTTTGTGTGCACCTTCTCTAAAAATTCCGTCGTTGCTTACACGTTGTTGTGGTGTTCTCCCTCTAAAGAGTCTATGTTAGACTTTTCCGCTTACTATAAGTTTAGTTCGAGAAAAGGCCGGGGGGACAGCGAATAGATTGGTCGCTGGTTTATTCGATACACTATCACTAGTCGTGTAATAATCTTCTGTTGTACTTACTGTTTAATATACGATATATCTGCAAACCTGGTTTTTGTTATTACTTAACAATTTACTTGGTCACAACATCTTGGAATCTATTCACTGTTCCCTCAGCCTTCTCTCCAACTAATCTTATAGTAGGCGGAAGAGTCTAACATACTCTCTTTAGGGGGAGGACATCACAACACATGTTCAGATCATTGTCTTCTCAAATTTATTCTGAAGAATCACATATCTCTTTCTGCGAGTCTTTTCATCTGAGAGGAAATTGTCCTGCAGCGATTGCCATATAGTTGCACTGATATTACGTAATAGTTCTATCGTAAATTCTTTAGTTTCTAACAAAAATATAGTATTTCTTAATATTTTGCTTAACTTTCAAAAGACATCTTATGCAAGTCACTAGCAGTTTTATTATTCACAGCTATTTACATTAACTCTAATTGTATTCGTTTTTTAAAACTTAGACTGTAATTAATTTTCCTTTCATCTCATTCATGCTGCTTTTTATATGAATATATATTAACAGATTATATTATGCGTAATTATAATGCAATGATTTTCCACTTCTTTAGTTAGTATGGACTTCGTTTTGATGGTTGTTCGACCATTAACTTTCAGGCCCTGAAGCCTAGCATTTACATTGTTGGAGCTGACGTCATGAAATAATATACTTTCCGCAAACTTGGGTAAAATACAGATTGTTGCATGACATAATGAACTTTCGAGTAAATACAACATCTATAGCATTCACCAATTTTCTATCTCAGGATTGGTGAGAAGGCATGTAACGCATGTTTCCCCTTCGTTAGAATGTTCTCTTCCTAGACAATAAAACCGCCGTTGGCGTGCTTAATTGTTCTCCCTAAATGCTTTCATTTCTTAATTTAAATTTTTGTGTAAATATATTCAGCAACTATCGATAAAACGGAGATGGCCAACTTATATTTGGTAAAACCAATAATGTTTTATATAATCACTGTTCTAAAAATTGTTAGATAAATAACGGGTAGAAATAATAAGGACATTTTCCCCAAACATTGCTGTATTTTCGGATGAGAAAAAAAAACTGTTAACATAATTTAAATCTTTTTTCTGAAAAATAATACAAGAATTATTAGCACTCAAAAAAGTTGTATGTGAACTGAATATTTTCATTCTTTGGTTAAAAATGTCTGGGACTCTGGATAAAATGACTCAGTCAATATGAAACTAAATGTTCGTTGCCTGAAGTTGTATTAAAATTTTCAGTCAAATCGATTTACGTTAAAATTGTTTGCAGGCATAAAACTGTTCTCGACAAAGATGTTCGTGCAAGAGCAAATATTTACAAACACATAATGTAATTAATAAATGCATCTAATACTAAAACCTTTAGAGAACAAATATGATGCAAACATATAATATTGCGTGAACGATATATATATATATATATATATATATATATATATATATATATATATATATATATATATATATATAAAGAACAGTAAGATATATAATCCGGTGTTATTTCAATTGAGCACTGTTGAGTGATAAGCTAATTCTACAAACAACAGCCACCTGCACTAATGCAAAGCTCTTCAGTAAAATGAATGGAACACTTTGGCTGATTGGCATTTGTTTACATTTGTAAAAACAATTCGCTGGATTTAGTTGTGTAACTCTACCGAGTGAAGATAGCTCTGGCTGACACCAAATTAGTTGTGTTTCAATCCTGGCTTGAGGCATTCGGAAGTCTAGTCGCATTGAGGAGCTGTGATACAGCGAAACAGTACTGTCTGTGAATGACATATATATATTATATATATATATATGCGAATGTGTGTGTATATATATATATATATATATATATATATATATATATATATATATATATATATATATATATATTTCAAATTAAGCAGACAAGTTTTCTCTGCATTATTTTGTTGCATTTGTCTAATTTTCGAATATGTTATTGGAAATCTAAAACGTATTCATGAATTTGTTGTGGTTTGTACAAGTATTTTCGACCGTAACAGTCATTACCAGAAAATCATTCTCATATTCTATTGGCTACATCTAATTATTTTTGGAACGCTAAAATTCAGTTTTAATCCAACTATATGCTTACCTTTCTGAGATGAGGTATTATGTACACTATTTAATTTATTCGGACTATTGTCCTCATCTTTGTCGCCATGTTTGTCACAACGGCACGTGGAACTAGACATGGTACGTGGAACTAGAACAGTCTACCCAAGTGAGGGAAATAAAGGGTTCAGTTCGACATTCCAACCACTTACCGTGTTCTCTCAAAACACAGATATTTAAACTACTGCACCTGCTTGATTTTACTGTCCCCGACCTGCAAATATGATATGCGATGACGCTAATGTTGACTTAAAATCTCGGACATTGTTAAACTATGAAACTTTTCATTTTTCCGTTTATAGAAGGACATCTGCCAAACGGCCTTACTAGCTCTTAAGTTTTGGCAATACACGATGTGACATACAACCACAACTTGAATAGATTAAATTTATCTGCCAGTTGTTAAATACAATTAGAATCCTATTTCCCAAATATTAGAATATGTTATTTATTTTTTTAAAATATTATTTTAGCGTTTTCATGGTGAACACTCTTTTTAATTAACACTTTTTCAATTCATATAAAGCCTTGTATCTTTTACACGTATTATTATGTCGTATTTGTGTATATGTTTAAGCAATTTTATATTGTGTTCAATGGAAGTCATTCCAGTACTGGAGGCGCCGTATCTTCCTTTTCATTTTAATTTATTCTAGATTAGCAGATTCTTTCAGAAAGGAATTCAAAAGAACTTTCCATTACGAGCATTTGACATTGCGAATACATTTTATTACGTTTCCCTTTTTAATATTTAAACATATTTTATTCCACTTACAATGTAACTGCGCGACATTACTTTCCGAGCAGTTTCCTCGTCACTGGTTTGCTATACTTACAAAAGCCGAGTTAAATTTTCGATATCCAAAATCCATACCCAAACTAAAAAGCCATTACCTGTATATGAAGCTAATAAATCCATTAGCCCCAGTGTCCAAGTGGTTAGAACGTTCGCTTTCTGACCATGATACCAGGGTTCGAATCTCAACAACTCGACTTGAATGAAATCATAGTTGACTATGACGGAGCTAACTGAAGCCGTCGATTGTTGTGCTAGCGTGACCGATCGTGGTTTCCTGGTTCAAACTGTTCATCACGCCAGATGATACACTCCCAGAAATTGTAACTAACGTCATAGCATAGATGAAGGAACAAACAAAATGTGTCTGTGCAGGTGTCTGCAAAAGTGATTGCTCTCGTCGACATACGAACGACCATCTATTATTATTGTACCATATGATGAACAGTGATTAAAATTACGCGCCATTCGGTAGAGTTAAAGAAATTCAATGAACTTAGTATGCATTGCAATATCTGTGCGTAGTAGTAGTCATATTACAGTTCTCCGTGTTCTGAATATTCACAGGTTTTACTCGTTATAGATGTTTTCTATGTTCGCCAATTGTTCTCTATTTATTCTTGTCTCTCTAATTTGCACACGATATTACAGAACTATTAATAAATAAATCCAAATATACAAAATACCCATGTTATATATATAGTTCACAATTTATTTCTTATTTATGTAGGTTCGGTTGTAATGCAGCGAATTTATATTTTTTATCCGGATCGTTTTTGTTTGGATTCCGTGAAAATTTTGCACAATGTTTTCTCTATGCTTTCCGCTTACAGAAGTACTTATCAAATAATTTTTATACATTTTTAAAAAATTTAATAATGTCCTTCATAATAAATAAAGATATGTGAGTACGGTTACAACTTCAGCATTAAGAACAGAAGATCATCGCCAAATTCAGTCAGTCGTGAAAATAACAATGTCAGCAGGGGAGTGGGCATGCTATTTATACGGTGACAAGTTCTAGCACAGGATAAGTGTAGGCGACTAAAATACTGGTACAATTATATCCTTAAATATAATACGCCATATATATATATATATATATATATATATATATATATATATATATGTGTGTGTGTGTGTGTGTGTGTGTGTGTGTGTGTGTGTGTGTGTGTGTGTGTGTGTGTGTGTGTGAATTACAATTAATGAGATCCACTCAATTTACCTCATACATGTGATCATTTCGTCCATGGGAAAGTAGTTTTTACCCTGGGCTTATCAATGCAAATACATTTACATTTTTTTAGTAAATGTATTTGCATTGATAAGTCCAGGGAAAAACTATTTTCCCATGGACGAAATGATCATCTGCATGAGGGAAATTGTTTGGATTTCATTAATTGTAATTAACTTATATGCTCTACAATAAAAATTATATTGAGCTCTTTTTTCCGGCTCAGTTTTAATATTTTATATTAATAGGGTTTACTTGGATTATTTACCCACGGTTTTTTAAATACACACACACACACACACACACACACACACACACACACACACACACACACACACACACACACACATACATATATATATAGAAGCTTTGAATAGATGTTGATACGTATATGGTCTTTTCAGATGAGCTTATATGATTATTTGAAGAGATGGTTTGTTTTGTTTATAAATCCAAATGATTTCTTTCCTTTTATTTGAGTCAAATCGGAGCCCCGGAGTAAATGTGCACAGAAACCGAATTTCGTCATTGTATTTCTGGCTATTAGAGGACACATGTCTCGTATACCGCGGTTGTTGTCGGCTAATACTTTTGATATTGAACTTTCCGATTGGATCAAAATTGATATCTATTTTGGGAGGCGACGACAAAGACTTTTTCACTTAGAGAATTGGCGAACAGAAAATTATTTGCCAATTACTTTCAATTTAGCCTTATGGTGAACTATGCTACGCTAAGGAAATATCAATATTCCTCTTTGGAAATTACCAAGCAGTTTACTGAAGTTTACAAATAAAGACACCATTATTTAGCCTAAAGCATATGCAATTTCCCTCGATCCTATTATCTTTGCCAGCTAATTTTATTTTATTTAACAGATACGCATTTCACACGATATCGGATTTTACTCTGCAAGAAATTTTCATCAATAAAGTTGGTATTAACCAAGAGGTATCGGTGAATCTTTAAACTATACTTATATTTATATTATTTACATTAATCGTACTATTGTCCTCATCTTTGTCGCCATATTTATTACAACGTTTCGGCCGTTGTATGCTCTGGCCTTCTTCAGGTGGCTGGAATTTCAAACTGAACCCTTTATCTCGCTCACTGGGGTAGACTATTCTAGTTCCACGTGCCATGTTTTTTAATGGATGTCAGTTATCAGTTATCTCCTGTTAATTTCCCTCTGAAAGTTCTCAAATGCCTTAATCGGGTATTGAACTCACACTCTTTGGGTCCTGTCAGTGGATCTAACTAACGCCTTTATCCACTGCGCCATGTTTCCTTGAAGTAGTTCTAAAATTTTCATTTTATTTTAAACCAATCACATATTTTGGTTACATTATTCTCCTAACTATAAAACTTAATTCATTCAATACGTTTA
>OZ038486.1:24865952-25003452 GCA_964036315.1 Acanthosepion esculentum
ATCAGCGTGTGAATGTTAATGCGATCTAATCATATATTTCTTCTTTTCTTAACGATTCTTCTTTAATGTTCTTGGGCAAAGTTTTCATGTCCGTAGTATGAAACGTTAATTCACAGATGTGAGGTTTGTATTAAGTGATTTGAATTAATTGGAAAGTCGATATGAATTTCTACAATAGCCAATATGAAACGACTTGCGTTCTTTATGTATTAACACTGGTAAATCGTACTGACAAACAAATTACTCTTATTTAATGTGAGATTTTCTCCGACAATGCTTCCCTTCAATCGATTTGTTAATCTCTTATATTTGCATTCGTCAACAGAATCAACCATTTTATGTAAAATTGTTCTCCATTCGTTTCTGTCGTACCAATATTGTTATTTTTCTATCAATGTCTCTCTTCTGACATATTCTGTTTGTAGTTCAGGTCCCCATTGGTGTTTTCTGGTGAGCCAGTGTCAGGAAAGAAACGAGTTAATTAAACCAGACATACGTTGGTTAATAAGAGCGGAACTTATTTACACAGTAGAGAGTCTGATGTTGTTGTGTTAGATTTGATTGTCGTGTTGGGATTGGTATCATCGTCTGAGGTTGGGATTGTGCCGTGTATTGACGACGAAAATCTACAAGTATTGTATTACTTGAAACAATAGTTAAACTAAAGAATGAATGAAATGAGATAGAAATGTTTATTCTGTCGGTAACTTTAATGTAGGGAATGTTCTAGGATATTTTCCAAAAATAAATTCTAAATTCAAAGCATTTTTAAAGATAATCTTTGTAAAAGTAAGATCATAATTTCAACCAAAATCAATTTAAAAATCTATCGTTTTTTTTAACAACTGATATATATTACAGTAAAAGATTAGTACATATACATGCTAATCTTATAGATTCCCATGAAGTGGAATGTTTACTACTATGATTTCCCTACCAACTTACCCTGTTGTTGAGTTAAAGAGTTTTTTTTTCTAAGCCATATGCGTATATTCTCAGGGTTCAAATCTTAGCGTCCTACTCCGACCTCGGCACTATATGAAAGAGAATTAGTCTCATGAAATTTGCTCTACGCATACTTCCAGCATTTTTACGCGTCTGCAAAAGCTGAAAATATTTTGCGTCTGTTAATAGAGTTTTCAACGCATCTACTACAGTGTAAAGTCCAACCGGAGTCAGTTTGATGCAACTATTGTAATCGACGCCATTGATTTTTCACATATTCATAATGTTATATACGTAGCTGTAAAAGCAAAATAATATCTAAGATATTATTTCATAACTCATACTGAGATTTCTGTTTTAATAGTAAAACATTAATATAATAACAGTTTTTTAGGAATTGGGTAGAGTTCGCATATTCAAGTTAGTACCTATGCATAAAATTGACTCCCTTAATATCTTTGCTAATCTTAACACATCTCAAAGAATCTGACAAACACAACATATGCGATGGACGGTTAGCGTAATGGTTCACATCGTAAAAATTGAAATCGGCCTGCGGGGTTCCAATTTCAGCTGTATTTTGTACATTCACTTTTGCAGAAAATTCCTTTCGGTGAGGAATAGATACATCAAATCGCTCCCTTGTTTCGGTTTAAATGCACCTAAGGAGTGTAAAAAGTGCATTCAAAATTACAAAATGTCATAGAGACAGCTATAATAAAATAGTTTTCTACTTTTCCCATGAAATCATAACAATTCGCATATAACTAATGACTTACAGTGAAGAGTCCCACTCGTCTACACCCTGAATAAGTATGGCGTTAAATGCATACCTTGGAGACCATATCTCCAGTTGATCGTTGATCTAAGTGAGCTTTTGGTACTTCCAGTCTTCGACACACCAAAATCATGTCCCCAAACGAAGTACCATATCATGATACGAAGGTCAACAGAGAAAAATTAGAAATTCAAAACATTTTAGTCGAAAAAGCGAAAAGCAGTTCTTATTGAAGAAATTTATAGAATAGCTGGCCACACGTATCCGAGTATACCCATCTACTAGGGCGACTAAAAAATCCCTATTGCAGACGCTTGCTCAGGTGCATTTGTTTATATTTCAACACCCACATTGTATTTATACTGCATCTATGCTTAGCTACAGCTTAATTACAGTTTCTGGGAAAGATGGTGTTATCTAGCGTGATCATAAAATTTTTAACAAGGCCTATCGACGGCCCTCAAGGGTTCCGTCTACCCAATTTCACTCACAAGGTTTGGGCCAACTTTTCAAATGCAAATTGGGATCGGTCCTTCCAGATGGTGATGGTGAGATTCGAAACCGGATCTCATTTTCAGAATGCGAACGTTCTAACCACTGGGCCAATGCCCATCATGAACAGATCATATCTTCATTAAATATTATAATGGCAATCTAAATCGCCTCAATGTAATTATCATTTTTTATTTCTATTTAATAACTGAGTCTTCTTACAGTAAAGGAATAAGATGGATATTAATATCTATATTGAACCTGTAGATCGGAATTGAAGTGCATAGTTCGTCCTGTGCTTTGCTTGCCAAATAGGTTTTACGCGATGGACTTGATAGCCACACAGCCAACAGGATTTTAATTCAGAGTTATCCTTCTCTTAATCTGTTTACCAACCAAAGCTAGGGAACTCATTTTTCTCTGCGATTAACCCATAGCTGTAGGGAGGAAAGAAATTACTTATAACTTTCACGTGTCTATTTCTGTTAAAGCGAACGCCACAGACCCAACATGAATTTGAACTCGGCAGGTCAACCCCACTTTCAATACCGATAACCGCAACGCTACATTCACATTCAGTAAACGAATTAACCTAGACTAAATGCGTTATGATGGAAAAGATATTCAAACTACGTATTCTATTAGATATGACATTCCTTGATTAAAAAATTGATATTCCATAACATCTTAAGGATTTTCTAATGGATTTACAAAAGTAACCGTGTCGTAGAAATTAAATAACATGCCTCGCTTTGAATTATTCTTTTGGCAGATCCCGCCATATATTAGCACCTGCGAGGTCATTTTGCAATGAGTTTTTGTTACAGTTATTCCAGAGAAAATCAAAGGATAGAAATTAAGCAATTAATATAGAATAATAACACAAATGTCAGATGTGGTGTTCAAATTAAAAAAAATGATAACATTTTTTCATCATATTGTAAAACTAAAAATTATTGTTTTACTTACTTTTAAATTTCTGCAGTAAATATTAAATTACAATTACAGTTTTACCCGGATATAAGAGAGTTGTCGAGACCGGAGAAGGAGTCTCTTATATACGGGTTTATCTTATATCCGGGTTTGGTCTATTTTGTTTTATTAACACAGGCTCTAATTTGGGACCAGAGAAAATCTCCCTTACATCCGGGTTTCTCTTTTATCCGGGTCTCTTATATCCGGGTTACACTGTATATTCGAATCTGCAACTTATTCAGTCAAATTGTGGCCATAATATTTGGTGGGACGGGGTTTTTTTTTAGCCCGCTACAGAAAATGAAATGTTTTCTTGACTAATTGCTCGACAAAAATCCTACAATCTTTTTACGTTGTAAAAATCAGATGATTAACAGATTTTATTGAACTTTTCAATAATAAAATAATATTTTAATATTTTTTTTATTTTCTAGAAATACATTAAAATCTATCATTGAATCAAACTATGCATGCGCACACGCAAACGAACATAGACACGCAAATTAAATAAGTTGAAATCAATTTCTCTGCCGAAAGAGGGGGTAATATGGAAAGGCTAAAACTACTTGAATTAATTTTTATTACACATTCTGTGTTTTAATTAAAATACATAATCGTTATTTTTCGTGGATACCCGTGTTTGAAATCGACGCCCAGTTTGTTTTATATTATTTTAAAAAAATGCGTATTACGTCTATCGTTTTGACTAATGTTAATATAGAAAATGGGTTTTCTGGCAGGGTTCGAACCTGTTTCCGCCACTAAAGGAGAAAAACAGCTTCGTCCGGCGAGTTCAAGCGGCCAGAGAAAGCGTTACAGAGTGGGGGCGTCTATTTCAAACACTGTTACCCAATAAAAATAATGTTTGATATATTAAACACTTCAAATAATATATACTTCTTTATCTTTTCTTGGTCGCAATCACCTCATGCAAGTCGCTAAATGCGTTAAGACACAATGGGTTTCTGGCTGTGGAAGTACCAGGAAATGGTAACATTACTAAAGAGCAAGAACAAAAGATGAGTAATCAGGAGGAGAATGTATAGCGAATTACATTGCATTTAATCTTTGGAAGAGTAAAGCTAACTGGAAAATATGGAGCCAAAAAAGAAGTTCCACAAATGAGAGGTGCGAGAAGAGAAACTGAAGACACAATACTTACTGTTACATCTATCCAACACATCTGTAAATTGATGATACCTCTTCGCCAATTTAGAAATGAGCTGAAATTCATAAAGTATATGTACTATGACGATGAGCTTATCCGAACAATTACCATGAAAGTATTTATAGAAAGACACAGGGAGACAAACTTACGATGGTATGAAAGTGACTGAAACCGAGTTACCAGATCAGGGCCAGTAATATTTCTGATACTTCTTTGGATTTTATCAAGGATATCTAGATTTATACCAGAAGCACCGGACCATATGCCGCAGCAATATTCTAAGCTAGTCGAATAATAAAATTTATAAATATGTAAGATAGATTCTGGAAAGGAAAGATTGTCTAGAACGACAGAGTGAACCAACCTTCTTTGAAGCTAACATTTAGAAGTGAATATATATATATATATATATATATATATATATATATATATATATATATATATATATATATATATATATATTAGTAAAAGTAACATATGACATAGAGAAACAAGTTAGATTTGAAATTAATAGTCCCATGCCGTAATATAAGCGACGGGGTGCTGAAAAAGTAAAGGGGTATCACTGACTATTACTACGTCACAATAGCTATTGGTTTTGACTTAAATTAAATAAAAAAAAGAAACCAGAAACAATAGGTAATCTGACATAGGATGCACTCTGAATTTAAACCTATTAAAGTGTCTATAAGTTCTCTCAGATAATATTCTTCAGAAGGTTAATCTAAAATCTAAATAAATTGAATTAGGACAATTGAATTTATTTATACAGGTTATATTTAACTTTATTGAATTTTCACAGACTTTTCCTTTATTTAAACCAAATTGCAGATTAATTTTTTGCTCTTCATGTTATTGTTTTTACATTTCTTTGTCATTCCATTCTGAAGTGAAATCCAATATTCCACCAGTACGTAAGCGATCATTGTTCTCATTTTTAATTGTCTGAACTGCCATGAATTCTTCGGAAACATATTCGAGTCATTTCTTGCAACTCCACGACAGATTAGTATTTCTCGACATTCTGCCATTCAACAATACATCTGTCTTGGATACATAGGTATATACTTGTCTATAAAAAATGTGCCATACGTGATGAACGCTTGGGCGATCCTATCTCTTCCGATTCATGACTGATTAGGCAGAAACTTTTTCGCATCAGGATTCCGTTTATTTCTATAGTAGACTGGTTGCCAACCAAGTCTATATGACGCGGTATGTCCTGATATTAAGCCTTATAGCTGTGGAATAATAAAAAGACCTTTTCCCTAAGGTTATTTGCGCATGTGAATGTAACGAAATGAACTGTAATTCGAACTTTGGTCGTTATGTCTTATTTCGAGTCGTGATCCATTAAAGCACACCTCAAATGACTTTAATAAGAAAGTAAGCACAAAACGCTATTCAATCTCATATTTCCGCCTATTCTGTTCCATCCAATTTTCCTGAATTTATTTTGGGAAAGGCTTGAATTCGTTCGAATTTCCTCCCGCTTTGAAGCAAATAGCATGGCATGTTTGAAATAGCAACCAGACTAGGAGCAAGGCAATTATTTTCGCTATAATTTATCTTAATTGTTTATAAGTCTTGCTTTGGGTATTGCTGCCACATCATATCTGACGCTCCTGTCATGTATTTAGAGATACTTGATAAAATCCAAAGAAGAATCTGCAATATACTTGGTCCTAATCTGGCATATCCACTGCAGTCACTTTCCAACCACCGTAGCGTAGCTTTACTGTATATTTTTCATATATTACTTTCATATTTATTCTTCTGCTAAACTTTCCCTTGTGGTCACTGGATTTTATGGATTTAAGCGCAGTACTGGATTAGCGGAAAGGTCTAATCAGTTTTAAAGGTTAGCTATAAGAATACATTCTATCTAACAGTTTCAGCTGTCGTACTTCTCGCTTGTGGCACTCTATTCCGGCGAAAAATCATATCATCGGGAAAGTAGGGAAATGCAACTATCGATAAGAGAGGGTGGAAAATGTAACACACAAATCCAAACGCACGTACGAATCGGGAAAATGTTTTACAGCATTGTTATATACCGTTGCTGTGAACCCTAATAGGTATTTTCCAATCCTCATGAATACGTTGGACATTATAGTAAGAGTGGGGAGTAATATGCTTTCTAAGTAGTCCACCACTAGTAGTGGTTTGCCTGCTCCACGCCGCTGGCGTGCATTGTATTTTGTTGATGTTATAAAGATTACCATTTCATTTGCAACCTCCCCTTTGGTTATTCCTCATTCAGTAAGCCATATATATTACAACAGAAATATAAGCAATGCATTCAGGGATAGCAATTACCGTCAGGAACAGGGAAAATTTAGCTTACCGACGATAAAGGAGCTAATAACAATACGACAGTGAATGCTGGACAGTTTCCTCACTGATGAGGATAATAAAGACGAGGAAAGAGCGTGTAGATCAATTAACTCGAAATACTGAAGTCATGGGAAACAGGGTGAAACCGTGGCTAAATAACTTAAATAGTATGTGTGAATTAATATAAGAATAGGAGGAAAGAGTAATGGGTAACGTTGAATGAGCAATAATAGAAAAGAATTATTGAAGGGACATGAACGGATATGGAGTCCTGCATTCTGTGAAGCAACTTTCACCATATTTAGCCTCTTTTCTTTTCAGGAAGTATGCTTGCAGACATGACACGGACTTTGGCTTGAATGTCCGGCTTTATTTACAGGGCAATATTCCAGGAAGTCACATGACCTTATGAGTCGTAGTAAATAGTAACATCCTGAATCCTCGAGTTGCCAATTTGTCATTTACACTTTAATCATGAATGAACCATGGCCATATCTTTGGAAAGGGTATAAATTATTAATTAATGCTATCAACTGGCCTCCACTGTAGACACATGATGATTCTCGCCGTTTAAGAGTTAAGCATTACTTGATCTAGAAGCAGGATAGAAGTCCGGAATAAAGAGGGAGGATAGAATGTTACTCTCAGGCATATTGTTCAATTTGACTTATATTAAGCATTACAGATCTTCTAATCGCAAAAAATATGAAGAAAGAAATAACTGATTTTTTTTCTACGTACAAAGCGCATATCGTCGTTGAAAATGCGTTTGGAAGATTGTTTTATGTTTTCGGTTTTAAAATCACAGACAAAATAAAAACTTGGAGAGACAGAGAAAGTACAGACTGCGAAAACAGAAAAACGTTTTTTTTTTTATTTATAAACTCTTATTGAACGAAAATATATCACAGCAGTTGAAGAAAAACTTATAAATATTCTCCTATCAGTGTTCAAAATTCTGTCCTTCATGTTCAACACTATCAGCAACAGTTCTACCAACCATTTGAGGCATTTGTATAAAAATGTATCAGAAAGTGATTCTTGTAATTCAAGAATTGTTTTCGGTTTCAGCCTGTAAACGAGATCATTCATTGCAACCCACAAGGAAATAAATCTGGTGGTATTAGGTCTGGTGGTCGTTATGGCCACTCAGATCACCCCGTCTGTCGACCTCAGCTCAGACAAAAGAGGCGTTACATTTGCGCCAGCCTATATATGGTTCTATGGACGAGTAATAAAATTTGCGGCAGCCTATATATGGTTCTATGGACGAGTAATAAAATTTGCGGCAGCATATATATGGTTCTATGGACGAGTAATAAAATTTGCGGCAGCCTATATATGGTTCTATGGACGAGTACTACAATTTGCGGCAGCCTATATATGGTTCTATGGACGAGTACTAAAATTTGCGACAGCCTATATATGGTTCTATTGACGAGTAATAAAATTTGCGGCAGCCTATATATGGTTCTATGGACGAGTACTACAATTTGCGACAGCCTATATATGGTTCTATGGACGAGTAATCAAATTTGCAGCAGCCTATATATGGTTCTATGGACGAGTACTACAATTTGCGGCAGCCTATATATGGTTCTATGGACGAGGACTAAAATTTGCGGCAGCCTATATATGGTTCTATGGACGAGTAATAAAATTTGCGGCAGCCTATATATGGTTCTATGGACGAGTACTACAATTTGCGACAGCCTATATATGGTTCTATGGACGAGTAATCAAATTTGCGGCAGCCTATATATGGTTCTATGGACGAGTACTACAATTTGCGGCAGCCTATATATGGTTCTATGGACGAGTACTAAAATTTGCGACAGCCTATATATGGTTCTATGGACGAGTAATAAAATTTGCGGCAGCCTATATATGGTTCTATGGACGAGTACTACAATTTGCGACAGCCTATATATGGTTCTATGGACGAGTAATCAAATTTGCGGCAGCCTATATATGGTTCTATGGACGAGTACTACAATTTGCGGCAGCCTATATATGGTTCTATGGACGAGGACTAAATTTGCGGCAGCCTATATATGGTTCTATGGACGAGTACTACAATTTGCGGCAGCCTATATATGGTTCTATGGACGAGTAATAAAATTTGCGGCAGCCTATATATGGTTCTATGGACGAGTACTACAATTTGCGACAGCCTATATATGGTTCTATGGACGAGTAATCAAATTTGCGGCAGCCTATATATGGTTCTATGGACGAGTACTACAATTTGCGGCAGCCTATATATGGTTCTATGGACGAGTACTAAAATTTGCGACAGCCTATATATGGTTCTATGGACGAGTAATAAAATTTGCGGCAGCCTATATATGGTTCTATGGACGAGTACTACAATTTGCGACAGCCTATATATGGTTCTATGGACGAGTAATCAAATTTGCGGCAGCCTATATATGGTTCTATGGACGAGTACTACAATTTGCGGCAGCCTATATATGGTTCTTTGGACGAGGACTAAAATTTGCGGCAGCCTATATATGGTTCTATGGACGAGTACTAAAATAATTAAGCATGTGAATAACAAGGACGTTTTAAGTGTAATAAGTACTACAAGAGAACTGAAATCAGAAAAAACTAATCGAAAATGCTTAGCACTCATAAAGAAGAAATAATATTTTAATAATTTAACACTCCATTCACAGGAGACATATTGTATGCAAAAGTCGTAGGGTAAACCAGCGTGCAACTAACATTATCAGTGTGAGTAAATGTATTTCAGAATTAGAGCTTTGAGTAAGTCGTAGTAGTTACTTATACCAACAATGGAGATACATTTATGGAGAGCCATGATCGTGTACATCCTGGGGAGATATGGTTCAAAGAAAAAAAGAGGCCGATGATAATTAGCTAGTGAGTAGGGTAAGCTGAGTTACGTCAAAATATAATAGATTTTGTTTTGTTTTCTTTTACGGCATATCAGCAGAAATGGATTATTTAATGCCAACAAAAATTTTATTGCTGGTAATATTTTTTCCAAGAATGTATTACTTGGCAATATTTATTTTTCTTTCTTCAAAAAAGTATTGCTGTTAATAATGTATTTCCGGTAATAATTACTTACTGAAATATATTGCTGGTAATATTTTTTCCTTCAAAAATATATTGCTGGTAATAATCCTTCTCAAAAAATTCATTGCTGGTATTAAAACCTACTTTTAAACTTTCATAGTGTTTTGACCCCAGTTTGGGGGATAACTATTTTCCCATAGCTGGGAACCTAACGGTTGCTACCACATCGGGTCAAGGTGGACCTGGGAACATCGGCAATTAAGAGTTGGTTTCACACTCCTCAAAAGCTCCTGAACATAGGCCTTGCTCTCGGATGTAATTTGTCGTCTTACCCAGGAAAGACGGAACATTGAAGACAGTAGGTAAAAGGTAATTATTTAATCCTCTATAAATAAAATGTACCAACCAGCATATTTTCTTCATATGCTTATCTCCACCATATAAATAACAGTTTCGTACAGCTGATGGCTAACAACTAATCCTAGCCGAGACGAACAAACTACTAGAGAATTAGTGGTGAATACTTCCTGCTAATTATAGCCTACGGCATTCTATTCTTTACTAAGTTTTTGCTTCGGATATCAACATGGACAGGGTATTAAAATCTACAAATCTCGATCTAGATAGTATGACGCCCGAGGCAGATAAGATATGAAGTCATTGGTACCAAACTTTTTAAAACTTCCCCAATCAAACTGAGGATATCTGCTGAATATTCTTATAGACTACGTGTCGTTTAATGCATACAAACAGTTCAGTGAATATAAGAGATTTGAAGAAGCTTTTAAAATACTAAAGAGAGTTTTCGTCCAAGCAAAAAGTTAAATATAAGCCAGGCATGTACCTGCAACCACAGGCTTGAGAAAACTTGGATCAACATCTTCATGTATTGCAGGTTCTGGCAAAGATGATACCGCTCAAACTGAGGAAGCTGTTAGAGACGCCTTTGCTGCAGGGTTATCCTCACCTGCTATTCGACAGAGATTTCTTGAAAAGAAAACGCTTACCTCCACAGAAGCTGGAAATCCAGTGCGAGGTGAAGAAATGGCTATCTTAAATTCTGAAGCCTATTTTGCTGATACCCAAACAAATTGTCAAGCGGCATCGGAAGCATTAGGCATCTTAAATGTAAGTATCCGACTCAAAGAACGATTTGCTACAATTACAAGAAGGGGGGGGTCAGTTGCTTTGAAGGCTAATACGTTTTCTGCTGTATTAGCCGTTATAGACAAGGTAACTACTGAGCTACAGGCATTTTTTAAAAAGCCACATTAAAATGCCTCGTGTATAAGAAACAATACCGAAATATTAGATTCTGGAAGTATTCATAGATTTATTGACACCAATATAGGTCAATCTATGGGTTTGGACGTTAGACCTACAAACTCTAGTGTCAACATGGTTTCACCTGACTTGTTATTAAAAAATATGTTGAAAAATGTAAAGCGAATCTTACGATGAGTATAGAAACTTACAAAAATATTTTTTTTTCCGTAATGGATAATGTATGTGCTGATGTGATCCTCGGACAAGTCTTTAAAGGCCTGCACAAAGAATATCAATTTTATATGAGGTTGACAGACCACCTCTAAAACTTTGTGGGTTAGCTACCATGAAGATTTCACATCGTACTGTTTGAAAATATGCCGTCTGTCGATATTTAGCCACCCCCCATGAGGGTTGCATGTAGCACAAGGCCGGGTTTAACCTGGGTTTTCCGAGCCCGTAGGCTCGGCCAAAAATTGCCCGTAGAACCCGTATAAACGGGATCGGGTTGGTCAACCTCCCCGAACGAGGGACTGCCCTTCGGCGGAGCCTCGTCCGGGTTCCTCTCTGCTCAGAGGCAGAGAGTTAGACCGTCTAGCACTTGACGTACTGACTAAATCTACCGCCTGACAGTATTTACTACCCCCCACAAGGGATAGATGTGGCACAAGGCAGGGTTTAAAGTGGGGTATTCTCGTGCCCGTAGGCTCGGCCAAAAAATGTCCGTAGATCCCGTATAAACGAGATCGGATTGGTCAACCTCCCCGAACGAAACTCTGCCCTTCGTCGGAGCCTCGTCCGGGTTTCTCTCGGCTCAGAGGCAGAGTACGACCGTCTAGCACTTGACGTACTGACTAAATCTGCCTCCTGACTGTAGCCTGTGAAATACCGAAGATATTTATAAGGAGGGTAATAAAAATCCTGTTTAATTTAGATATCATTGAGCCCAATGGATGTCCTTGGGAACTAAGGACAAGAGAGGGAAAAAAAGGTTAGTCATAGATTATTCACAAACGATAAATCGTTTTACCTTATGAGAAGCTTATCCTCTACCTAAAATTGCAGCAATAGTTTCGGAAGTAACAAAATATAGTTTGTACTCTAAAGTATTCCTAAAATAAAGTGCGTGTCGCTAAGTTCCCCTACTTAAAGCAGACAGCCCTTCTACGGATTTTGACGCGGTGGTAAATTGTATAATTTCAAGCCGTTTGTTATTACAAATGGGGTGGCTGGGTTTCAATGAATTTTGGATGTAATAATTGAAAAGGGAAATCTAAAAGGCCCATTCGCTTATATAAATGGCGTAGCCATTTGTGGTATTAAGAAAAGAGAAAATAACACTAACTTGGGAAGATTCAAAGAATTTATCGAAACCTTACGGTCTCATCTTAAATGAGAATAAATGTGTCTACAGAGTAACGAAAATTAAACTGGGCTATGAAGTAAGTAAAGGGACCATTAGACCAGACACTGAACGTATAAGAGCTCCTCAGTAGAGAAAGATGTTAACAAGATCACCGAAGCAATCAGAGAATGGCGTCATTAACTGAAAGGTAAATATTTTCTTCTTGTCACGGACCAAAAAGCTCTATCGTGCATTTTCGATAAGTATAAAGCTTTAAAAACTAAAACGACAATATCCAACGCTGGTAAATTGAATTTTCCCCTTACAAATATGGTATAAGATATCGACTGAGCATCATGACTTCATATCTAGACGTATTAGAGAGAGTAAATTGCGCTTCTGTCGTAAATATCGACCTTAAAGATTACATAATACTATATTTCAAGAAATTTTTATGTTTAACGCTGTTTTTAAAGATACAAGTATTTAAGTAAATGCTCTGTATTAAATAACATTTACCGGCCTGAATGTCCGAGAAATTTAAATAGAAAATATTCGTCCTCCGACAGGATTCGAACCTGTATCCTATACGGAACCGTCATTTAGCTTGACGTGCCTTTAACCGATTTGGCTACAGAGGAGCGTTCGGTTGGCAATCTATTTTATCCTGAAGTATCAAGAATGATGCACTTTATAAGGGCGTGAAATTTGCCCCACTCATCAGAGGAAGTAAAGAGAATGAATGAAAAATGTAATAAGTGTGCCACAAAAAAACGAGATGTGTGAGAGAAGGCGGCAAATTAATCAAAGCCATTCACACCTTCGAAAGAATAAATATAAATTTCATGTGTCCGCTTCCTTCATGTCGAGGAGGAAACAAGTAATTATTGACTGTACATGATGAATAAAGTCGTTTTCCCTTTCGGTTTTGCATATAAGGACATGCTCACTACAATTGTATTGACGTGTTTACAGGGAAACGGTCAAGTGGAGAGACTGAACGGAACTCTGAAGGACGATCAACTTAGCCTTAAAATAGAGAAGGTTTACCTGTGCATCAATGGGAAACAGTTTTATCTGACGCTCTCTACTCGATTTGTTCCTTAATGTGTACAACCACGAATTGTACTCCACATGAACAGATGTATACTTATCTGAGAAAATCTACCGCCGGAAGAACTGTTACTTCGGGGTTCCTTCCTGGGAAAGTGCTCATGACAAAACACGTTTAGGACAGCAAGGACGTAGCTACTTTAAGAGAAGTTGAGCTGGTGTAGGCGAATCATTATCACGCTTTTGTTAGGTTACCAAATGGAAAAGAAAGTATTGTTTCTTTACCTCATCTCGCTCCTGCTGTAGAAGAAACAACAAGCTCCGAACCTGAAGCAGTTACAATAGTCTCAAATTAGCATACGAAAATCAGAAGATACTGCACGACAACTAGTGTCTAGTGATTCAACTGAAGGTGAACATGTAACTTCCTCAGCCAAAACACTGCAAAAATGCCCCAATCCAAATCTTCAAATGCGTTCAACGCGTATCACCAATTAACCTTAAAGTATCGATACCGAACAGTAACAGTAAAAAGTTATATATTTTTAACTGCATTTCTTTTAATTTGCGAAAATAAAGTATTCCAAATTTACATCGTCAAAAATGAAGAGAAGAATGTTATATTCCTATACATATCTCTACCATATAAATAGCAGTTGATACAGCTGGTGACAAAAAACTAAACCCGACATCGAAGACTAAACTATTAGTGAAATATTGGTGAATGTTTCTATCTAATTGTAGTTTACGACACAGTATACTTAAATGCAAAATATGCGATATATGTTTTTTTTGGGGGGGGGGGAATTGTATGGTGCTATACATTCTTCCCTTTTTTTGCGTTATTGCTCACCCAAATACAAAGACGAAAAGGCACTCCTTAGAGTGACTTATAAAAGTAATAATTCCCAAAACCTGAACAAATTATCGAACAACAGAAAATAATTTTTTAGTTAGGCAGCTGCTGCAAGAAATATAAAGGGGAGAGAGGCTGCCCCCTTAAGGTAAGGCTTCAAGAACACTAGAAAGCTGTAACAAGAGGGGAAGTGGAAAAATCAGGCGTGGCTGACCACATAGGGAGAGAGAAGTGAGATCACCGCCCTCTGTGAGATCAGGTTGAGATCATAGACAAAGAACACTATTGGAAAATTCGTAAACTTAAGGAATCAGCATATATGCTAGGCCAGATAAATCTCCTGAGTCGACCAAGCATAGAAATGTATATAATATGGAAACCAGTAATAAGGAGTGCCAGAGAAAAGCGATAATAACAAAAAAAATTGCAATATGAGCTCTGGTAATAACATACAATGATAAAAGCAAAAATTGCAATATGAGCACTGATAAAAATGGTTCCTGAAGACATCAGGTTTATAATACCCAAAAAATCCTTACACAGATGTCCACAAGGCACATGGATAAAGTCGTTAGTTAGATCCAGTGACAGGACCCAAAGAGTGTGAGTTCAATACTCGGCTAATGCAGTGAAATGCTAAGGCTAAGGGAAATTAACAGGAGAAAACTGATAACTGACATCCATTAAACATGGCACGTGGAACTAGAACAGTCTACTCGAGTGAGCGAAATAAAGGGTTCAGTTCGACATTCCAACCACCTGAAGAATAATTAAGACATAACTGGAGGGAAAGTGGATTCATGCCTTTCCCAAAGATATTTGCGTGTGAATATAACAAATCAGGCTAGAATCTGAACTCCGATTTCCAATTCATCACATTCACGTACATGGTTATAGTATTTGATAATTCCAAGCGATCACCCACCACATAGCAAATTAGAGATCTGTGCAAGTTCCTCGGGTGAATAAATATCAAAAACCTACGTAGAGTAGTTAAAGACTTATTTTGTGTTCGGCTTGGCACAGGGCTGTGTGGAGACCTTTAGAGAGACAGGTTTGCTTGATAGAATTCATCCCCAGTCAAACTTAAACTAATTATTAATCTCATAATTATTTTTCTTTTATTTTTTGCCCAATTGGCTGGGATCTACTTGCGATCATTTGCAGACGTTTAATGCTTAATATAAAGAATTGTATAAGGAAATTCTCAGACCAATGTATAAAACACCGGAATTTATTTTAGAAAGGGATTTTTGGTTGGACCGTGTATTTTTCAACACCTCTACGTATTTATAAGAAAGTAAAAACTATCCAAAACTGAATCGGTGCGAATAGAAGTGTTGAAACGGTTGGACACAAAATCTGCCTTAAAAAAAAAAAAAAAGTTCCTTAAGGAAATCTGAAACATGTGATCAGTGAATTTGGCAGCGTGTTGAAATGTGCAAATATGGCGGTTAGAACTTTGGCTATTTCAAGATTACGTGTATACAAATTCAGTGTGCCCGCAAGATACATACATATAAGAATTGGGTGTAAGAAAACATTTCTAAATATATAAAATATGTATATTTTCCAGTGCATGAAAATATTTCATTTCCCTGTTGGCTATGGGCGGATGACTTGAACATTTCTTTGTGGCTGGGCTGAACTAAAGTTAATCCGAGAAATGTTCAGAGGAACGATTCCCAAAGCAAAATAGATTCCCTCAAGCGAATAAATAACACAAAAATATATACGTATGCTTAACTACCAAGGATGTAGAAATTTTTAAGAGACTGTAAATGTTTCCTAAACATACGTTAACGTGACACAAGGCTACAGAAATTTAGCGCTACGGTTATCAATGCTTAGTAGTGTACGCCGCTCATCACTTTAGCTCTCTGTCAAATTATTAAATACTTTATTTTGGTCCTTGGGCATTCCCTAGAAAATAACGCATAATTGGTAGGAAATAAGATTCATTATCTGGCATCTGAAAAGAGTGTGGAGTCACGATGCAGGGGATATGTTTGGACTCTCGTCCCACAAAGGCATGGGTCCTTGCACTTGAGCCAAATTTTAGACTAGGTAGTTTCCTGTATATATTGCTTCTCGAGCTTTTTATCTTGAGGCATGAACTATAAAATTCCATTCAGGGGAATGCACCCCCTACCTAATCAGTAAACACTCATGGCAATACGTTAGAATTAATATCTACTGAGATATTCCCAAAGAGAAACTCCAAGAAAACTGGAATATTTTGGGGCTTTAGTCCAGCCTTCTACTTCAAATATTGCTTGCGACATTTTTCTTCTCGGATATTTGTTTAAGGTATTTTTGGTACAAGGCAGTATCGTTTATTATCCACACGTAAGAATGTGAGGCCACCACATGTTAAATTTTATCATCGGGAGACGCTATAAAATACTAGATTTTTCAGATTTACGCGGGTGAACCTTTTTTTCTTGGCAGCATAAGGTGTGGGAATTGGGTATAATTTTTATTTACCAACACATATGCTCATGTAAGCCGACCTTGTTTTATGTCTTACATCGTGCAAAGATATAAAGTTAATTTGGTCTGTGATCAAATTGCAATATCATTTCGTCTTCTTTGCATTCTTCCCGAAACATTGGTGTTAAATATCAGTGCTGTGATGTTGTCTTTTCATAGTCAACGTCTTAGTCAAGGGAAATTCAAATCTTAAGGGTCGTCTAAAATTTCGACCGCATCTATCCCATAATACCCGGGGTTTGGACTCGAACGTACTGTGAGGTGCCTGACAACAGTCATAAGGATCAGATAATACACATATGACGTACCAAGGTGTACCAGATAACGGCACACTCTTTCATCTTATAAATGATAGGTATATGGAGGAACATTCGCCTTTCGTTTTCGGGTAGGACACGGCAGAAAAGAAGTCAGTCTAGTCCTGGGAATTATAAATATTTCAATGTTACCATTAACCCTATAACCGTATAGATGTGGGGTTTTAATTTTAGAACGAAATCAGGTCACATCATCTCCCAATACGAAAGAAACAACTAAAATTATTTACCAAATGGAATCCATAGTTTATTTCTCAGAACAGCTTAGTAAGTAATAAAGATCGAAATCGCTTTAATTATGGCACGTAAGAAATAATTTTAGTATTATTAAAACTCGCTAAGATTTAAAATGCATATCTGATCAAAGCAAAAGCCATTAAAATAAAACGATACTAAGCGAAACAAGTGCGTATCGAACTCATACTTTTACAAGATGAACCGGCTAAGTATGGATTAACGTCAAGCGCCATTTTAATCGCAGCAATCAAATAATTTTCTGGTAGATTCTGGCTAAACATAGTTCAGCATATGATGGAATTTCTACTTATTTCAAAGTATACATTAACTTGTTTCAAATTTAAGAATGTATTAAAAAAAATGAATAAAAACTTTAAATGAGAGGAAATTTAATTTTAATGATTTGATTTTTAAAAATTTTCTAATATCTGAAAACTTTTGAAAAGTATTTAAAAAAAACAAAACAAAAAAACATTTTCAGTTAAAAAGACCATGACAAAAAAAATTCGTGCATTTGCTGAAAGGATCAGTATTTATTTTAGCGAATAGGACAAGGAAAAAAAAGCAACACTAATAAAACAAAAACAGGGTCAAAGTGTTTAAGGCTTCAATTTCTTGGGGAAAATTTTATGCACTTAAACACATAATGAGGAAGGAGTGCTTGGGAAATGAAAAAGAAGAAGAAGAAATAATGATGATAATAATAACAATACAAAAAATAAAAATGATGAAAACAATAATAATAATAAAAAATATAAATGATGATAATAATAATAATAATAAATAATAATAAAATAATGATGATGATAATAAAAAATAATAATAAAAATAATAATGATGATAATAAAAATAATAATGATGATAATAAAAATAATAATAAAAATGATAATTATAATGATGATAATAAAAATGATAATAATAATGATGATAATAAAAATGATGATAATAATGATGATAATAAAAATGATAATAATGATGATAATAAAAATGATAATAATAATGATGATAATAAAAATAATAATAAAAATAATAATAATGATGATGATAATAAAAATAATAATAATAATGATGATAATAAAAATGATAATAATGATGATAATAAAAATAATAATAAAAATAATAATAATAATGATGATAATAAAAATGATAATAATAATGATGATAATAAAAATAATAATAATGATAATAATAATAATAAGAAGAAGAAGGAGGAAAATCCCGTTAGCAAAAACCAATGTGGAAATGTACCTATTTCTCCATCTTCCTCAATTTATGGTTCGGGTCAAATGAATCAGCGTGGTGCACAAATAGATTCATTTATTTCAGGAATTGAATGAAGCAAATCAGTTAATGAAGCCTCAATCCTATTTCCTAACTCATCTTATGAAGCTCCTTACTCAATATCTTGAACAGTTTTCCGCAAACACTTAAACGTTTCATGGATTCGGAATCAGTTATTAGCAAAGTAAAAAGTACTTGAAGCTACAGGAAAGATTTTAAAATTTCTCCATTATCGCTTGGGAACATAGCATGTTTTTGTTCTGTTTTTTTTCCTTTACGTAAGCAAAAAGCACTTCACATTATGTTTCGATGAAAGGATCCATCGTCGAAAATGGATGATTAATTGATAATCTACTTCAAAAGAAATTTGAACAGCATTCGCTTAATGTTAATAAATAACAAATTGTTTAGCGTGCAAGGTAACGTTTCTTTTACACTTCTTCCAGTAATAATCAAAATTCCAGAGAGAAGTAACGACACGGAAATCATAGAAATTCAATTGTATTCCTGCTATAATTGGAGGTGGTTTCTACATGGTTGTTCCAGAGATTTTTACGTGAAATGGGCTTGTAATTATTATTACAGAGGCTTATTATTTTTCTAAATTCGTCAAGTAGGTTACTAGTTGTTGCTCCTTTCGCTCTTGTTGCACTCTGTGCGTGTTAAAATCATCAAGCTTTCATTCCGCGTTAAATGTCGAAAGACAAATTTAGCTGTATCTTCTTGGATGTCATTAACGGACATTTTCCTTTTTTTAGTTCCCATCCGCTTTGCTTTTTATGAATAGGGTAACGGTTATCTGTGCGGGACGGTGAATCGGCGATCCGAGTTCAAATTCCGCTCTCTTCAGTGGTATTCAACCCTTCCCCCGTCCAGAGTCTGTTCCACAGAGCAGTGGTTCCTGAGAAGAAGCTGTTCGATTGGAAATGAGGTAGGCTTTCTTTCTGCCCCTTTGCTCGAAGGAGTATGACATGTCAATAACTTCATTATGCCAATACCTTCACTCCGATTTACATGGGCGAAACATTTTAGTATTGATGTTGGTGAAAACATATATGATAAGTGGTTTCTGTTATTTTGCAACAATTTTTATTTGTAGTGCTTTAGTGCCAATCCACAAAGTTTGAGGTATGGTCTTTGCTTAGATCCCCCAGTGTTTATTTGCTCGAAGCAATATTAACTATCGATTGGAGAAAGCGGTTGAAATATAGTTTACCTAATTTTGAATGAGTTTAGCGTAACCCATTACCTCCATATGAAAGTTTCGATCCAAAGAAGCTATTTAAGCACATGACAGGAGTTGGTAAGATAGCAGGTATCATATTATCACCGGCCGGAAATTGCTCGAAGTCGGGAACATAAGACATAATGACACCTACTATACAATTGCATTATCTACCGCATTCCCTTTATGACATGATATGTCAAGATGTCGCTTAATTTTTGTAAGGTCAAACGCGTGTATGTAGGAAAACAAAATTCCTTCGTTCTCGAGGCCAAAATTACACTGCGATCGAGATCTACGAACCCTCCATGTTGAGTGCAAGTAAAGCAGGATTGGAATCTCTGAGCTCCTTACATCTAATAGAGAGAACTTAAGGTAAACTTCATTCCAAGAAGAAGGCATTTTTTCTCTAATTTCCTTGTAAAGTAAACCATATGAACGTTTAAGTTGATAGTGACGCTTTATTCAATGCACTTATACTGTCCCTAAGTGAAGTGTCACCATTTTTTATAGTCTAGTAGTTCGAGAGTAAATAACTATAGTTACCTTCCGATAAGCAGGCACGGTGGAGTAATGGATAGCGGCTCCGATTGAGGAGATCGGAGAGACGAGTTCGAATTCCAGTCGAATTCATTACATTCACTTACGTGCTAATGCCCTTAGAAAAGGTATTCATTTTCTTCTCCTTCCCCCAGATATAGGTAAATAGTAGGATGGACCGGGTTCTATAGCCTTGGATGGCAACTGGTTTACTGCAGAAAGAAATGGCCACCTACTGTGGAGAAAAATCTAGCGAAAGACACATGATAGCCTAAGCGTGGATCACGCATGGTACATAACTGATTGACCTTCCAATAAATATCTCCTTAAAAAATGACATTAAACGTTAGTTTTGATTTTATTAATTTTCACCACGAAATTTGTTTTTCTTTTTTTATCTAAAGTCACGAGTAACTTTTAGTGAGATGTTTTAACAACAGAGGACGCGTTAAAGAGTTGATATCAATATTTCATTTTTTGTTAACGTTCTTCAAGATCAAACCGTTGAGCAACATCCAATAATAATTATTGAATTTTACATGTTCCTAACGAATTTCTCATTACATGTATGTAGAAGAACGTTTAATAAACTGTTGTACGAATCAATTTCTGTATTTAAATGAAGAAAACCTAATTAAAATGAGTTTCCCGGCAAAGAAGGAACTGAAGCTAAATTTGCAATCTTTACCTGAAGCGCTATATAAGTTTCAGAGTTGCGTTGGTAAATTTGAAGAGTGTAAATCAAATGGCTCCAAGTAAAGGAAGTTTGCGCTGTATAAAAGTAGAACCGCGCACATATTGATTTTTAAATTAATACAAGTAATCCTTAATTTTGAAACCTTACAGATTTTATGATTTTTAAACTAAAAAAGGGAATATTTAAAATCACAATATTTATTTAATCATAAACAGTATACCATTATGAAAGCGGAAATAATAATGCTTTCAAAACTCTTCAAACTCTACACGCGCGAATGGATCCAGGGTTTTTTTTGTGTGAAATAAACCACTTTAAATACAGAGGAAACAAAGTATTTAATTCATTGTTTGGTGAACGAAAGAAAAGTAAGTTTTTTTTTCCTTAGGTAACTCTAGAAATGTTGTTGAATCTGAAATTGTACTTGATGTAATGGAATAAGCAGTTACCCCATGAATGATTACACTATAGTTAGTAAATACCTATAATGACTGCGAGAGACAGAAGAGGAAGTCTAAGAGCGAGACGACGCAAGCACGTCCGGCCTTCCAACTAGTGGTGCTCACTACTAGATTGACCTGTGTGTATAACTGTACCGTATTTCATATTGTACTTGTTGTGTACAATAAACTTTTCTTCTGGTATCCACCTGGTGTTGTGTTTTTATTCCCTTAGCACGGAATATAACAGTACTCCAGACAATTATATTTAGTCTAACAAAAGCATGAACTGCAATTTCATTGATTTGAGGGCGGATGTATCTGTGTGCTTCGGAAAATGACTATTTCGTGGGCAGATTGAGTAACGGTTAGATGGAACACCTTCGACGTATTAAGAGAAGAAAGAGCGCAACACACTGGTCGATCGTTCAGAGCCTTCGCTTAGGCAGAGACGGGGTATGGAGACTCGTGACAAATAGAGTTCAAACAAGAGTTTCTTGTCTGATCGGTTAAAAGGAAGCGAATACTAGACATGAGTAATACTGTGATTCGTTTAATAGGTGATCGTCTAGCAAAATCTAGAACCCTTGATATATATTTCATTGGTAATAAGTATTATCTGCCTGGAGATCACGGTGTAATATTTATACTCTAAACATGAATAATATTATTTTCCCCACCCCATTGGAATTGTAAATATGTGTATTAGCTGCCGTCCAGTGTATGACGATATACTTCATCAGCGTCCTGGGTCAGACGATGAACTGCATCCGACAGAAAAGCCTTTGAAAAAGGAGGTTTCGAAATGCATGGAACCCCCTCTTAATTGTTGGTGTTCCCAGGTTCACACTGATTCGGGGTTGTAGCACCTGTCGGGGTCCCAGCTATGGGCAAATGGTTAAGCCCCAAAATGAGGCGACCGAACGAATACAAAAAGTTCTGTCTACGAAACTCTGGAGTCGGCGTGCTGAATATAACATCAATTAGGTAAGTGGAAAAAGTTATATTTTCATTACTCCTATATGTATACACACATACACACAATCCGGAATTTTTACCCGCACCGATACTTGAAAGAGTGATAACAGTTACTGGATTTGACATACCTATGTTTTTTTTCCGGAAGAAATATTTGAAGAGAAAGATTTTATAAATTTCAACCGGCGTCGCCACTGACAGTTCGATCAACGAACACCAAAAGTTTCCTTATAAGGAAACTGCTTATATTACCATTATTATTTGTATTATATTTATGGCGGATTCATGGAGTACAATTAGAGAATGTAATATATGATATCGCAAAAGAATCACCATTAAATGTTTGAAGAATGCCTGGTGGTCGACGAATGAAATAACCCAAGTATTCGTCTATGTATTTGGGGTGTACAAATCAAGCAAGTATGTTAATTTAGTATCTCTCTATATTTCTGAGATGAGGTATTATGTGCATTATTTACATTCTTCGGACCTATTGCCCTCATCTTTGTCGTCCTTTTTATTACAACGTTTCGGCCGTTGTATGCTCCGGCCTTTTTAAGGTGGTTGGAATGTCGAACTGAACCCTTTATTTTGCTCACTGGGGTAGACTGTTCTTGTTCCACGTGCCATGTTTAATGGATGTCAGTTATTAGTTATCACCTGTTATTTCCCCTCTCCAAATTTTCCACTGCCTTAACCGGGTATTGAACTCACAATTTTTGGGGTCCTTTCACTGGATCTAACTAACGCCTTTATCCACTGTGCCATGTGCCCTGTTAATTTAATTCTAGGTAATGTAGGAACAGACGATGGGACGCTTGAAACAGACAGACGAAGGTGTAGAGAAATAGTAAGAAATAGCGTCAGTAAAAGATAGGGAAAACAGAAAAGTGAAATTAGGTGAAATATCCTTAGAAACAAAGAAAAAAGTGCTTATCCTTCTTGTGGTATCTAATTTCTTCTGCGGTAATTAAGGCTGTGCAATTTCCTCGTATCTGAAGAAGAGAATTGAAGCAATAATAGATTCCTTTCTATTGACGAACGTCGACAAAACGTGGACAGGCATAAGAGCAATGAGGTTTATTTAAGTAGAATAAGAACTGCAATGAAAACTGCTGATAGCAATCAGAAATAGGCAGTTGAAAGCTCATAGATATATGAAAATATATGAAAAAACACTATTACAGCATACTCGAAATAGGTGGAACAGCAAGTAACCCATTCAATGGGTATCTGTAAATAAATGGCGGTTGGCTGCTCCTCGCGAACCATCCTTGTCTAATGGGGCGGCTAGCCAATCCCTTTTGCAGACGCCTGCTCGGGCACATTTTGTTAGTTCAGCAACCACATAGCCACCTGTTGTTTATACTGAAACTATGCTGAGCGAGAACTTAATTACACTTTCTGGGAGAGAACGCATTATTTGGTGTGATCAACACTCTGAAGAAAACCTCCGTCACGATGACATCTGATTTGTGTTAGCTCAACCATCGACAGCTCTCAGTTAGTTCCGTTTACCCAGTTTCGCTAACAAGGCTTGGGTCAAATCTTGGTATGGTTCTCAGACGCTTACCAATGGTGCCACGCGCTAAGATCACCTCCCGAAGCCGGTACCATCGAGAAGTCCCCTTCCTGAGAAATCAACCATGATAAGATTTGAACATGGATCTCCTAGTCGTAAAGCAAACGTTTTAACCACTCCGCCGCGCCCATACTTTAAATAACAGAATAAACGTATATAGGTATAATAAGGAGATGATAATTTATTAATATTACAAAAGACGGGAAGCTGTGACGATCCAACGTTCTAACAGGAAACATCATATATTCAGGTGCAAACATTCCAAAACTGTGACAGTCTAACAAGGACACATGGCACAGTGGATAAAGGCGTTAGTTAGATCCAGTGACAAGACCAACAGACTGTGAATTCAATACCCGGTTAAGGCATTGTAGAACTTGGAGAAAGGAATTAACTGGAGATAACTGACATCCATTAGACATGGCACGTGGAAATAGAACGGTTTACCCCAGTGAGCGAAATAAATGGTTCAGTTCAACATTCCAACCACCTGAAGAAGGTCAGGACGGAAAACGGCCGAAACGTCGTGATAAACATGACGACGAAGGTGAGGACAATTGTCCAAATAATGTAAATAATGTACATACTACCTCATCTCAGAAATATAGAGAGATATTTCGATGATTTTTTTTTCTTTCTAATAAAATTGCTCAGATAATAAATCAAGGCTCATTCGAATATAAAAAAGGAAAATGACACCACCATAAAAAAAAAGCTAAACAGGATAATAAGAAAATTTACACAGACACAAACATATATATATATATATATATATATATATATATATATATATATATATATATATATATATATATATATAATTTATCTATCTGAGGTTTAGATTGCAACTGTCTCTATCTGAGGTTTCGATTGCAAATATGTTGAGCAGACCTAAATTACAATTTCTGGAAAAGAGCTCACAATTTGTTGTGTTTAGTGGGTAAACAAGGTCATTGATGGCGTATGTGCTGTTTTGGTTTCTATGTCCTTCCCAAAAATTCTTTATACTGGGATCTCTATCCTTAGCCAATATTATCAAAGAATTACCTCCTTGGCAAATTTATCATGGTGAAATGCGAACATAGTTCTCATGGTTAGAAACTTAACACTATAATCACTCTGCCATATGATGACATATACATTTTTGCACACAGACACACACACACACACACACACATACATACATACATATATATATATATATATATATATATATATATATATATATATATATATATATATATATATATATATATGATAGATACACACAAAAAATAGAACACTTTAACCACTGCATTAGCTATATGACTATGGGACTATCTTCCAAAACATTAAATTGAGAGCTATGAGGGCTTAGATGCGTTTAAATGGCGAATAGTCTTTTATATACCTTTGTAAAGAGTGCGTTTTGTCAGATTACAAATGGATTATTTAGCCTCAGGTCTCACTTGAAGCAGTTAAGTTGATATCTACTTGATAAGATACCGGTGTAGGTAAAAAGTATTACTACTAAAACAAACCAAAGCAAAAATCAAACAGTCTATGTAATAGGAAACAGGAAAATATGGTTAGAAAGAAAAGCGAAATATGTTGAACTGCGACTAATATCACTCTGTAGAGCAGTGAATGCTGAACAATTCTATCACAGATTCAGAGAAAATTTGAAGCAACAGAGATGTAACTCTACTGAATGACCCCAAGGATATCATAGATAGAATAATGTGAGCAACGATGGAAGTTTCGATAAAAAGCGGAAAGAAAAGGACACTTGAATTTAGAATCAGTGATACAACCGAAATACGCGGGGCACATAATCAGGAATGAATTATTGGAGAATTTAAAACTCTCAGGGCATACTGACTGCAGAAGCACCAGACAGAATGATGAAGCAATCCCACCTACGGAACAAGCTTGTTTAAATGGCTGGCAGATCAGGGACTGGAAGTGGCAATGGGAAAAAATATTTGGAAAAGCTACAAATGATACAAGGTTATGGAAAGCCATGGTTTCCCAACTGACACGGCACGTAAAAGAAGAAGGTTCAATGAAGTCATTACTCGTCAGTTACAAATATACGCTGGCAAGACCGAAATTACCTGAATTTTCGCAAAACATATCTTTAGATTTGTTATACTGCCTTCTAGTCTTGCATGGTTATATTCAGTACATTTATGGTCACATAGGTTGCTTGCTGCTGTAACAGTGTAAAAAAGACTGACTCTAGCAATATGTAACAAGGAGGGAAAAGAACAATGATCCAAACCTGCACAGAACATGCTACCTCATTGATAATAACTATTCGTGCATCACGTTAGTCCGGCTCCTTTTATACTTCTCTATCCTCTAATAATACTTCTAAGCAGTAGTGCACAGTCGCCCTATTGTGTTAGAAACGTCCGATAAATGTCAGTATCTGACATATCTTCCGACCAGAGAAATCGGATCACTGCTCTTTGTTTTTTATTGTTTTTTTTTTGTTTTTTTTTTGCATACTACTAGCGGAGAGGCCCTGTTTACACTGTAACAGCAGTAAGAAAATTGGTGCGATGAAGGAAAAACTTTGATGACGTGACCGCAATAATACCAACTATTATCACGCTGGAGCAAAATAGAGTAAGAAAATGTTAAATATATAATATGGCGTAAGTATGGATTATTTTGCAAAGGAATAAAGATATATATATATATAAAGGAATAAAGATATATATATATATATATATATATATATATATATATATATATATATATATATATATATATATATATATATTTAGAAAGAATTGTCAAATATAAGTTATTACAATTTAACTTGCCGTATAATAAACTACCAAATATGCAAGTTAGTAGAATATAAAATCTGAACAAAAGAAGCCCTGTCGACTGGGGCTTCGCAATTCGCCGACAGCACCTGTACAGAAGGGTAAGACCCTTCAAATGAGACGTCCTGCGTAAAACGATAAACTACATTCAACAGCAAAAGGTTTTGAGCGGCGTGGAACCACTTCATGTTTTGGTGTCCTGAATTCCACCCTGAACCGGGTTGGTAGCACCTGTTAGCGTCACAGCTATGGGCAAGTACTTAACCCACCAACAGGCTTTAAAAAAATCTGAAAGCGTAAATATAGGTTTTATTACCAGCAATACATTTTTGTAAAACATTATTACCAGAAATTACCTTTTGAAGAAACAATTATTACCAGCAATACATTTTTGAAGAAAAAAAAATATTACCTGCAATACATCTTCGAACAAAATTATTACCAACAATACATTTTTAAAGAAAAAATATTATCATTAATACATTCTTAAAGGAGAAAATATTACCAGCAATACATTTTTGAAGAAAATATATTACCAGCAATAGATTTTGAAAAAAACATATTCTCAGCAATACATTTTTGAGGAAAAAATATTACCAGTAATACATTTTTGAAGAAAAAATATTACCAGCAATACATTCTTGAAGGAGAAATTATTACCAGTAATATATTTTTCAAGAAAACATATTACCAGCAATAGATTTTTGAAGAAAGAAATATTACCAGCAATACATTTTTGAAGAAAATATATTACCAGCAATACATTTTTAAGGAAAAAATATTACCAGCAATATATTTTGTAAGGATAAAATATTACCAGCAATATATTCTTGAAGAAAGATTATTACAAGCAATACACTTTTGAGGAAAAATATTACCAGAAATAAAAATATTTTCGGAATTAAATAACCCATTGAGGTTGATATGCCGTAAAACAAACCAAACCAAACCAAACCAAAGTCGATGAATTAGATAAAGTTTAAAAAATTTTAATGACAACTCGTTTCCTTCGTGTGATTGGTTGGCGTCTTCAGTTTTTTTTAAATTCTGCCTTTCAGAAGACCAGAAGAAACCAACCTCGCACACAAAGGCAAAATGAGTTATAATTCTTTAAAAATCATTCCCACTAACAAATATAATATAGAAATGTTTCAACATACTGTAATTACGACAATTACTTTAATTCCATTTCATGGCATATTCGTATCTCTTAAAAACAAAACGAATTGCGTAGAAAAGGAATGGGGCCGAGCCCAGTCAATACCGGTTACTATTGCTAGAATATAATATTAATCACATTTTATGTCTGAAACAGATTCATACAAATAGGATACACACTGGATATCGAAATCACTAGATTAGAGAACCGGACTGCGTGACAAGCATTCGACCCATCACTTTCCGGTAGGCGCTCTTGTACAAAGCTTACGTCAGTCACAAGATATTGTGGTCAAAGCCAATACACGTTGAATGAATCTCAATGTTCATTATTTAATTAAGATATCTATTATGCTGAATCACAAGGAATAAAAAGTTTCTTTGCGAATGGTCAGTTTTTCTCAGAGAAATCAGAATTAATCAAATAAAACTGTTTAAGCTTTTTGTGAATATATTGCGTGTCTGATATCAATAATTTTCATATTATTAATTGCTCGATTTAATCTGTCTGTAAATTACACCTGCGGAACTGTTTTTTATTTTCTGTTTATTTTTTTGTATTTTTTGACAGTTTAACAAGTTTAATTCTATACACGATTTTATCATTTTCGGAAAATCGGTCACGTTTAGACAATTTCCTTTTCCTCCTTGTACAGTCTATCTTTTTCAAGCTAATTCTATTTCTCTTTTTTCTCTTTTTGTCTCAGCTCTCTCCGCTTAACGTTTTCTTTTTAATCTTTTTTTCACCTTGTCGCTTTTAACTGTTTTTGTTCAATCATTCTTTACTTTTCATCTTTCTTTCCTTCTCACTATGTTTCTTCTTTCATATTCCTTCGCTCTTATTTCCTTCTTCTACGCGCATTTTTTCTTCCTCCTTTTTTCTTCCTCCTTTTTTTCCTTTCTTCTTCTTCTTCTTCTTCTTCTTCTTCTTCTTCTTCTTCTTCTCTCTATCTTCATTGACAACTCTTTCTTTCACATGAGGATTATAGAGTGTTATCTCTCTTAAACGTTCTCTATTTGTTTTGCTGTTATTAATTCCGACGTTCTTTTTTCTCTCTCTTCTTACACGTCTTTTTATGCTTCCTCCTTTTTTTTCTCTACTTCTTCTTCTTCTTCTGGTCTTCTTCTTCTTGCTACCTTTCTCTAAACTTTTAATTCCCACTCACTATTTATACACTTCTCTCTCTTTCTCTCTCTCTCTCGCTCTCTCTGTCTCTCTCTCTCTCTATATATATATATATAATCACACACACTCTCTTTAAATACCCCTTCCTCACTTTCCTTTTCCCTTTACGTCAGGTGGCCTGACGGTTGCTGCATCTAGCATGAAACAGACTGTCGCCTCTAAGTGTTGACTTCTATGTTCACTTTTATATTTACACACACTCTCTCTCTGATATCGAGCACTTTATCCCATAAATATAGCACATCTTAAGACTATATTTCTTTATATATATATATATATATATATGCATATATATATGCATATATATATGTATGCATATATATATATGTATGCATATATATGTATGCATATATATATGTATGCATATATATATATATGTATGCATATATATATATATATATATATGTATGCATATATATATATATGTATGCATATATATATATGTATATTCTGTTTCTTCTTCCTTTCATTTCCTCTCAATATTTATAACTTCTCACTTCCTCTCTTCCAGATGCTTCTTTATTATCGCTACTTTTCCTACCCAGTCTTTATCTCACTATTCTATTTCTCTTTCTTTCGTTCAACTCACACACACTCTCTTTAAATACCCCTCCCTCACTTTCCTTCTCCCTTTACGTTTGTATTCAGATAATCAAATTCAGCATAGAATTCTTAATTCCCGCTCTTCTTTAATCATAATTATCGTTTGGTTTTCATCTGCCTTCTTCAATATCGCCGTCATTTACGACGATCTCTAAAAAAATTACAAAAAAAAACAAAAAAAAAAAAACGCGGGTATCTGCAGTACTTTTTAACCCGGTGATTAGAATATATTGAAAGAACTATTCAAAATTTTACTGCAAAAGACATTTTATCAGGCTTTTTTGAATTTTTGTTTTAAAGAGCTCTCCGTTAAACAATAAAAAAAATTGAATGCAATTTTCGTTTGTGAATTACAGATTGAAATATTTTTGTATAGTTCCTCAATTATTTTCTCTTCATAGCAATTATGAAGAAAAACTGCTAGTCCTACTGCTATTAATACTGTTGCAATTACATTTTCCCTAATACTATTATTAGTGTCCATTAATAGTTATTGTTCATGGCTAACTCTTTTTTCGTTTCCTTTTCTGTTTAATCTTATCCTCTTTCTTTTTATGATTAGCTCGCCGAGTTGTCACGAGATTAAGTCTTCTCAACATCCCAGCTATTTTTTTCCATGTGCCCTTTACCTTCAGGATGTTGGTGAACATCGCTTTCCATGATTTCCGATCCTTTTTAGCGTTCACTAATTGTCGTAATATGTAAATTTATAAATCAAGTGATTCCACATTTCTTATAACTAGTAACGGGATCAAATCCAGAAGGGGTGATTTGGCCTAAGAAAAAGTGCCAGCAGAAGTTTGCGATAGACTTTTCTTTTACTTAGTAGTTCTACTCAACGATTCTAATTTTTTTCGCTATCCATTCCAGTCCCTGATGCCATTCATTTAGGTAGGTTGCCATTCATTTTCCGTTAGGTAGAATATTTGCTTCGTTCCTTTGTCATTCTTGCCTTTTTTGTGCTCTGTAATTGTCCGGGCTATCTTTACTAATTATGCGTCATAAAAATATCAACTGTTTATGAACCTACGTATAAGAGTCTTTTCTGTTTTCCTTTATCATGTATATTCTTAATTTTTCAAATGTTTAGTCCATGGTATTCTCAGCATCCTTCTATAAAACCAAGACCTGTTCAAGAGATTGTCTAGCATTCATTGCCATATAGGAAGGCTGATATGAACAGTGGTTAATTACTCTTTTTTAAAGTTTCTAACGACTATTACTTGTGCCTTGTTTATTAGCTTGGACAAAGCATCGTTTGGCTACGGATTTTCCGGGTCATTTTTCCGCCCTCTGCTAAAACACTTTCCAGATATTTAAACATTCCTACTGACTTGAATCCCCTTTCTTTATGCTTTATTTGTTCAAACAATTCTATTATTTCGATGGTTACAGGTTCTGAATATGCCAATGGAGATGAGAATAATAGTTCGAATAATGTAAATAAATGAAGCAAGCTGCACGTACCTTTCGGCATTGTGATTCATCAGGAAGACCCAAACCAATACGACAAATCTGTTGCCAATTGGTTTCTCCGTCACAGTGAGATTCTTGGGGAATTCCTTGTATTCTGTGATCTTTATTTGAAGCCCGAATTTAAAACCGGCTTTAACTTGTGCCGCACGTAGCTCAGTGAAGATGTCTTGAACGTACTTGAAAGACTACTTATCTAGAGCAGTAACAAATTGGTTCATAAGGCCCAGTTTTAAGTGAAATTAATTGAAACAAAACGAATAATTCAAATATTACATACGCTTTGTTCGTTTTTTTTTCCAAGGAAACATGACCCATTGCACATGTTCGTACTTCGTATGTCTATTCCCCGAAGTCCTTCTTTGCAGACCGACCAGAGATTCTCGATTGGATTTAAATCAGGAGAGTTTCCAGGCCAGTCTATAGTACTTTGATTTGCTCACTTGTATGGCTTGCCAGTGTGTACGCGCAGTGTTACAATTTTCGAATGGTTCCTTGTAGTAACGTCCATCGCAGACAATGGCCATAATAAAACTAATCGACAGTCGAGGCAAAAGTGTCTTGGCATGATAAAAATCTGGTATAATCAGGGATGACGCAATATTTTTCAAGGCCAAACAAATTTCATCATATACCCCGAAAATAGATTCATATGACTGCACAACACTGCAAATGACCTAATCTGAGGAAAAATAGAAATTGATTGCACCCTGTCGCAGCAGTTGTTTCAATTAATTTACACGAGGGATTTCTTGTCATTATTCTTCATTATTAATCCATTTAATTAGATTTTTTTGTTATATTCTTTTTGCTACACGTTCATGGATTAATTTATACTTTTTCGATTACCCGATTTTTATAAGTAAATTAGTGTTTTCACTAGTACAAGGTTTGCGTAATCTTTGCACAGGAGTGAATACTCGAGTTGCTTTAGCCGTTTCGTAATTTTTCGTGCTTGTGTATAATAAATAGAAGATATATACAGTGGAACCTCGGATCACGATCAAATCGGTTCAGGAACAAACTTTCTAAATAAAAAAGTCTCTGGTGAGGAAAGCGAAGAAACCTCAGAAAGACCTATTTTTTTATGGAAGGGGTGTCTCCCTTTCCAAACAATAATCATATTATTATTTCCCCTTCCTTACCACGTTCCACTTACGCCATCAACTCTCCTGCGTACAGGTAAAAATTAAGTATTCGTTTGTGTTTAGTATTTTGTTTATGTTATTCGATTAAAATAATGGTTTCATTGATGATTCATTGGTTTTGTGTATGACATTCTGCCTAATTGTCTGCTGCAAAAGTTTAAATAAACAATCAACAGGTTCCAGTGAACGAATTAATCCTTTTTACATGGATTTTCTTATCGTGACTTTCGACTCACGATCAGCATTCAGGATCGAATTAAATTCCAGAACCGAGGTTCCACTGTACTTATCTCTGGAATTAAACTAGTAGAATCTCTCGAATTCTTGAAGACATTATAGAATAACGTACTTAGTCATTTTTTTTCTTTAAATTGTTGATACTCACTGAAATCGATACCTGAGTTGATTAAGTTATTATTGAGTGTATTTTCTGATAAACAATCTTGATTATTAAACACTTCAGGTACTCTATTCAGCATATGCTGGACGGATAGGTATTTTTCCCTTATTAATTTTAGTTCCGCTCGGTCTCGCTATATGGAGCTCTTCATAAAGTCATCTGTCTCCCAAAGCATCTTCTTCCTATTTTTAACAAATGAGCACTTATTTTTCAGACATCTTTTCTTTCCAACCCAATTCGTCTACACAGTGATAAATTCATGACTATATATTTTACTGTATATGCATATAGTTTAACAGCAATCGTCGTAGAAAGTGGAATCGACGTGTAGAGTTCCAACCCTGACCGGCATTGTTAAGATCACTTAGAACTAATGAAATTGAGGTATCAATGCATCTTCCCAAAGTTGTGTTATAAAATATGCCAGATAAAGTTATAGTTCTTTGAGTACTACTCAGTCTCGGAGAAGAAAAACTCTAACCGGTGTAATGAAACGAGAGAAGGAATATACTTTGTCTTGAAGTTTAGTCTGGCAATTCCCTGTAACTGATCCCCTACCAGCCTCCGTTTCTGGTGGGCGGATGTTAAGAAAGTGGGTTTGGACCTACGCAACTGATTAGTCTGTCAGAAACTATCTTCATGCCCACGTCGTTTTTTCCTTGTATGGGACCATACCAACACCTGTCAAGTGACGTGAAAGTTTATGACCTTCTTTGTTTTATTTTCAAATTACCTCTTTTCGGCGCAGAAGCTAAGTTAAGCTTGGTTCAAAATATTTTAAATAAACATTATAATTTCTGATTTTCTTAAAATAAGTTTTGAAAAAATGATAATTGATATTTAAAATGAATTTCAAACTGAGATTTTCATTGATTCTATAAAATGGAAAAAAATGGTCAATTTTGCTGACTCAAAAAAACAAGATTTTTAACGAAATTTTCGGACGTGTTAGGAACGATTAAAAATATTTAAAAAATCCACAAAAATACTTTGATCTTTCCTATAGTAATAACATAAACATTTAGACGATAGAATTTTGTTTTCGTCAAGTTTGGCGTCATTTTCATCATGCTATGCTCTTTTATTAGCGATCTCGTGGAGGTACCTAAATTTAACATTCTGAAACGACATTTAATTCGCCTTCAGGTTAAGTTTTATAGTCATTTCTATTGAAATAACTCCAAATAAATAGTTTAATTATAATTGAATCACAGTTTCAGCCATTTATATCAGCGTAATAATTTATTAAATATTAGGTTGGTGCAAAAATAATGTCGTTTTTTGACGTTCAACTTCATGTGAGAAAACGACATTATTTTTGCACCAACCTAATAATATACTGTCTGAATATATTTATTTCAATACAGAGGCACTTTTTTTCTATTTCATTTATTTAGTATATATTTTAATTTAGATTTCTTTTGGGCCATTTAGTTCTTGTCTGGTTTTAATAGGAATTTCTTTTCTCGTTTTAAATGTCATATGTATGATCAACACTCATACATTTGATCCGCAAATTCATACTGTTTTGTTATGATTTGTGTGACATTATATTATTGACTTTGATATTATTACGCCTGTTTCAGATATCTATTAATTTTATTTTGTTGAAATGTCCTTTACAAATAAATATTTATTCGATTACAAGATTGAAACTACTTTAAAAGCTGCAAGCCGCAAACCATGACATTAGCCAACTAACAAAATCAATTCATTATTCCATATATTTCGTATTCTCCTTGATTACTTTCAAAGTTTTCTGCTTTAAATGATGTCGATATTTTTCATTAATCTATTGATACCACAACTCATTTTTCTATTTATAAGACTTATTACTGTGGATTTTACGGTTGGTCTTAGAATTCGGCTTCTAATTGACAGTTCGATACATTACATTACGTATAAAAACTGTTAGGTGACAAATCCCGTTAATTGTCGTAAATGGCATCATCTGATTTTAAATCTTACTCGAAGGATTCAGTTTTTGTTTTTTTTGGTCTTTCATAAGTTTCTATAATCTTTTGGGAATGACAAATCTTATACCGTCCTGGGTATGACGATAAACTACATCTGTGTGCAGGGTAAGAAGATTAACTACATCCAACAGAAAGGCCTCTGCTCAAGAGTTTTTGAGGAGCGTAAAACCACCTCAGAATTGCTGGTGTTCACAGGTCCACCTTGATTTGGGTTAGTAGCAGCTGTTAGGGTTCCAGGTACAGGCAAATAGTTAACGCCATACTGGGGTCAGAACGTGTAAAAATAGGTTTTATTATCAGCAATACATTTTTGTAAAAAATATTACCAGCAATGAATTTTGAATAAAAAACTTATTAACAGCAATGAATTTTGCAAGAAAAAAATTATTACCAGCAATGAATGTTTGAAGAAAAACATTAATACAGCAATGAGATTTTGAAGAGAAACATTATTACAGCAATGAATTTTTTAAGTAAAACATTATTACAGCAATTAATTTTTTAAGTAAAACATTATTACAGCAATTAATTTTTTAAGTAAAACATTATTACAGCAATGAATTTTTGAAGAAAAAACATTATTAACAGCAATATATTAATACCAAAAATATATTTTTGAAAAGAAATTATACCAAAAATACCTTTTGAAAAAAATATTACCAGAAATAAAAATCTTGTCTGCATTAAATAACCCATTGAGGTTTTTAATATGCTGTAAATCAAAGCCAACCAAACCTAATCTTATATTTCGGGGGATTCGAACATTTTTGGCTTTATGGAATCCTTCAGGATTATATTTCTGAATATTGCCTCTCCCTGGCACTCCTCATTTCTATATCGATTTCTCTAGATTTCTCAGCCATCATCGAACATATTCAATCATTTTTTATGTTTTTACTATCTGCTTTATGTCCTGCATATGTTTTCAAAAACATTTCCCTTTAACTCATTTTTTCATCATTTACACGTGTATGTCACGTATTTATTTGTAAGTTTTTTTCCCTGTGTTTTTCTTTCTTCATGCAATCTGATGGAATAAAATTTGCCATAGAAAAATTCACATCGGTAACGATACTCAATAAATCAATTTCTCAAACATTGTTACAGAAGCCCGATATGGAAGGGAGTTCCGTGAATCAATTTAATATCCGGAACTGAAACGTAAAACGCATTAAGCCGCAAAATCAGTTGAAGGTACAGTTCTTCTATAAATGGCGATATCATTTTTGGTCTCCTAATTTAATTTACTAGGTGCATTTAGCGTTAAGGTTACCGGCGCGGTAATTAAAATTAGCGATCCTAGTTCAAATTCCAGCCTAGTCTGATGCGTTAACTTTTCGCAATATATCATTGGGAAATGCATTGGCATCTGCTCGGCTATAGGTTAAAATATTAGCCTATCTCTATCCATGGGCGGGTGCAAGCGGATAATTTTAGAGACAGGATTGTCTGAAATCAACATTTCTGCAACGGGAAATCACTTCGCTCTTTTGGACAAAAGTGCTGGCGATTCAGATATAATTAAGAAAATGTACATGAAGTATATATTTAACCACATCCTCAGAAATCTATAATCGCCTATGTCCGTACAAGCACATGGTCTTCTGTGTCCGCAAAAGGCTATGACCGCCCACGTCTGTATAAGGCTATGACCGTGTACGTCTGTAGTAGGCTCTGATCCTCTATGTCTGTTGAAGGTTATGACTGCTTATGTCCTTGGAAGGCTGTGCTCGTCTATATCCGTAAACTTCTATGATCGCCTACGTCTTTCTGTAGAAGGCTATGACCGTCTAAGTCTGTATTAGGCTATCATCCTCTATGTCCGTGGAATGTTAAGATTGCTTATGTCCTTGGAAGGCTATGCTCGTCTATATCCGTAAAAGGTTATGATCGCCTACGTCTGTAGAAGGCTATGAATGTTTATGTCTGTAGTAGGCTGTGATCCTCTAAGTCCGTGGAAGGTTAAGATCGCTTATGTCCTTGGAAGGCTATGCTGGTCTATATTCGTAAAAGGTTATGATCGCCTACGCCTGTAGAAGGCTATGAACGTTTATGTCTGTAGTAGGCTGTGATCCTCTAAGTCCCTGCAATGTTAGGATCGCTTATGTCCTTGGAAGGCTATGCTGGTCTATATCCGTAAAAGGTTATGATCGCCTACGCCTGTAGAAGGCTATGAAAGTTTATGTCTGTAATAGGCTGTGATCCTCTAAGTCCGTGGAAGGTTAAGATCGCTTATGTCCTTTGAAGGCTATGCTGGTCTATATCCGTAAAAGGTTATGATCTCCTACGCCTGTAGAAGGCTATGAACGTTTATGTCTGTAGTAGGCTGTGATCCTCTAAGTCCGTGGAAGGTTAAGATCGCTTATGTCCTTGGAAGGCTATGCTGGTCTATATCCGTAAAAAGTTATGATCGCCTACGCCTGTAGAAGGCTATGAACGTTTATGTCTGTAGTAGGCTGTGATCCTCTAAGTCCCTGGAAGGTTAAGATCGCTTATGTCCTTGGAAGGCTATGCTGGTCTATATCCGTAAAAAGTTATGATCGCCTACGCCTGTAGTAGGCTATGAACGTTTATGTCTGTAGTAGGCTGTGATCCTCTATGTCCGTGGAAGGTTAAGATCGCTTATGTCCTTGGAAGGCTATGCTCGTTTATATCCGAAAAAGGCTATGATCGCCTACGCCTGTAGAAGGCTATGAACGTCTATGTCTGTAGTAGGAAGAAAGATACGTGAAATAAATTGTGTTGGGATATTGTCATTTTTTAATATCAGAATTTAAAATATCGCTTCAGAGGGATGATCGAACACTAATGTTGACTTTGGTGGTAAGCACTCGAGTATTTTAAGCTGGAAGCAATTGCCTTCATCTATTATTGATAACACCTTTGTATAGCACGACGCCCAACTGTGAGAATTGGTGTAGAATTAATAAATGCATTTAATTAATATAATGAACATTACAAGTGATAAAGTTCTGCCGTACTGAAAATCAGTCCGTGAACTTTTCGCCCTTTATTTAGACAGAAGCTGATAAAATATGTCTTAGACTCGAGATGAGACACATATCTACATTTTTGATATTTAATATTCCCTTTCGATTACTCTACATTTAATGTGAAAATATACGCAGATCTGAACGCGCGGGAGCCTTGCGCGTGCACTCATATATATATATATATATATATATATATATATATATATATATATATATATATATATATATATATATATGTATGTGTGTGTGTGTGTGTGTGTGTGTGTGTGTGTGTGTGTGTTAAGTTTAAAGTACATTCGACCTGTTCACCAAGCATTAGTATAATGTATGGAGTTGCAAATTGAAGGAGAGACGACCAAAGCGTCATTTCAAAGTAGTAAAAGATTAATGGTTTCGAAGACTAGATGAGAAACAGTAAAGTTTGGTTTAATTAATTCCATAATAATTCACGTTTGTTTATGTCTGATTCAGATGATTATATATATATATATATATATATATATATATATATATATATATATATATATATATATATAGTGTGTGTGTGTGTGTGTGTTTGGTGTTAATAAAACAGTGCTCGATGTAAAATAGCAGAGCTATTAGTACATATTAATAAATATACATTTTATCCCTCACAGGTAGCAAGACTCGGAGTTTCATGCACAACGCAATCTTCAGGTGCTTAGTATAGACTGAGCGTTATGTAATTTAAATTTAATAAATATATATAATTAATGCAATGTTAGTTTAGTCCGTATTTTATTTTTATTTTAAAAATATATTTGTCATTTAAATAAACAGGATATATATATATATATATATATATATATATATATATATATATATATATATATATATATATATATATATATATATAACATGTTAAACTTTATTTAAAGTCTTGAATGTTAATTTTTTATCAAGTGTGAAGGCATGTGACTGTTTTTTTAAATTAAAATAAAGTAAAAATAAAAAAGAGAAAGTTCACAGTTCACATTAAATATTAATCTGGATAAATGGATTTTAACAGATATTTATTTTTATGCCCATATATAACCATCAATTAATTTCTCTTGTTTAATAAACTAGAGTTATTTAAGTGTTTTCAGATAACTAATTTTTCTACAAGGCATAAATTACATATATCGCCTTTCTCATTATAAGATTTATCTTTTGCGACAATACCCCACGTAATAATAGGTGTATTACTACCATTCTTTGATTGCCAAACAAATATGGAGATTGCAGTGCTGGTTATGTATCTTATATTGCTTAAAATAATTTGATAATGGTATAAACCATATTTCCAATGTTTGTCAGTTAAGCCAAAATAAAATTTGGTTTCGTTACCGGAATGTATGATTCATTGTTATACAGTTTTATCGGTCATACACAGGCCGGTTATGGGGCAGATCGTATTTTTACGGCAGTTTCATTTATTTTTAAAATGTTAATTTTTTTTGTCTTTGCTGGTCTTGTATTTGTTTAATATAATATTTTTATGTTGGGGTATTGATTTGTCGATGTTTTTTTCAATCATCTATAGCTGATTTTTACATTATTTTTGTTAAAAAATCTTTTGTTTTTCGTATTGGTGAGTGATTAAAGCACTTATGAATTACATTTAGGAAAATTCTTCCAATATTCGTTAGAAAATTACGATTAAAAGGTGGGTGAAACCACATTATATTTCGCCTACAGTATCTTTGTTTATTTTTATCTTCTTTTTTTTCTTTCTAAATACTCTAAATTTAATTGATGGTTGCTTAGTTCTGTTGCTTTTATACATTTAATGTAAGTATTATTAAATGTTTCCTTATCGATGGAGTAACTCGATAATCTAATTTGGACTGATTTATGCAACTTATATAGAATATTATTAGTTGAATTCTATACTAACGTATCTCTAGTTATATAGATCTTTGTGGTATATGGTTTGTAATAACCAGTATTCAAGCACAATGTCATATTGAGTAAGTTGATCACTTGATCGTTGGTGGTTGTGAAACTATTTAGCTCAAGAATGATTTGAAAGATATTTTTATTAAAATTTAGATTTCCTAACGATCAGTTTATGCTCATATATATATATATATATATATATATATATATATATATATATATACATAAACATATATATATATATATATGGTGTATCAAAAATATATTTTACAAATTTCTGGGGAGGGTTCCTCATATCAAAAACCAGGTCAAAAGGCCATGTAAATATATGTCTACATGACCTTCGTTTTTGAGTTATTAAGATTAAAGGAAGTTTCTGCTTCCAAGTAGACAAGGTTATATTTATTATTCGTGTACATTTTTGGTTAGTCTCCTTTCAATGTTCAATGTGTGTAGTAGTGAGTTAAATTAGAAGTGTTCTGTTTAACAATGACAAGGTATTCATTTCGCGAGTCGGCAGATATGACTTTGAGTTACGGCCGCGCAAATGGTAATGGACTCGAGAATGCACGGATGTATCAGATTGCGTTTCCAGACCCACGGCGGCCGGGTCATCCAAAATTGCTGCTGTTTATCGTCGAGTTGCTGACACAGGATCCGTGACACCACAATTTTCTGATCCGGTCGTACTCCTGACAACGAATAGTACATTCTACAGGTATTAGATGAAGTCAAGTGGCCCTAGCATGTCGTACATTTTATACTATCGCATGGAGGGTACTTCAAGAGCACCTCCCTTATTCGTATTATTTTCAACGTGTGCAGAACGATGGCTTAGTGCACAAAGTACCCATCTATTTTTTGTCTCTTCAGTCATGTTTACGAACGAGGAAACATTTAGAAGAGATGGAATACCAAATTTACACACCCAACATTTGTGGGTAGATAGGAACCCCATGGTACAATACAGTCTAGACACCAGGATCAGTTTACGATTAATGTGTGTGCTTGTATTCTAGATAACTGTCTGGTCAGTCCTTATGTTTTTCCAGCACGTCTCACAGGAGCTGACTACAAGGACTCTATTTTGAACGCACTTCCAGACCAGCTAGAGGATATACCCCTGTTAATAAGAAGACACATGTCGTTCAGGCATGATGGGGCTCCAACGCATTTTAGTCACATTTTTCGCGGTGCATTGACTGATATCTACCATTAAATATGGATAGGTAGGAGATGACCGGTTCAATGGCCTGCACCTTCCCCAGACTTTAATCATTTGGATTTTTATCTGTGGGTCAACATAAAACAATTGGTTTATGCAGCAGACAGTGCTAATACGGAGAGGCTTCATCAACGTGGCATGGGCGGCTGCGAAACCATTCAACACCATTTGGGGTCATTTAAAAAGGGTCTGCCTGTCAATGATCCGACGGGTGCATGCGTATGTAGAGGCAAGCGGAGTACATTCTGAACATTTATTTTGAGCTGCTGTGTTGAGATAGGACAATGGTCTTTTGGGCATATGATTATATGGATATTTTACCTTGTTTTGAGGTCAGGGACCCTCTCCCAAATTTTTTAAACATATTTTCGCATTGTACATGTAACAGCGTTTACCGTAAACTTTAAATTTTATAACTCAAAAAGTACGGATTTTCGGACATATACGGATTTTCGGATATACAGATTGTTGTCCTTGTTCTGCTTTGAGGAACACGACCCCAAATGGGTGTAAATGTGTTAGATACACCCTATATATACATACATACATACATATCTGCGCTCGCGCGTGCGTGTGTGTCTGTAGTAGATATTATGTTTGTTGGTTTTACGCATTTTATTTTGGAAACTTTTTTACATACACATCGTTGGATTCATTTAAATATATGTTGCATTATTTAAGAACGGATTCAATAAACATTAGTGATTTAAAGTAATTTCTTAACGTGTGTTTATAGTTAATAAAATAATTATTAGTAACATCTCGGAATACATTCGTCGTAAAGTTTGTTTTTTTTAAAAATAGGATGGCATTTGTGAAAATGAATGTCATGATCAGTTTTGTAGTTGTTCAAAGATAAATACCTTTTATGTTCGTATATACGGGCTTTTAGATTTCGAGATCTCTCACAGATATAAGAGATTTTACACTAAAAGAAACTTATTTCATAAGTACCGGCATATGTATTTGTGTTCGATCTGTTTTTCTTGCCAATTTTCATGTGTTGGATCTATTTTTCTTCTAAGTTTATTCAGACAGTATTGTACGTGATGGTAAATATCCTTGTATTATGGATACCTCATTTATTTACCAATTCAGAAAGAGTTTTAGAGACCACCGATAGCAGTTCTAACATCATCAACACAAAATTCATGTTAGCCTCTAACACTCTAATTTACACGATCGCTATATTCTGTTTGGCAACTCGATTGGCAACAACCTCTCGCCCTTTTAATAGCTAGATCGAGTCGTCTCTTCTATACTAAGATTTCCTTTTCTCACCCTTAGCGCCTGAGGCTTGCCCCACACCGCTGTCACCTACAATCTTCAAAATCCAAATGCAATGACAATGGCCATATTCTTTTTTTCTGAACTCTGTTCCGTTATTTTCTTTTTCCTTACATTTCGCAACTAAATCTTCTCATTATCTTTCCCTCCCTGTAACCCCATTGCGTCTTAGTGGCATGATCTCCGTGCTTGGAGGAAATGCTTTAAAAAAATGTAAAAAAATGACCTACCTAACGAAAAGATGCAATCTATCTGGATCCATAGAATTTTTACGGTTTACATGTTGACAACTGAAATTATATTTAAGGGTTTCATTTGTAACCATTCAGTAAATACATATATTGCATAATATACACAATATAGTGTATATTACGTAATAATAATGTAAGTTTTTTATGCGATCTATTTTAAAAAAATTAAGTTGTTTTCATGGCATCTATTTTCTTAACTAGATAGGGCAGGACACGCGAAAATTCCATTGCTTTTTCTGGACAATGTTTTAAGAGATGAAGGCATGTGAACCACATATAAGGCGCATTGGGATAACAAACGATTAAAAGCAACTCATTAAGAAGCAAGACAATTGCGTTGGAAAAGAAGAAAGGATTACTGAATTGTCATGTAATATTGATACTCCTCCATAGCAGTGAATGCCATATAATCGTCTCACAGATGAGGAATGACTTGAAGCAGCAGAAATGTGTTTTTGTCGAATGATGCTGAGAATATGATGCACTAAACATATGAGCAATGGCGAAGTTTTGGTTTGGTTTGTTTTACAAGAGATCAACTTCAATGGTTTATTTAATGCCGACGAGATTTTTATTGCTGGTAATATTTTTTATCTATCTATCTATCTATCTATCTATGTCAGTATATATTGGTTTAGCTTCGTTTTGTTTTACGGCATATCAACCTCAATGTGTTATTTAATGTCGACGGAATTTTTATTGCTGATAATATTCTATTTTCCTTCAGAAATACATTGCTGGTAATCATTTTTTCATTAAAATACATTGCTGGTAATAATTTTTTCATTAAAAATACATTTTTGGTAATATTTTTTTCATTAAATATACATTGCTGATAATAATTTTTTCATTAAAAATACATTGTTGGTAATAGTTTTTTGCAATAACTTATTGCTGATACCAAATCTTATTTTTACAGTTTCATAGTATTCTGACCCCAATTTGGGTTTAACTATTTGCCCCTAGCAGGGACTCTAACAGGTGCTACCACCCGGCTCAATGTGAAACAGTCAACACCAGCAATTAAGAGGATGGGCGATGTTTTAGAGGAAATGGAAACCGAGAGAACTCTTTACTTAATATCAGGAAGAGACATTTGGAATTTCTAGAGCACGTGATGAGGGAAAATGCTTGGAAAATTTGACACACCCAAGACATATTGAAGACAAGGATACGCACTATTTACTTCTGTGCCACACAGAAGTAAATAGTGCGTATCCTATGTAATGAGCTTGTGTAAAGGAATAGCAGAAGAGATAGCACAAAAATAAAAATTAACGAAGACCTACAAAGAACAGGAACTTGTGTATCGCCATGATGACCTATGCCGTGAAAGAGCATGTGAGATAGAAGAAAAAGAATCATTTGTGGCTGTAACATATTTTTTTATCTTACTATACCATTTCATGGAAGTAGAAATACTAGTGTTTTACTAGTTCATTTATCTCTCTTTTCTATAATTCCTTCTAGAAATTCATATATATATATATATATATATATATATATATATATATATATATATATATATATATATATATATATACAGTTCCAAAGATACAATGCCTCTAGCAATAAAGGTTAGGGAAAAGGGAATAGTTATAGTTAGCCACGTTATGAAGGGACATGTCCGATAAAGATGTGGATTAAACTAACTACAACGAAATAATAAACCCCGGGACCACGTCGAAACCATTTTAATATCAGCTTTCTTCATTTTCTACCTTTAAGATATCAACCCGACCTCACTCAAACTATAATTGCTTTAATTTTCCTTGCTGTGTTTTCTGTGTATAACACACATTCTTGTCTCTTTATATCAAAAGGATTCACTCGGCACTCCATCGATTTGATATTTATCATCTTTTCTAATCCTCTGAAGCGTTAATCTCTGCTATTTATACTGGTTTTGCAATTTACAACATAGCTCTTGCTTTCTTTCTTACGCTGAAGACTTTGTATTATTCAAAGATGCCAAGGGCAGCGAAGAAATCAGCGTGTTCTGGTCTAGCGGTTTTCAGATGTGCTGTTTTGCGTAATCGAGCATAACACGCGACCAGCTCACCATGTTGACGGCCAGCAGTTAACAGTAAATAACCGGCTGTTTTTCTTTCTTGAGGCATGGATTTTCCTATGCTTTGTCGAAAAGAGACAGCATTAACTTATTGCACATCGGGAGGCGATCAATGGAAACCATAAATGTATTCGCTTCTGTTTATTTGAAACTTATGTTTGCTGTCTTCACTTTTCAATTCCGTTGTGAATCAATTGCATGTTTTATGAATGAGATGTTTGATCTGTTATTTGGTTTAGTTTTTTGCTTGTTTATTCCAATAATTTTTTTCTATTTTTGTTAAGTTTAAATTATCGACTTCATTTTAATTGTAGAGAAGCATTGAACAATCTCTTGTCTCTATATTTGTTCGTTTTATTATTGACACTTATGTCTTCATCCCCAACGCTTTCATTAGCTGTCTATATTTCTGAGATGAGGTAATATGTACATTATTTACTATTGTCCTCATCTTTGTCTCCATATTTATTACAACGTTTCGGCCGTTGCACGCTCCGTCATTCTTCAGGTGGTTGGAATGTCGAACTGAACCCTTTATTTGGCAGTGCAGAACTTTCAGTGGGAAAAATTAACAGGAGATAACTAATAACTCACATCGATTAAACATGACACGTGGAACTAGAAAGGCCTACCCGAATGAGCGAAATAAATGGCTCAGTTCGACATTCCAACCACCTGAAGAAGGCCGGAGCGTACAACGGCCGAAACATTGTAATAAATATGGAGACAAAGATGAGGACAATAGTCTTTCATCAGCCTTTTTCCTTTCTTTTTCCTTCCTTTCTTTCCTTCCTCCCTACTTTCATTCCCTTCTTTCCTTCGACCCATCCATCCGTCTTTCCTTTCCTAACTTCCTTCCCTTCCCTTCCTCTTTTCCTTCCTTCCTTCCATCCATCCTTTATTCCCTTCCTCCCTTCTTTCCATCCTTTCTTCTTTCCTTACCTACATTCCTTCGTTCCCTTCATCTTTTCCTTCCTTCCATCCGTCCTTTTTTCCCCTACCTACCTTCCTTCCTTTTTTATTTCCCTACCTTCCTTCCTTCATTCATTCCGTTTTAGCTGCCTTCTCTTTCTTTATCTATTTCTAGCTCACTCCAGCAATTCGTTGTAACAGTTGTACAGGTCATTGTTAAAATTATGATTTCGTATCTAGAGGCCCAATCAAATTAAATTTAGATCAACGCTAAATCCTGATAAGAGAATCAACAATCTTCTCTCAAATCATTAGTACCATTATGTTTTCTTATCCTTAAATTACATGATGTGTGTTAGGTGTTGCGATTATCACTGCGCTAATGATATGCTACTGTGTTTTATAGATCATGTAATAGTGTTTCATAATGTACGACACAAAATATTGTTGGAAATGCTACGTAACCATGACATATTTCGGAATGAGTGCAGAATAATCCAAAACCTAAACTGGCAGCAGCCGCCTGCATACAGATTGAAACTAAGTTAAATAAAGATAATAATAAAGACAGATGTATAAATGTGTCTTTTCACCGGGCTTATTCAACCTATACAGCGAGGTGATTCTGAAGAACTATTAGCATTTGTCATTGCCAGCCACAATCTTAACAAAATAAGAAAACATATGACACAGTGTTGATAGCACTCACAGGAAGAATATTACAATGACACCTACGTTAAAAACTAAGAAAAGTGTTTAACCTCCGTTTCATATCAGTGTCCTCCTGTATGACAGTGGATATTGGACAATCACAGATGAAGAAACTTCAAGCAGAAGATATGTGGTTCTACAGAAGGATCCTGAGAATGTCATGCGATATTTTCCTCTATGCCTCTCGCCGTCAATATATCCTGTGAGTGCCACACTTTCCAAAACCATTGTCTTCCTTATGTACCCTAGTAAATTAAACTGTGTCTTTGTGATGTTTATTCTATGCGTTTTATTTTTTTGCATGTTTTCTAAAATGTCATCGCTTGTCACATCTTTAGTTTATGATATTATCAGCATGGTTTGTAGAACATCACTTGCTTCAAGTCCGACCTTCATTTGCAAAGAAATTATTAACCTACATTGTAAGGGAAATTCAAACTGGTTTGTACAACTCGGGTCTAGTAAGCGACTACGCTTATGCATCATATTACGAAAAACTATTAGTAAACTTATCTTATGGATACATAGTCGCTGTTAACTCCTAAAATACCATGTAAGCTTAGTAAATCTAACGAGGTAGGACTAATGAGATATAATCAGCGTCAGGGATACGAAACAAACGAGAAAACAGCATCAGATAGACAAGAATTAAAGAGTACGACATTGATACCACAATATCTCTGGTAGTAAAATATTTTAATTCCTTCAAAGTGAGAACATTAAATGATACATTCCGTAACATAGGAACAAAGTGTCGCTGCCGACACTTTGATTTGAAAACGGATCGCCAGAGAGCAAGCACACTCGACCTCATAATAATTAGATTAGATTACATTACATTACATACATACACAGCGTGTGAACGGGGAGTATTTTTCGACGTTACTATTATTGTATCTGTGATTTACAAAGTCTCTCCTACAAACGGGCATTACAAAACAAGTATAAAATTTGCCACTTAGCTTAATATTATTTCCAAAATCCCGGGTTTCGAGGACGGGCGCTCCACCAATCGTCCCGTCCACTCGTCAGGCGATACCATTATTGTATCTGTGATTTACAAAGTCTCTCCTACAAACGGGCATTACAAAACATTCATTCCGTTTTTTTTACGGCTTATCAACACATTGCAGTTTATTTAAAGACAGAAAATAGCCTTAGATTGTAAGAATTATCGCTAGAAGTCTTACTATTTAAGCAATAGGTGGAGGGAGAAGTGGAGTCATCCGCTTTTTAAGGGTTATTTGTGCGTAACTGAATATAACGACCACATCTTGAATTGAAACTCGGATTTTCTAGTGACCAAGTAGTTGGTTAAGAAATAAGAGACGAGGTTGCAGAAAAATAGTGTATTGAACAATAAATACAAGAGATGTGTGTTACACGACTTGGGAGTGTGTGTCTGTTGACCAGCGTTCAGTCTATATCACTATTAATATTTAACAGCCCTGCCACGAAGGATATATATGGCACAAGGCCGATTTTACCGTAGGTCATCGGAGCCCGTAGGCTAAGCCAATAATCCCCGTAGAACCCGCATAAACGGGTTCAGGTCTGTCTACCTCCCCCGACGAAGCTCTGCTCTTCGGCACACAGCCTCGTCCGGCTTCCTCTCTGGCAAAGACAGAGAGTTTGACAGGTGCTGCGAACAGCCTCAGTAGAACAGGCTATGTCACCGTTAATATTTAACAGCCACCCCTCACGAGGGGTATATATGACACAAGGCTGAGTTTAACGTGGGTTAACCGAGCCCGTAAGAGCCCACAATAGCCTCATTAAAGGGAGCACCACAACCCCCCCACCTTTTCAGCCGGACTCCATGCGGTCTCAGGCTGAAAAGGTGAGGGGTGGTGGTGCTTATTACCACAAAATACTTTATTCAACAACAACAACAAAAAAAAAAAAATCAGCAACAACCACTTTGAAAAAATCTATAATAGGAATTATGTCACAATTTTTTTTCTCTTTTTCAAATTTACGACACGCATTTCACGTCTTAACGATAGTCTATTCATTATTCTAAAAATAAGGGGAAAAAATCGATAAATTTTAATGGTAAATCCAATAAGCATTGTGTTTTTCTGGTAATTCACAAGTTATACGTGAAGGAGAAGGTTTTTTCCCCCCTCATTCTTTTCCTTTTAATGCAAACTGTGGGAGATGCCCATTCGCTATATTCAGCATTCGCCAGAACGCCCATTTCCTCAAAACGATTCCATTCTTCGTCAATTTGAATTAACGAGGTAAATGGAACGTTACCTTTTTTCCTTAAAAGCTGGATTTACGTCTGGTTTTAATTCTAACTTTGCAGATATTCTTTGTGTATTTTCCTAGACCTCCACTGAAAACGTCGAGTTTTTTTTTATGTTCACCTTTTCTGCTTCGTTAGTCAAATTTGCAGCTTTCTGACACGAGTTAACAGGCATATCCCAAAGTTGAAACTGTTCTAACCAATCAGTACCGAACAGATTACCCGTATTCTTCATAACATACGCCTTAAGTTTTAACGTTTTACCTTTGAATGACACGTTCGTTATAAGTTTGCCTATAAACTTAATAGTGTCGCTAATTACTCCTTTAGCTATTCGGTCCGTTGTTAAGTTTGCTTATCCAGTTTTTTCCATGTTTGATAATTATGGATAAGTCAGAACCCGAATCAAGCTGTAACCGTATATTTTTGTTACATATTTGTACTTCAGTATATTTTCCTTTGTTAGTACATTTTGGTTCGTCAGACTTTGTTTTGTAAAACCTACTCTTTGACTTGATCTTAATCCTTCAGTGGGAACTTGTGTCCCACTTTATCGCAATTAAGTCTTTTTTTAATCTTTAAAAGGACCAATGTAATTGATCACAACCGAAACATGGTATTGACTGTATTATTTTTTGGTTGGCCCTTTTTAATTTTTCTTTGGCGTATTTTGTTTTAATATGAGCCACATTACTCCGATCTTTTTCGAATCCTTTCTGACGCCCAGGAAACTTTGGCAATCTTCGGCAACTTGCTGTAAAGTAACGTCGGTATCTTATTCAAGCTTGTTGAGCAAGCTACGACGTATTTCGGCGTCTTTCACTAAATCAAACCCTGGACAAAAATTAGGCATTTAAAATTATTGGCGCTTAACTGCCAATTTTAAATCATCGCAGTGTTTATTGAATACACTCGTGAAAGTAATATAATCGTCTTCTTTGCGGGTGAGATCCATGCATTTCCAACACTTGTGAAACTGACGTTTTTGGACTGAAGAGTTGCGTTAAGGATTGAACCTGTCTCTTTAAGTTTCAATTCGCTGGTTTTCTTAGGCAAAATATAGTTAACAAACTTACTATATTCTGCTATGCATAATTTCCTGAGGTGTAGACGAACCTTTTTATAGTCAGCCCAATTTTCACAATCTCTATTGTACAAGTCCTCGTAACGTTTAAAATACGAAGTGAACGTAACTTCATTTTCAGGTGCTATACGTGAAGTTTTCAATAGCACTCCATATAGCATTTTGAGAGAATGCGTTTCGCTGTCCTCATTTTGGCCTTTGTCGGACAAGTGCCTTTGCTCATTCTATGTTTTAATGAGCAATGCTCAAGCTTCTGTTGTCTAACCAGAATTTCTAGGTGCAGTCTTTATTGTCTTGTTTATTTTCAAACGCAATTCTGATTGTTCTCATTGGATTTCCTCTTTCTTGAAATTTCCGTTCACATTAGCTGCTGTCCCTGTTGGCGTCTTAATAACTAGCATTGCACTTTTAAATGTGTCCATTTTACTGTGTTGGTACGAGAAAAATAAGAAATGAAGGGGAATCTTTTTCCACTTCACCCAACAAGAAGTCTGCTTGACTTGAACAATTTTCTCAGAAAAATTTAAAAGCGAGAGAGGGGGGTAAATGTTTACCTTATTAGTGAAGACAATAAGTCTGCTTGACTTATTCAGTTCATTTACTGTCTTGGAAAAAAATACGAGGTTCAACCTTCTTCCAAACCACTGAATTGAACTTGTAGAAATTCTATTATTTTACAGACTTTTTTTTTTTTTTTTTTTTTTCACTGATAGTGTATTAATTAACACTGGATATCCTTTTGCCGTAGAGTTTCTTCACCGGTGTTGTAGACACTGGAAAAAATGTTTTAACTTGAAGCCGTTTCTGTTTTTTATGCTTTAACGTAAAGTTCGTTTGTTCGAATCATCGTCACCAAGATGTTGTGACCAAGTAACTGGTTCAGAAATGACGTAACAAGAGGTTACAGATAAATAGTTATATTGAATAGTAAATACACCGGAAGGGTGTTACACGACTTGGGAGTGTGTCGGTTGACGAGCGTTCAGTCTATATCACAGATCCCCCCCCCCCCAGGCTTACTTTTCCTACTACTTTATAGTAAGTGGAAGAGTCCACAATAGCCTCATTAAAGGGAGCACCACAACAGTTTTCTGCTTAAAAATTCTAAGCCATTATCCATCACACCAACGTATATTTAAGCTTACTACAACTCTACTCTCAAGAGGTCGCCTATTTAGGTACTGATAAAAAAAAACTTGTTAACTTTTAATCACTCTAATTTGTAATTAATTAGTTTAGTGCATTTTGTTGTTATTTATTATATGTTCGAAGCTGCTGATTATTATTATTTTAAATTTACTGAAATGCGATTTTGTGTGCATTCGCGCAGTTTAATATTTTGCTAATTATTTCCTTAAATATATTTTTAATTAGTTTATTTTTCTTTAGATTTTTGTGCATGCTATTTGTTTTTTTAAAATTTTTTTAAGTATATTACGTAATCTGAGTTTATATAATATCTATATTTCTTTTTTCTCAATTATATGTTACAAGATATTAGTTTGTATAGTTTACAATTTTTCAGTTATGCAGTAAAAATATGTTTTCATATCTGCATCCTGAGATGAGTTACTATCATTTTTTAGTAATTTGTGTTGGTTGAGGCATATTAACATATATTATTTTCCTCCTGGCAGATCATACACATTTCAGAGTTATTATTGTAGGGTGGGGAACTGTCGTATTTTTCCGTAATATTTTTGAGTTTTCGTTTTTCAGTTCTCATATATATTTAGAGAGTGTTGTGTTCTCCTCGGATTTAATGTTGTTAAAATATGTTTAATGTGCGTAGTGTCTCTGTTTCCAGTGTTCTTAATTTACTCCTATATATATTTTTCTTCGTTATCTGCCGCTTGAATGTGACAGATATTGTATAACTTTTCAAGCAATTGCTCTTTATTCTTGCTTTCCAGCAGTTACAAGTGGATTTGGTTTGGTTGCTGTGGGTGTTCAGTTCGTTATTTTCCTGTTGTAATTTTTTTATTTGTATAAAATCCTCACTGCAGCTGTAGCTGATGTTTAATTTGAATATCTTGTGGAGAATTTCTGATGGGAGACGTGTTTCTGGATGATTTTAATGAACATTGTTAATCCATTCTTCAAAAAGAATACAAGTAAATAAAACAAAGTGAAAAATAAATCAATCTTTGCTTATACTGCATTTACAGTATGCAAACCAAAACAATGTACAGCATATAAATCCCATTTGTTAATATATTTATTGTGCCAACTGATCAGTAAACTACTGTACTGTATAAATATATAGAAAGAAATTAAAACTTTTACAGCTGAAAAACAAACTTTAGAGCCATCTGAATCTGGTTGATATAAAGCGATAAACGCGCACAGATACATGAAACATCTGTTAGCTACACCTTCTCATTTAACGATCAGTTTTTTGCATGCAAGACTTTTGGAAGTTATACGGTAATTAAGTGAGGGATAGCTTTTGCTTTGAAGCGTTATTAAAAGGTAGCCTTGTTAATTATAATTTAATATTTACTTCTTTCATCATTGGCGGTTATCAGTTTGTGTCTTTTCTTCATATTGAGCTACAGTATGCCTAATAATAATACTTCTATTTCACGATGACTGTCAGATCTCGTGTTCTCATCTAAGCTAGTAACCTAAGAAGGTTTTTAATCTTACGAGGTTACTCGCCTATTCTTTCAGTCCTTCTTATGATCCCTTTGTCTTGTGAATGCGCGTTCTTAAATATGCTTCATAGAAATTTGAACTGACTCTATAATATAACGCCCTCTATTCCCCAAGGACTTGCAGATATCTTCACATTGTGATGCTTTATATACCTTACCTATGAACACTAATGTGTCTGTCCCATTCATCACAACTACGTTGGACACTATTGTAAGTGGAGATAATATGTTGTCTAATTAGTCCACCGCTAACAGTGGTATTACCTACTTCATGCCGCTGGCAAGTATTGTATATTGTTGATGCTATAAAGATTACCATTTCCTTTCCAACCTCCGTTTTGGTTATTCCTATGTTACAAAATGATGACTGTGGGGTCCGTTTGATTACAGGGTTTTAAACTGGCCGAGAAGTTGGTGCCAGTTAGGTCGTCGATCATCTAGAGTTGCTGATAAGTGTTGTGTTTCTTTTTGACAAGAAAATTGGGGGTGTCCTTGCCTTTCATTCAGTAAGCCGTGGTATTTTCTTTGACGACTGGACTGAAGAAAACAAAGTCGTGCTCTTGTTAGATGAGGGAGAAGACCTGATCTTCGTTGAACATGATTTGTTTTAATAACAGTAAATATAGAATATTTACAAAAGATTGATATAGCTTAACAAATCTGGATGGGGTAGCGACTTGGAAGCAAAGTGTGTTTCTCAAATTTTATCACAGAATCGAACATCGAGGTAATTACAGTCGGATGTGAATTGCATGTGTATTGATCGGCCAACTTTTAATGTGCCTTTCCTGTCAATTCTTCCTGCTGTCTCTTGGCTGCCCAACTCTGCTGTTCGCCAAAATGCTCTATATGGAAGGACGCATCTACCCACGCGTTTTCTCATCCTCCTTTGATCATAAGGGGAGTAAAAAAGGGTTATTTCCTCTAGTTTGTTTTTAACTTATCCAGACTTTAAATATCGCCAATATTCAAGGCCATCTGTATTCAAAATAAGAACCTTGCATATTCGTCTAATAAGCTTTTAGTCGAAAATAGTCAAAGTAAATGTTGTCACATTTCAAACTCTGCAGTTCTTTGAACAACATATGTTTTCATAATGAAATATCCTAGAAAAATTTGCTTTTTACCAAAAGATTCAAACATATAATTTTTCTGTTCCTTCTGCTACCACCAAACGCCGAAATATAAGGTACACTTACCTAATTAACAAGTTATCTTGTTACAACTCTTTGTGATTCTAATATAAGCACTCGTCTTTGTTGCACAAATGATCAAAATAGTTAAATCTAACCGTTTCTTCTACTCCAACAACGTTTCTCATACACTTCCTGAGATTGGAACTCCCTTCCACCTACTTGCTTACCTGGTAGGTATAATATTCAAATGTAATGTCAATCGACATATTTTGACGCCTTGATTCTCGTCCCCGTCCTTCTCTATGTCTTTTCCTCATACACCCCTCTTTATTCATGTTCTCGCACTCTGTAACCTCTTACGTGATAGGGGCACTCTCACCTTGCTTTGGATGAAATGCGTTTAAAAAATAAAAAATGATAAAGTTATGGCACCCTTTAAACTGTTTTATTTAAAATAATTCTTTAATATTTGGCATAGCTTTTGAAAGGCTTTTCTCGTTGTTCCAATACGTTTGAATAAACCGTAAATTAAAAGTTTGCTTCCATAATCAGTAGACAATTATTAATAAGCACTTACGATCCTTAATTGAGGGGCTGAAATACTTAGATTTGTGCCCGAGGAAGACAAGTTTACTGTGCACTTATAAACCTTTATCATGATTTTTTTTATAAAGACATTTCTTTTTTTTCTGAATATATATTTCTCTCTTTTTCCAGCCATAATTCGCTGATCAATTTCGTTGTAAATAAATCAGTTTTTAAAGGATTACCTCCATAACCGTGCGCGGGTCTATCAGCATTTTTCACTATCACTTTATACTCTTCAACAGATCTCTGCCAATATTCCTCGGTTTATCCGTCAGGCTTTCAAACTGTTTCTTTGGTCGGCTTTGTGTTCATGCAGATGTCAGTCATCCTCTCGACAATCTTGTCTAACTTTACCAATGATCCATTAGTTCAATTATCAACACACCCACCACAAATACACAGAATTTATTATTTTTAATAGCGGAATAATGCATAATATCGGAAACAGCAAATACGAAATCGATCGAGTTTCGCGCCTGGCTTGAGACATTCGGAGGTCTAGTCGCATTGAAGAGCTGTGATTTAGCGATACAGTAATATCTGCAAATGACATAATTCAGCTCTTTAAATTATATTTCAACTGAGCACTGTTGAAAGGCTGATTCTATAAACAACAGTCACCTGCGTTAATGTAAAAAAAAATCTTAGAATTAGCTATTTCTCTCTGCGGAATGATGATGTCATAGTAGAAAATCTGACTGACGCCAAATCGTTCGGTTTTCGGTCCTGGCTTGAGGTATTTGGATGTTTAGTCGCACTGAGGAGCTGTGATACTGCGAAACAGTACTGTCTGGGAATGAAATTATATATATATATATATATTTAGTTTACGAAAAACTAGGTAATCCGTATGGGTAGACCCAAGGAGGATAAAATACAGAGAGCTCAATGTAAATAAGAGCTAATAATTTAAATAAAAACAGACCACTTTAAGTTTCCATATTCCTTAAAGTGGTCTGTTTTTATTTAATATATATATATATATATATATATATATATATATATATATAGATATATATATATATATAAAAGTGGACAACAGCTGCCTGACGATTGCAATAGCATAAAACAGACTGTCGCCTCTAAGTGCTGACTTCCTTGTCCACTTTTATATTTACACACGCTCTCTCTCTGATATTGAGCACTTTATCCCATAAATATAGCACACTTTAAGACTATATTTTTTCATATATATATATATATATATATATATATATATATATATATATATATATATATATATATATACATATATATATATATATATATATATATATATATATATACATAAATATATATATATATATATATATATATACATAAATATATATATGCATATATATATATATATACATAAATATATATATGCATATATATATATATATATATATACATAAATATATATATGCATATATATATATATATATATACATAAATATATATATGCATATATATATATATATATATATACATAAATATATATATGCATATATATATATATATATATAATATATATATTTACATAAATAAATATATACATATATATATACATATATATATACATATATATGTATATATATATATATATACACACACACACACACATATATATGATAGGATAAAGAACAAGTAGGAAACAGATCTTAATCTAACACACACGCACACACACACACACACACACACACACATATATATATATATATATTAAGAAATATAGTTTTAATGTGTTCTATATTTATGGAATAAAGTGCTAAATGCAATCGTCAGGCCACGAGTGATGTTATTTTCTCGGCTATTTATATATATGGCTCAGTGGTGAATTGTGGGTAGTCTATTTTGGCGGTTATTTTAACGGAAGTGGTTTATTTGTTTATTTATTTATTTGGGTTAAATTATTTTGCTTGTTTTTATTTATTTCTATTTTTATTTTTATTTCTTATCTTATATATTTATTTATTTTGCCACGATAAAATCACCAGATAATGAAGGAAAAGTATACATAGGAGTAACTGAAAGACCCTGGAAACAAAGAAATTATGTACACAAAACATCTTTCACAAATAGTAAATATGCGAACAGCACAATGCTTTCTAATTATATCTGGGAAATTAAAAACAAAACGCAGACCACACCAAAAATATCTTGGAAAATAAGGAAATGATCATCAGCCTACAACGACCAATCAAAAACTTACAAACTTTGCTTGAAAAAAAAATAGCTATCCAGACCAAAATAAATTATTAAATAAAAAATCCGAGCTCATCTCAAAATGCAGACATGAAAACAAATTTTTACTACGTTACTTAAGAATCGAAAACGGAAAAAATAAATAAATACATAAATAAACATAATGACAATAAAATAAGCAAAATAAATTAATCCAAACAAATTACCAAATCTCGCCTGTTATAATAGACGAAATAGAATAAAAAAAATAAGAAACAAAATCAATAAATAAATAATTAATAAACAAATTAGCAACCTATTATGACCAAAATATTAGTTAGACTATAAAAGTCAAACGAAAAATGAGACGAAAAAATAGCTATAACTGTTATATAACGATAAAATATCTTCAATTATCTTCCCAAACAAAAACAAAACTATTAAATAAGCTATATAACAAATTTTCACTCCGTTAATAAAAACACCGATCAAAATAAAAATAAAAATAAAATAAATATATAAGATAAGTATTGGTATTTGCGCGAAATTGGATGTGACGGAACTCAACTGGAATATGAAATCGGTTCTCTGATTTCATATCCATTTACACAACCCGAAAAATATATTTATAAATAGAAAAAAATTAATATATATTTTTTTAATCGGAGAATGTTTTAAAAATCTCAGTTATACATTCTTTCTTATTAAAACATTTTAAAATTGAGTGGAATTTTTGTTTGTGATTTATAGAGTTTTTTTTTTTTATATCGTTTCCATTTTCTCGTAAACACATTTGGTATGCGAAAAATTGCGACAATTACTACTACGACCGCTACATGGAATATCTGAGGTCAGTGTCAGTATGAGAATTGCAATCGTCTATTAATAATGGAATTATTTCTAATAGCAAAATGTTCCTCGTCTATTATCGCTTTTATATTTATTACTATAATTTTTATTGTTTTTTTCCAATGTTTACTCACTTTGTTTTCATATTACAATAAATCGCTCGCTTTCACTTGAAATTGATGCCTTTATCATAATAGAATTTTTTTTTGATACAATCTTTTGCCTACTCTTTTACGCCACGTATTTGAACCGTTAGGAAAGCTTGACCTATTTGGAAAATAGATTCTAATAATGAACAACTGGGAGGAAACAGCCTTCATGTGGATAGGAAATGGCTTTAATAAATATTGAAAACAAGAAAGACACGTAAGACAAGGATGTGTCTTCACTCCGGTGTTATTCAGCCTTTAAAGCGATGCGATTCTGATGAGAGAACTAGAAATCCGCCGTGGACAGCATTTGATATGAGGATGACACGGTGTTGACAGCAAACTCAGAAAATTAATTGCGGTGACTCCTAGAGAACGTAATAAATATTATCGAGAACAAAGGACAAACATCAATTATCAGGAAAATAATATATGTTCTGGAGACATCAATTCGAGCAAGAAGACAACTTACTTATCTGGAAAGTGTTTTAGCAGATGTGCGAATGTGTAACAAAGAAATTTGAAGGTGCATTGGAATAGCAAAATGTACTTTCCTAAAGGTAAGCTAATATTAACAATCAGGATAAACTTAGTAGAACGAAAGAAAAGTGGGGCTGAATTATTAGATAAAGTAGGTCCTCCAATATAGTATTAAATTCAGAACAATATTCTCAGAGACAAAAAAAAAGACATGAAACAAGAGGAATCTGGTTTTGCAGAATGCTGGGAATGTCGTCAACGGAATATGGGAGTAAAGAGTAAATTTTAAAGAAAACTGAAACAAAAAGGACGCTTAAGATTAAAATGAAAGTCAGATGAATTGGCCGGGACACAAAATGAGGAAAGCGGTCTCGGTGAATTTAGCACTCAAAGAACATATTTTTTTAATTAATTATTTCAGTAGTATTTTGTTCCACAAAATGGCTTTTCTTGGGAAAAAATGTCCTTCTGAAGTGTAACTTCATTTTACATTCAACTCACAATGTAAATAAAGATGACTCGACTTCATGCTGGTAGCAAGTTGATTCCTAGATGTAAATGCCGGAACTGATGGGACTGTAGAATGGGGTTCATCTGAATATTTGCCGTGGAAATAGCGGCAGAATAATCGAAAGGCTTGGATCGTCGCGGCACATCAAAATGCTATATAATTCTGGATCTTTAGTTTTAAATATATGTAGCATAATTTGAACTTCAGCATTCGTTCAGATCCGTCCATTAATTTGAAAAAAAAAAAACTTTAAGGTGTCGCAATACATTTGAAATATTTATGTGTTGTTACCGAGGTAGAAGGAAACCTAAGAATGTTTTCTCATCAATAGAAAGTGTTATGTGCTGAGAGACATTGCAACAAAAAGGGTTAATTCCAAAAACCCGTGTGAAGAATTGAGGATTTAATTCACACATAAACGACTTGAATTGTATGTCGAGCACTCTGGAAGAATGGAAAGGTGACCCAGACTTAGGGGGCAATGTTGATTGACACACAAAAGCGAAAAGTAGATTTTTGTAAACAAATGAATTTGGACCTGTGTTTTCCTGGACAGAAAATGGTTGAAGTAGCTGGCGCAGGTAAAACGTCAAGGAGGATGAAGGAACCACCCACGATCCCCGAAAAGGTTGGTGAGAGAGGATAATAAAAGAGAGGGTGTGGAGAAAGAGAATTCGCAAAGTTATGACCTAAGCCAAAGGGGATTCACCGAAATGCTCTTACCTAGCAATACCACCATGCCAGTTTGGGTGAATGTCCATAAATATGAATGCGCAAAGCGAATTGAGTTGAAGAGGGACGAGAAGCAGCAGAGACAGAGACGAGAACAGAGACGAGACCAGAGACGAGACCAGAGACGAGACCAGAGACGAGACCAGAGACTAGAGAGAGATCCACGCGATTATCTGCCGACGAAAGCCTCTGACTTCAGCCTCGAGCCAAACTTTATCAACTACAGCAAACCAAATTTTGCCAAGTCAACAACAATAATATCACTTCCGATTTAGACGTGGGTTGGGCTGATAATTAATTGCGTGCGAACTCTGATATAAACGAACTATTGTAGAGAGGGCAGATATAAAACAGTATTTACATTTGTTTAATTTATTCGAGTGCTGTTGTCTTTTTTCCTATACGTTATCGCCCTGCTTGGACCATCCCAACACGAAGATACCGTCAACGATTCGATCTTGGCTGCCTTATGATCAAACTTAAATCAACACGTGGAATAAGGTTAGCTTTGGATTGAATTGGTCACGTCAACGAACAGCCGCGGTGTTGGAAGTCTTGGACAACCGGTGACGGTGTTGCACGATTACAGATGCGTTGATATCTGAAAATGAAACAGTTCCTAGTAATTATTCCAAATAAATGTTAAAGTCTATTGCTTGTCAATAACAGACATTTCATAAGCAGGGTAACTAATGTTTTAAATTAAGATACCATAGATCAAAACTATTTCCCTATTGTTTTTAATGAATTGAAGAGGAAAGACATGGAAATGTTTGGTTAAACATTTGAATTCAGTCGAGCACATCACCAGCAAATGCTGAAGACTCTTGCAATGTTGCAGAGGTCGTATGCTGTGTCGATAAAACTGCAAAATTCTGTAACTTTTATGTAATGTTCAGAAACGCTGTAATACCGGTTGCCGTAACATAACAGAAGTTAAGTAACGTCGAAACTAGTCTGTATCAAGATGAGTGACCGCTTGGGAATATCAAAATCTGTAATAGTGGATATGCAGTGGATAATGGCTTGAAATTGTTGATCAGAATGCTGTTCTTTAATTCTAGTTGGTTTCTTTATATTCACTTACGTTCAAATACATTTAGAAAATGTAACTTCTCCCCAGCTATGGGTTAACTAGTAAAACATGTACTACTAAATGATTATTATCGAAAGAAATACAATCTAGAAATATTTTATGACTTTAAATAATTTGCAATGATTTGATATGTCGTAGAAAACGAATCAATCAATTGTAACAAATTCATTTTATTAAATGAACTCCACCCAGGTAATTGTAATTATAAATTCTACTAGGGAGAGAAAGATATAATATAAAATATAAAATAACATACATATTTCTACAAAAGCCAAATGCACGTCAACTACAAACAAGATGAATATTCACTTAGAAATATCATAAAGAAATACACTTCCCCAATTGACACGAACAAAATAATCAAATTAATTATCTACAACAAAAAATTTAAAACATAAACTATCCTAAAAAATAACAACATACGGGCAAAATCAAAATTAAAACAAACAAACAAACAAACATTATTTATGAGTTTAAATACACATTAAGGAACCGAGTTCATGATAAAATCGAATTCGTAAATAATTACCTCGGTCACACTACTACATGCCTATCCAGACACCTTACGTTACACTTCTCCGAACACAGCACCATTAGAACCCTTTGTAGCCTCATCCCCATGAAAAAGTGATTAAACATAATGGGAAAATAGCCAACACTCGGTAATATTAACTATGAACACGGCCAGAATGTGATAACTATATTCAGAATATTAAAACATCCCTATAACTCTAGAAATTACGCGTACACCCAGTTAAAAAGGAAAATTAAATCATCCTTGATAACGACTAAAAGAACATTTCGACAGTTTCTACACAATCTGTTTCCGGAAGAGAAAACATTTGTTCGAAGACAAGAAAAATTAAATAAAAAGATTAATCGCAGTACCTTGTCTATCGTCTTTAATGAAACACGCATATATATATATATATATATATATATATATATATATATATATATATATATATATATATATATATATATTTTAAAAGGCTTAAACACTAATATTCCATGGTTATAATTTATTACATTGGAATCGCAAATACGATCCAATTCATCAGACCTATAAATTCAAAAAGAAATCAGAAAAAAATGCTCCGGGAATAAATAAATAAAAATTTAGCGTGAGTGTATGCATGAGAGTGGGGGACGAATGTGAGAAGTAAAAGAAAGTTTATAGAGAGGGGTAACAGACGAGAGAAGAGGAGGAGTGTGTGTGTGTGATTTTAATTTTACCTCAAAATATATTGATATATGAATCGTTTTCTTAAATACTTTTCTGCATACAACTCGTTTATATTATAACAAATCATATTATGCCCACACATATATGTGTGTGTGTGTGTCTGTGTTTTAAATGTTTATCTATGTGCGTCTATATATTTTTTTTATTCAATATGAATTCAACTTTTATGATTGCAAATAATTGTTCATATTCAGTGGAGACCATGCTTCATCATATTGAAACTTATTCTTCTCTCTGTCAGACTGAACATTGCAACCCGTAGTGTTTGGTTGTATTCTCAAATATTTTCATCCCTTTGTAATTAAATTACCACGTGGACAAATTCAGTCTTTATACACACACACACACACACATACAAACACACAGACAGATACACGCACACACACACACAAATATATGTGTGTGTGTTTGTGTGTGTGCGTAATTGGGGGTATGCGTGCGCCTAAGACCAATAATAAATAATAAACACCAATCTTCGACGATTTTTCTCGATCGATCATTTCTGCTCACGAATGGTATCTTAATGTAAAGACATATGACAACATATAATGAAATGGATTAAGTGGTACAATTAATTAATATATTTTCTGTTTATGTTATTTTATAGATACGATTTATTTAAGTAAACGCTTTGTTTTAAATTAAACTGTATTAATTATAATTACCGGTCCGAATGTTCAAGGAATTTTGTATATTCTCGATTCCTATATTGCAGTATATAAACCGTCATTTGACATGACGTGCTGTATATATATATATATATATATATATATATATATATATATATATATATATATATTTATATATATATATATATATATATATATAAACGGAAACATTTTTCCTAACGTGCTGTACCATTCAGAGGAGCGTCTCGTTAGCAATGTCCGAATATATATATATATATATATATATATATATATATATATATATATATATGTATATATATATATGTATATATATATATGTATATATATATATGTATATATATATATATGTATATATATATATGTATATATATATATGTATATATATATATGTATATATATATGTATATATATATATGTATATATATATGTATATATATATGTATATATATATATTTATGTATATATATATATATTTATGTATATATATATATATTTATGTATATATATATGCATATATATATTTATGTATATATATATATATATATATATATATATATATGAAGAAATATAGTCTTCAAGTGTGCTATATTTATGGGATAAAGTGCTCAATATCAGAGATAGAGCGTGTGAACATAGAAGTCAACACTTTCATGCTAGATGCAATCGTCGGGCCACCGATATATATATATATGTATGTATGTATGTATGTATATATATAATTTATTAGGAGGTTTGAATAATCATAATAAAGTAATTCATCGAATCTAGAAGAATTCTCAACTGAATTCAGAAAACACTGGGCGGCCGTTTCGTCCTATTTTGAATCCACTACCAAGAACCGAACTTGGATCGTTACGATATGAGGCAAGCGTGTTGCCCACTAGAACAATGGATCTCGGTGACGAAGAGGTAACAAACTAGACTCAATATATTCATTTTGTGAAGAGCAGGCTAATATCGCTATATCGCTCCTTTTTTACAGATGATGCTTTCTTCCCCAGTACACGAATTATTCATGGAAATTCAAATCCAGTGTGAGACACAGAGAATGAAGTTCAATAGAATTAAAATAATATGAACGACGAAATCGAAACCAGGTCTATTTTTGTTTATAGTTCGTTAATAAGTTCTCTAAGAGAGGCCCAATATTTTCAGTGAATCAATTGTCTATGTTATTTTCGGCAACAAGTAATTTCTTCTGATAAGTCTTTGAGAGTATTAATAGTATTTACTTGAAATTTCAGCAGGAACTAAATAAAAAAAATATGTCATTGTTAAATATTAGCAATCTAGTATGAAGAGAATTTAGACATTTTTGTAGGTTATTCCAAATTGATCGTTCTCCAAACTTTAAAAGCGTATATTTAAGAGTTAATTTAAATGAAATTGTTGGCAATCGTGTTTCAATCTGTCTAAGAAAAGTAACGTAATATCAGTTCTGTTATCTTCGATACTGGTTATTAGTCAACTTCAAATACATTTCCACAATGTAGAAATAATATAAACATTTATAATAAATTGTATAAGAATGATTTAAATGTCAATACATATACAGGGTGACCCCCCCCAAAAAAAAACGGGAATTTTTTAAGTGCTTATTGCCAGACATGAGCAAATGGCAACACTGCGAGACAGTGACATTGAGCAAGTAAACATTTCGCCATTTTAGTAACGAGAATGAAATTCACAGTATCCCAGCTGAGATGTTGCAGCAGTCAATAAGGAATCTCAACAGCAGATTTCAAGAACGCATTCGTACAGGAGGACGCCATCTACAGGACGTAATTTAAAAAAAATGAAAATTCCATCATTGTTACTTAAATGGCATGTTTTAAGATTTCAATTACTATGAATTAAATATTTTTCTTCCATCACTCTTGGTTTTATTGGATTGTTAAAATGTTCCCGTTTTTTGGGGTCACCCTGTATAAGTAAGAGATTTATTTTTATTTCTGTTTAGCGATTTTTAAATGGGGGACTATTTTCCCCAGATTTACTGTTCTGTTCAGGCTTTTAAAAACTTTTTACAGTTTCATACATCTTTCTAATTTTATCAAGTTATTCACGTTCTTAAATGCTATAACAACTAGACGGACATTGCGTCATATATCTCTATGTATATTATACGGTATATTATTATTATTATTATTATCATTACTATATGTAAATTTCTGCTATAGTCACACTACCTAACAAGTCTGCGCGAAAACCTAAGGCAGGTAGTTTTATGTTGTTATGTTTACATTTCATGATTTGATTTTCTGACTCCCATAACATCACTAGCGTTACATGGACAAAGTTCTTCTTAGTGTGTGGGCTCTACTTATCAAGGCAGTTTTTTTTGTATTTCTCTTAGCCTGTGATTTCTACGGATCTTTTCAATGTGTTCTTGTGTTTCTTTTTTATCATTCCAAGCGCACCTATTATGACTGGTACTATTCTTGTTTCCAATTCCCACATTATTTTATTTTACTTTTATTTCGATTCCCAGGTCTTTATACTTTGATAGATTTTCAAATTCTTTAATTGCTATATTTCAGTCCTAGAGGCAAGACATATCATTTAGTAGGCATTTTTTCTTTTACAATTTTATCAGGCCTATTTGATTCAAGCTTCCTGTTTGTAAAGATAGTGTAATCCCATAGAATTGTGTTGACTTATATTTTTTGTAACCGGATAGATATCAAAAGATAGTATGTCATTTTTTCTAAGAAGAAATTTTAATGGGACCTTACCTATAACGACAGAGTGAACTCTTCCTGACACTATGAATACTGTGCCTCTCAAGGGACGAGACGGAATCGAGTCGCCAGCAGTCTCTGACTGTGTGCGACTTCTGTCGAACTCTAGCTTTGGCAGAGAGGAACACGGACGAGGCTTTGCCGAGGGGCAGGGTTTCGTCCGGGGAGATAGACAGTCCCTGAACCCGTTTATACGGGTTCGAAATGGGCATATTTTGGCTGAGCCTACGGGCTCGGAGAACACACATTAATCCGGCCTTGTGCCACATGGGACCCACGTGGGAGGGTTGTTAAATATCGAGACGGAATCGAGTCGAGCCAATAGTAGTTCACTCCAAACCAGACCGATAGACATACTAACACCTTCCACATCTTGTATTATTATTATTTCGTGTAATATATCTTTGTTATTTCTACTCTTGTGTTCGTGTTGTTCTTCCTTGGTCCTAACCTTGGACCATAACAGAAATATATCTGTTGTGTCAGAACAAAGCTCAACAGTTTTTAAGTAGTGGGACGACATGTAATTGGTCTGTAGTTTGGGTGGCATTTGTGTTATCATTCATGGGTTGAAGGAAGGCAATAGCTTTGGTTACCTATCCCAGAATTTTAGTTGGATGATTGACCATTTCTTGAAATTCTTGGCAAGTTTTTGCGCGCTGTATTTAGATAATAAAGCCAAAATTAAGAATTTTATATATTGCTGGTGATTTCCAGTTGTGTTTTCTTTTCAGTGCTTATTCAACATCATCTTTTGTGATTCCTGGTTTATATTATTTTAGGTTTATATCCGTTCTAACTTTTGCCTGATCCAATCTGCTTCTTTGTCATGTTCTTTAGGGCAAAACCATATTCTCTCCCAGAACTGTATAACCTCTTCCATTGTTGTGGGGTATGTCACTTCAATATTTTATTGCCTATTAAATTTCTTCGGCACGGTTTGAAAGATCTTGTTCTATCTGTAAAATCTAAATCTTTTTTCACGGCGTCTAATTCTTTTAGCCTTTAGTTGTATTGCTTGCTTTCTTTTTTCTTTAGCTAATAAGACTTCCTTTTTATTCCTAATTTTGCATTTAGTTTTGTCTTTTCTGCTTTTTCTAGCCCTTACATTTTGCTACAGAGGAAGTTTAAATTAATGTTTTTAAACCACAAATTCCTATGATTTCTCTCGAACACTCATATCTGCTCGGAGCATATCTTAACGTAAACAAATGACCATTTAATAGTGATTTTCCCAGCGTAGCTTAGATGTGGCACAAGGCCGAAAGTATGGGGCATCCAGTGAGGATCGAACTCACACTACTACTTAGCGAGACAAGCTTGCTATCCATTACACCACCTCGAGGTGCCCTATGACAGTTAAATAGTATAGCACGTCAATCTATATGAGGGTTCCATGTAGGATACAGGTTCGATTCCTGTCGAAGGATATATATTTTCTTTGAGATTTCTCAGGCATTTAGGCCGTTAAATGATGTTAATATTGTTTATTATAAATAGGGCATTTAAAGAAAGTTAATGACACTTTCTCTCATAACTCCTCTCTCTTTTCTCTTTATGTCTTTTTCTCCTCTCCACCTTCCATATCAATATATAACATCCGTTAAGTTAACCGATTTAATGTGTCAATGTCTGGATTTCCTCAAACAATTTAAATTGGAAAGAATAGAAATGTTACATCTAACTCAATCATGTCTCTCTCCCCCCTCACTTCGTAACTTCGTTAATTTACATATACTTAATACTGCCCGTCATAAATGTGTAAATTTCTTTTCATTTTTCGTTTCGATCTTTGGAAGTAAAGTCTGATGATCCGCTGTCCTTTAAAAGGGCTGTGGTGAAATAATTTATTATATGGAACCTTAAAGTGGTCTGTTTTTATTTTATATATATATATATATATATATATATATATATATATATATATATATATATATATATATATATATATATATATATATGACAAAGCTGGTCATCTTGTTTTTCTTTATATATATACCATCGGGTAAAATGTTAGAAAAAGAATTTGAAAATGCTTTGTGTTTTTAAGGATGTCTGTTTAATATTCTTAAAAATGAAGTTGATTTTCAACTTCTGAAAACAGACGCACGCGAGTGTGTGTGTGTGTGTGCGTGTGTGTGTGTGCACGCGCGTGCGTGTGCGAGCGCGCTCGTGTGTGATTGTGCGCGCTTGCGTAATTTGCAGCGGCCATTGTGCGTGCATTGCAGTGTAGGACAGATTTACAATTCCTTCTACGACGGCCGTGAATATGTTAATCACTGATATATATTGACAACAAATCCTTCTATCGTAATTACGAGATTCTTTCTAGTCTTGTTCTGTTGTTTTGTCTTATTATTATTATTATTCATAGTATAATCATCGTAGTAATCGTATAAATGTCGTGATTTTTATTCTATTCAATGTATAACACGTGAGAGAATAAACATTTTAACCCTTTAGCCTTTCACACATCCGTTGTATTTCTAGACTAAGCATTTTGTATTTGCCTTTGGCGACAATTGGCAACACATATAAAATTTGCCACACCCTCTCCTGTACTCTTACTGACCACAGTACCGCATATATCCAAATCGCTTAAACTCATTCTTGCGACTCGACGTTTTGTATTTATAATGGTTTTCACCTCGGTATTTTCTACATATAAGTGCCTAATGACTGTCTTCCACAGTTTGACTCAGTCACCATCAATTTTTCAGTTAACTAATTTAGCTTTCTTTGATCTTCTCTTTGTAGTACGCTCTGGGTGCTATAAACATGGTTTGACAGAATATCTGTTGATTGTGAACAATCAACAGATCCGGTCTTCGTGTTTGATGCTTACATTTCCAGTATTTGAAAATCCTGGAATATTTTGCCATTTTCCAATTATTTTCTTAGGCAGTCTCCTGTGTCGTTGTTGCATTTGTTTATGTTATCGAATCAGTTCGTTTGCTCACCCTCATTTCTCTTCCATTACGCTCTTTGTATATTCTGATTGGGAAAGTATATCATCATTATTATTATTATTATTATTATTATTACTACTACTACTACTACTACTACGTATTCATGTTTACCCGTTACTTTCTCTTTATAATATTATTTAATATTTTATTCTGATTTTATCTACTAATGTACACATCGAGTCCATGCGTGCTTGTTCGCGTTTTATAATGTGATACGACTCCTTTATCTGAGCGGTTCTTCCCTCTTTTGTTACCCCGTTCATTTTTTTTATATATTTTCCACTCAACCTGTCATATAGATTTTCTTAAATAATCTCTACTGCTCACTCCACTTCAGCATTTTTTAATTCACTCTTCAATTACCCCCCACAACTCAGTTTCGTCGGAGACTTTAAAAATATTCCGTTTGCTGAATTCCTATCAACCACCCCCTCAATATTATTCGCTTTCTTTTTCGCTCATATTTAAACGGTTCTTCTTCTTCTTCTTCTTCTTCTTATTATTATTATTGTTATTATTATTATTATTCGTAGTAATAATTTTCTTCTTTTCATTTATCTTCCTTTCATTTTATAATACTAATTCTTCACTTCTTCTAACTATCCGTTCTTTCTTTGTTCTTTCTTTTATGTTACCTCTTCTTCTTCTTCTTCTTCTTCTTCTTCTTCTACCTTCATTGACAACTCTTCTTGTAGAGGCGGATTATAGAGTGCTGCCTCTCTTCGTACGCACAGTGTCTTTTATGTTTATTTCTCTTTACTTCAAGAGCCCTTAAATTTTCTCTCATTTTTTTTTTTTTTTGCTGTTATTAATTCCGACGTTGTTGACGAGTGATAGCATTACACTCAGAAGAAGGGGAGATGGTCGAGAGATGCTATGCTCACGTGTAAACGGACATCAAAAACCCATTCTTGAAAGGACCATTAATCTGGAATAATACTTTGATAGATTTCCGAGTATATCCGGCAACAAATCACTGGAAGTCACGCAATCAGACAGAAGGAATGGAAAATAAGAAAGAGTTAAAATAAAAGAATGGGAAAAAAAATGAAAAAAAAATACAAGACATGAAGTATAAAAAGAAAAATAGAAAAAATACCAAAATGGGTGAAAGAAAGTTAAACAAGAAAGGGAGGTAAGTGTAAGAGAAGTGATGAAATAATAAAGCGTAAATAAGGAAGAGAAAAAGAAAGTATAAAAAGAAAAGAAGAAAGAGAAAAAGAAAAAAGAATTAAAGGCGTGGTTGCGGGCTGAAAGGAAGGAAATAATAATAAGAAAAATAGACGGAATATAAAAAAGAATCGTGAAATCATCATAAAGATGATACGCAGCAAAACCGAGGAAAATGAGGTAAGCTAAAAATGAGCAAAGGAGAAAGAAAATAAACGGTGAAATTAAATAAGAACAACGGAATTAAAAAAAAGATAAAAACGGTGAAAGAAATAAAAAGAAAGAACACGCTAAAAGACAATAATTAAGAAATATAAAAGAACTAGCAATAAGAATGAAAGAGATGGATAGATAATGAAACTAACAGAAAAATAGAAATGAAAGAAAGAAAAAAAAGCATAAAAAATGGAAATATTAATGAAATCTATAACGAAAGAAAAAATGAAAAGTGACCGAAAAATCAAAAGACAGTAAAAAAAACGAAAGAAAATGTATCCAAGAAGAAGAAGGAAGAAAGAAAAAAGAAGAAGAAAGAAAGACATAGAGGAAGGAAGGATGAAAAGAAAGAAAGAAAGAAAGAAATGGGGGAAGGAAGGATGAAAAGAAAGAAAGAAAGAAGGAAATGGGGGAAGGAAAGATGAAAAGAAAGAAAGAAAGAAAGAAGGAAATGGGGGAAGGAAGGATGAAAAGAAAGAAAGAAATGGGGAAGGAAGGATGAAAAGAAAGAAAGAAAGAAAGAAGGAAAGAAAGAAAGAAATGGGTGAAGGAAAGATGAAAAGAAAGAAAGAAAGAAAGAAAGACATGGGGGGAAGGAAGGATGAAAAGAAAGAGAGAAAGAAATAAAGAAAGGATGGATGGATGGCAGGAAAGAAAGAAAGAAAGAAAGAAATGGGGGAAGGAAGGAGGAAAAGAAAGAAAGAAAGAAGGAAATGGGGAAGGAAGGATGAAAAGAAAGAAAGAAAGAAAGAAAGAAAGAAAGAAAGAAAGAAAGAAAGAAGGAAATGGGGGAAGGAAAGATGAAAAGAAAGAAAGAAAGACATGGGGGAAGGAAGGATGAAAAGAAAGAAAGAAAGAAATGGGGAAGGAAGGATGAAAAGAAAGAAAGAAAGAAAGAAGGAAATGGGGGAAGGAAAGATGAAAAGAAAGAAAGAAAGAAAGACATGGGGGAAGGAAGGATGAAAAGAAAGAAAGAAAGAAATGGGGAAGGAAGGATGAAAAGAAAGAAAGAAAGAAAGAAGGAAATGGGGGAAGGAAAGATGAAAAGAAAGAAAGAAAGAAAGACATGAGGGAAGGAAGGATGAAAAGAAAGAAAGAAAGAAAGAAGGAAATGGGGGAAGGAAAGATGAAAAGAAAGAAAGAAAGAAAGAAGGAAATGGGGGAAGGAAAGGTGAAAAGAAAGAAAGAAAGACATGGGGGAAGGAAGGATGAAAAGAAAGAGAGAAAGAAATAAAGTAAGGATGGAGGGATGGAAAGAAAGAAAGAAAGAAAGAAAGAAAGAAAGAAAGAAATGGGGGAAGGAAGGATGAAAAGAAAGAAAGAAAGAAAGAAATGGGGGAAGGAAGGATGAAAAGAAAGAAAGAAAGAAAGAAAGAAGGAAATGGTGAAGGAAGGACGAAAAGAAAGAAAGAAAGAAGGAAATGGGGAAGGAAGGATGAAAAGAAAGAAAGAAAGAAAGAAAAAATGAAAGAAGGGAGATATAAATCATAAAGAGAAGCAGGTAAGAAATAAATGTTTTTGAAGAGAAAAATATCAGTGAAGACATGACAAAATAAGCTGCAATAATTTATGACGAAAGAAGAACGCTAGAAACAAGAAATATGAAGAAGAAAATTAAAATTGAAAATAAGAAAAACAAAAAACACTAAGCTGTAAGGAATATATGAAGAGTATTAAGAAAAAAAGAAAGCTGTATGAAGACAAAGACAAAATAAGATTATAATTGGGGGAACGGAAAAAGAATATATGAAGGGAATCAAGAAAAAAAAAAGAGGAAAGAGTACGAAGATAAAAGAAAGAAAACTAACAAAGAAATAATGAATATGAAACACAGTATATTGTAAAGAAGTAAAATGAATTGAATATGAAGAAAAAAGAAAGAAAACAAATATTGAAAATAAAAAGAAATACACCGAATATATGAAGGGAATCAAACAAGATGAAAGGTAATGAAGTAAAACGGAAATTTGGGTAGTGAATATAAAGAAAGAAGGAAAGTGTAGACAAGAAAGTTTGGAAGAGAAGACAAACGGAAGAGAAGTAGTAGGAAGACAGAAACTCATAGGCAAGATAAAAAGAAGGAAATATACGATAGGAAAAAAACTGAAGGAAAGAGACTGAGGATAAACAAAGCCAGCAAACAATTATAAAGATGAAACAACATTGACGAAAACTATAAAAAGAAAGCAATTAAGAATTCCATTAAATTCTTGACAGAAAAAAATGATGAAAGACTGACAGAAAAAGAGACAAAAGCCTTGCAGAAAAGTTGGCGTCTATAAAAGCAAACGGACACGAAGGAAAGTGATCCCAAACACCTTAGAAATAATGTTAGTTTAAATGAGAAAGCCAATAAAATAAATAAAATACAAAGAAAGAGTAAAAATGAATTGTGCTTAAAACATCTAAAAACAGGTTATTAAAATAAAATGCAGAAATTAAAAAAAAAGATTATTTGGAAAGCAAATAAAAAAAAAGAATTAATTAAAGAAGCAAAAGAAATCCTATTCTAGAGAAAGTAAAAGCAAAAATAAGACGCACTCAATAAATAATGAAAAACAAAATGATTCTATAGTTTAATATTCATGTATATGTCTGAGATGAGGTATTATAATTATTTACATTATTTACATTGTTGTCTTCATCTTTATTGTCATATTCACGACGTTTCGGCTGTTGTACGCTTCGATCTTCTTCATGTGATTGAAATTTCGAACTGAACCATTGTTTTCATCCACCGGAGTAGATTGTTTTATTTCCATGTGCCATGCCTCTTCCGGATGTCTCGGTTAGCTCCCTTTAACTCAACTCTCTAAGTTTTTGTTCACCGATGCAGTCGACATGTTTGAACTGACAACTCTTTGGGTCAAGTCACGGATCGAACCAACGCTGTATTTTGGAAATTTCAGATTTCAGTTTACATCATCCTTAAACAGAGACACGACGATTTGCATTTCGTTAGAAGTTTGTCGTTTTGCTACGGTCAGAATTTTATATAACCTGAACCATAAGCATATATTATAGGCAGGTGTCACTTTGCTAATATAGAAGGAAAACCAGCGGAAAATTTAGACTAGATGGTAAAGAAAAGTGAGAATGTAGAAGTAACCACGATATATGGCCGTTGGAATATGTATTAATGTTTTTGCTCATGAATTTGGTAATATGGTAAATCTGCCTTCAGTGCCTGGTATGAGTAGTACTCGCTTAGATTCACTGTAGACAGCACGAGAATAACTGACCAGTAAAGGAATTCGAGACGTTTCTTTTTATGTGGCATATCCTTTCAGGACGTAGGTGATCATGGCTCTCCACCTCCCTTTATCCTTTTCATCTCTCAACAAGTTCCTTCCCTCTGCTTCCCCCCACAGACCACGTTCTGTCATCCACTTGCTTAAGTCCGCCATGTATATCACAATTTGTTTTCCCTTGTCGCTCCCTCTCTCTATTCGACCCATGAGTATCAGATATTCCAGGCCCTCTTTCATCATTATGTGTCCCAGAAACTTCATCTGTCTCTTCCTGATATTAAGTATAAGCCTCCTCCTTGTCTGTATCCTCTCTAAGACCTCATCGTACCTCGGTACATAATATCCTTAGCATCCTTCTGTAGAAACACATCTCCGTTGCCTCGAAACTCTTCCTTATCTTTGAGGAAATCATCCAACATTCGCTGTCGTAAAGGAGGACAGATGTCACGTAAGAGCTCATTATTTTTCTGTTATGTAAGAAATTCCCCTATCTCGCGATACTCTGCCCAGCTTTTGGAATGCGTCCTTGGCCATCCAAATACGTCTACGGATCTCAGTGTCGCACTTACCGTCCTCTGTCAGAACTCTACCCAGATATTTAAACTAGCGCGTCTACTTGATTCTAGTGTTCACGACCTGCAGATCGTATTTCGGGCTCATCCTTTTACTAAATAGAATATGCAGCTTTCACTGACCGAGCGGCCAATGTTGGTATCGGTTAAGATTTATAAAATCCTTCTTTTAAAAAATAAAAATAAAATTTCTCAAATGCACAAAACTGTTATGGCACTTTCCAGTAACAATGACGGTTTCCTCCCTAACCTTTTGCTTGAAGGTGTTTGTAAAATCAATACTTTTTATTATACAGTAAAATCCCTGGCAACCGGACTAAGAATGCCATCCAGATAAGAGGAATTGGTTACAAAGTCCAGAAATGAGGGGCTATATTTAGATTGAAATAAAAGAACTGAAATCAAGATTTAAATTTATTCTCACTGTTTTATAGTAAACAAAATAAACTAATGGTGAGTGAAATATAACGGAATTGATTTTAACGAAAAATAAATAAATTATGTAATGTTAATGAAAATTCATTAAATTAAGTATGCCACGTATGCAAAACAAATAATGTAACGAGGATTTTTAAATCGCTGTTGCATAATGATTCTTTCTCTTCTAATGTCATTCTCGACTTTTTCCGAAATTTTGCTTTTGTTCTTGAAATCTTTTAAACGAAAGACACTTTTTAAATCTGCGTGCGTTATTGCAATCGTCATAGCTGAACTGACAACCTTTTCAATAGTTTCATCACAATCATGCATCTCGTCGCTATCTTGTTGCAGATGTGTCTTGTTGTCATCCCTTCCTCTTATTCCGATCATCTTTTGCACCAATACAAGATATTAGGGTGAAAATAAGCATACGAAGTTAACCAAAGCAAATTACAATCAGTTACATATCACCCAAATACTTACATTATACTCATCAAAATCAGATCTGGATATGAGGCACTCCGGATATGAGTGATTCCCAATATGAGGGAGTCTACTGTATAATTATTCACTCTTCGATTTAGATGTGTTATTCATTTTTGTTGTGGCTGCCGTTGTACGTCTTCACCTGGTGTGCTATCTATTAAAGGACACAGAATGGTCCTTGCTGAGACCGAGATACTTCACTCGCTCGAAGACATTTTAACCATCCACCTGGGAAATCGGTTGTAGACAAATTAAAGTTTAGATTTTTCTTTATGTGTTTGGTGCTATTCATGACATTGTTACCAGTGTTATTCAACTATTCGGTGGAGTAATGGATAACGGCTTGGATTGAGGAATCGGAGAGCCGAGTTCGAATTCCAGTCGATTCCATTACATTCACTTACGTGCTAATACCCTTGGGAAAGGTGTGAATCCTCTTCTTCTCCCTCCAACTATGGGTAAATAGCAGGACAGACTTGGTTCTATAGCCTTGGATAGCAACTGGTCTAGGAGAAGGACAACTCTGAATTCAAAACCTGCGGAGGGTCGTGTGGGGACCTTGTGGCATCCGTTGCACCAGGTCCCTGTATTCGTCCCTCCAAAAAGTGTGGATGGCCCTGCACAAAGCCTTCACCACTATAATCAAATCCTGTGTGGCTGTCGGGCTTTCCGTTTCTGGGAACTGATCTGTCTGACCCTCATACGTCGAGTTCGACGGGAGAGCGATAATAATAATACCAGTGTTATTAAAGTTACGACGAAACCTCTGTGCTTTCTGACACCCGATCGAAGTGTCTCAGCAGGTGTAAAACTGTTACTCAAGGACTATTCATTCAATACATTAGTTAGTATTTGTTACGGGATCTTACCTGTAACGACAATGAACTCTTCCTGATACTATAAAGATTGCGCCTCTCAAGAGAGACGATTAGAAAAGAAGTGGAACGAGTCGAGACAAGAGTAGTTCACTCTAAACCAGACTAACAGTCATGCTAACACCTTCAACTTCTTGTATTATTATTCTGTTTAATATATCTTTGTTATTCCTACTCTTGTGTTCGTGTTGTTCTTCCTTGGTCCTATCCTTGGACAATAACAGTGGTGCGATGATATTGGACCATAACAGTATTTAAGCTCATGTTAAGGATATTACTGTGAGTTTCAAACAACGTTGATATTTTTAACTTAACATTTATCTTTAGTATTTAGTTGAATTGCTTTTTTTAAACGATATAAATAAACGCACAACATGTTTAACAATGGAATTAAGAGCAGTAGCTTTCAATTAAAGTTATTAGAATCAAGTAGGAATAGAATTTTAACTATCTGGGTACTGGCTAGTAACAGACGAAGTAGAATTTGACATAGCAATCCGAAGTCACATCAGAATAGCAAAAAGCCTGACAGGAACTAAGCAAAGTATTGAGACAAGAAAACTTCGTAAAGAACAACGAAAATAACTCGAAAATGCTACCTCATACCTAACCACTGGTCTGGCGGTGACTGCTGACCAGTTTCCGTATAGATAATGTTTTTCTTTGTTTATTATACGGCTATAAATACATTATGGGTCATTGAAAGCCGAATAAATAAATAAAGATAATAAAAGACTAAAAAATGTTTCTACACATGAATGTGGATAATATGAGTGATGGTAACTAGAAGGACACTTACATTAACAATCAGAGAAAGGCTTCCTCAGACCGAAGCAACTTTCTTACATGCGCCTCCTCAATCCCTTCTTCCCATGCCACTGTCAGTTCGCCAAGCAACAGATGTTGCTTCTCGAAATCAATTAAGACCAGATCTGGTCTCAGACCAGACACAACGATCTCCACTGGCAGTGTAGCATCCACCAACACTCTCCACTTTCTTGAGTTTTCCGACCTGGTTTTCTGCCTTGTGACAGTCGCACCTTGCTTCAGTAAGGTTAGCCTTCGCAGGTCCAACGAAGGTATGCTAGCACTTACAGCCGCTGCCACGACCTCCAGAACCAAGTTATGACTGAAGGTGTACCAGCCACCCTGAAGCGCCCTCGTTGTTAAGTCTTCTTCCCTATACTGTCGATCATGACTCTCCACAATTTCCTATCCTTTGTAGTTCTTTTCTTTCTCTATTAATTATCCTTCTTACCCTTTGTTATTCCCTCCATTTACACAAACAAGTTTGTTAGGATACTCATTCTTACACTCTTACCTTGATTAGATCCTGTAAGTGTCAAATTTTCAAAGTATCTTTCCGCATCATGGGTCGCTCGGATTCCAGCTATCTCGTTCAGATGCTGATGTAATTTATCTCATTTTATCCATTGTCTTTAAAACTAAATCGTTCCTGTCATTCAGTTTACACATACGAGTTTTTAAATATACGGATATATGAATAAAGCGCCTATTTAAAACAAGTACATCTATTAAGGCAAACGCAGATTACCCCACCTTGTCTGAGAGGAGAATTCGCTTTCCACTCGCTAGGTGTCTTTTATAAAGCAGTATGAAAAATAACACAATAATTTTTTACTCCTCCCTCTATCCTCAAGCACTGGATGGTGTAATGGCGTCTTGAAGTCGCTACTTTCAAATCCGAGGAGATTTCTGAAACATAAACGAACCACTTGGTGGATCGTATAGAATTACAATACGACATTTAAAACACTGTTGCAACCAGGGTAATATCTGCACAGGTAACTATCACACACACACACACACACACACACACACACACACACACACACACACACACACACACACACACACACACACAGACACACACACACACACACACACACAATATTTATAAACACACACACATGTGTGTGTTTATAAATATTACAAATTAACTGATTTAAAATTATGGTTTCATCGCTACACAGGAATTACTATGTTTCAAAAACATAAACTTAAATTTTTAAATCCAATTATATAATTAAATTAAAAGCATTAGTTCTGTTTCATCTTCAAGCGAATTTTGGAATAACGTATTTTTCTTCTTTTTCTATATTTATTTATTTACTTATTCTCAGTAAATTTACAGTGAGCACTGTTTTGTAAAATTGAAAATGTCAATAAGAACAACGGATTATATATCTTAGTGTTCTTTCTTTTTTTACTATAATATATATATATATATATATATATATATATATATGTGTGTGTGTGTGTGTGCGTGTGTGTGTGCGTGCGCGCGCCCGCGTGTGTGTGTGTATTTGTGTGTGTGCGTGCGTGTTTAAGCCCAGGTCACGTTGAACCAATGGTACCCGTACGATCACCGAAGTGAAGCAACGTCTGGTCAGTAACTAGACGACTGACCGCTTGCAAATAGCAGGTGCTTGCATATGCCGATAGTGTTATGCATAATGGCTTGCAATTCTTATTTGCAGTACAGTTACCACTTCTCTTTGCGTTTGTTAGATTCACTTAGGCGTGAATACCCATGAATCTACCTCTTCACCCCCAGCTATGGGTTAATTAGTAAGTAAATTATTATTATCTAAAAAAAAAATCTTACGCTCTAAAATATTTTCTGGCTTAAAAAAAAATTCAAATTGTTTATAAGCCGTAGGAAATGAATGAAGGGATCAATAAATATATATCTTCCTCAGGGCAGAATTCAATAACCCTCTTCACCAGAGTGGTAACCTAATGTCATTAAGACCTTATTTATATCGCTAAGAAAATGAAACTTATGTCTTACTTCGAAAAATATTCTGTGCTCTCTCCATAATAGTCTGAACAGAAAATAAAAAGTTAGCTCAAGTATAGTTTGTTGTAGTCCTCGAGATATGATAGATTTTGTGTTTGCATTCCAGTCTCGACCCATCACAGACCTTCTTACCCTCAATAAAATAAAAAACAAATTTTCTTTGAACAACAGCAGGATTATTGGTTTTTCCTGTATGAAGAAAGTAGGTATGTGTTGTAGGTTGTAAATACGGATTTTTCATTACTTATTTTGATTTACACGCCTCATAATTGGCTTTTTAACTTACCAAATAGATTTACTACCCCTGATTTGTTTTCTTTTTTCATCTTTGGATCGAAAATGCTCCATCGCTATTTTATCATATTTTGTTTTAATTTATTGAGTGCATTAACATGATACAAATTCCCATATATTCGCTTTGAAGACGGATACCCTATGGTGAGTTTCTCTAGGACACACGATTGCAGAATAATTGACGTAAACGCTTCAAGAACTGTTTAAAACAGACCCTTGCAACCTGTGACGTAGAAGATCATGAGTACGAAATAGCTACTGCTGATTGAAATAAATAAACTCAGGAAGGTACTACGATCATCCAAGATATTCTAATGTGTTGGGTAAATATATAGTGTGCAGTTTGAAAAGTGAAATCCTTGTTATAGATAACGAGCAATTTATATATGAGAAATGTTGGCGATTAACTCTTTCCAATAGAGGCCGTGTTAGCCACAAGATGAGTCGTATTAGTAGGCCTTTGTCAAATTACTAATCTGCTTGTGTCAGAATACTTTCAGAAGCCGTTTCGGTCTCACCCGTTTTTATCAAGAACCACGAGTAATCTGAACAGAATTTACAAAACAGGCCAGGCCCTATTTACATTATTCGGACTATTGTCCTCATCCTTGTTGCCATATTTATTACAACGTTTCGGCCGTGGTACGCTACGGACTTTTTCAGGTGGTTGGAATGTCGCACTGAACACTTTATTTCGCTCACTGGGATAGCCTGTTCTCAAGGACACATAGCAAAGTGGATAAAGGCGTTGGTTAGATCGTGACAGGACCCACAGTGTGTGGGTTCAATACCTGGTTAAGACAGTGGATAAGTTGGAGAGAGGAATTAACAGGAGATAACTGATAAATGACATCCATTAATCATAGCACATGGTACTAGAACAGTCTAACCGAGTGAGCGAAATAAATGGTTCAGTTCGACATTCCAAACACCTGAAGAAGGCCGGAGCGTGCAACGGTCGTAAAGTTGTAATAAATAGGGCGACAAAGTTGAGGACAATAGTCCGAATAATGTAAATCGTGTACGTAATACCTCATCTCAGAAATATAGACAGATACAGGCCAGGCCCTCTACAAAACAAATTAGGTTACTGCGTTGAAAAGAAGTATTGTAAGACGCGTGCTTACTTCAAGGTGCATTGTCTTTTTCCCTTGGACTAAAATCATGGTACAAACTTGTCAGTGATGGTCATACTCGTTACTGCTCACTCTGTAGACTTCAGTTGACCCGAGATTTGAAGAGGGTATATTTTTACTCTTCGAAGAACCATCCTGTAATCTGAACGTGATTTCCAAAACAGGTCACGCCCTATACAGAACAAATTTCTTTGCTGCGTTGACAAGAAGAATGGCAAGTTACTTGTTTACTTCAAGAGACATTGTCTTTCTCACTTGGACTAAAAACATGGTACAAACTTGTCAGTGATAGTCATACTCGTTACTGCTCACTCTGTAGACATCTGTTGAGCCGGGATTTCAAGATAGCAATGTTTTACGCTTCGAGGAAGCATTCTTTTAGGTGTCTGTTTCACAAAGTAGGGATTATGGACAAGTAGCTGTTCAAATGGAACGTCGTTGTTACCAGTGTTGTAGGAAGTAAAGAATTTAGCACGTCTAAGCATTATAAAAATAGCGACAGAAAATCATAATCTAGTGACGTTCATTGTACTGTTAAAAATAGCACATTACTCAGAAGGCCTCGTAAACTCTCTCATGTCTGTAAAGTGAAGATTGTGTAGCTGCAGTCCACTAAATATAAAGCATAGAAGTAGGAGAAAATCACATTCTAGTGCGGTGAAAGGAACCAACAATGTCCCCACCATCTTTAGCGATTGACCTTACAAATGAGTTCCATCTGAGATATGAAGGAAACATGAGTGCCAATAGACGTGATACTGTTATTTCAGTATTTTTCCCTTTTATTTTTTGATCCATAGATTTTTACGTGATGAGTTGCTATCCCCATCCCCAAGGGTCTTTGAATTCAAAGTTATCCTTCTTCCAGTTTGGTTGTCAAGGGAAGTTACATAACTCAGTGTAACTTGCAATTAACTTGTGGTAGCAGAAATTAATACCAACCTAAATGCATTTATGTGAACGCAACAGCCTCGGTTAGATTTAGGTCCTGACATGCCAATAACAGTAACGCTACATGGAAATCTTTTAAGGAATTATTCATACGTATTTCAATCTTAATGTTTGCAAGATAAGATTAAGCCATAATACCACATCTGATATATTTATCGTATATCTACTCGTATTTTAAATTCATTCCTATCAATGATAAAGCACATATCTGTATATCCGACATTATACCCCCGCCGTTTAACTTCCGAAAAAAGTTAACGATTTTTTTAAAAAATTTTCATAATAATTACTTTTTATCCCAAGTTATCTACCATCGCCTGAGGGATATATATATTAGGTTAGAACAAAAACCTGTTGCATCCCTACACAAAAGGTTTCACGTTTCAATAACATGATTGCAATCCCTCAGGCGATGGTAGATAACTTGGGATAAAAAGTAATTATTATGAAAATTTAAAAAAAAATCGTTAACTTTTTTCGGAAGGTAAACGGCGGGGGTATAATATGAGGAGGCACGGTGGAGTAATGGATAACGGCTTGGATTGAGGAATCGGAGAGCCGAGTTCGAATTCCAGTCGAATCCATTACATTCACTTACGTGCTAACGCCCTTGGGAAAGGTGTGAATCCTCTTCTTCTCCCTCCAACTATGGGTAAATAGCAGGACAGACCGGGTTCTATAGCCTTGGACGGCAACTGGTCTAGGAGAAGGACAACTCTGAATTCAAAACCTGCGGAGGGTCGTTTGGGGACCTTGTGGCATTCGTTGCACCAGGTCCCTGTATTTGCCACTCCAAAAAGTGTGGATGGCCCTACACAAAGCCTTCACCACTATAATCAAATCGTGTGTGGGTGTCCGGCTTTCAGTTTCTGGGGACTGACCCTCATACGTCGAGTTCGACGGGAGAGTCCATCATATGCATCTATATATATATATATATATATATGCACACACAAATGACCTCTCTCTAGTCCTTAGTGTTGCACATTTATAAACAGACTAAATTGAATACAAACGGTCTTACACTGATCCAAATATACATATAGAGGTACAGAGAGATATGTATAAAACATTTTGAACAAATTTAACCGAATTTAAACAAGTCGATTGATTTATTAATATATTTTTATCAATATAGCGTTAGAATCTGTTCATTAAAACAGCTATATTTCGGGATCAACACTGTATAATGTTATATCTATAATTTTAGGCTATTAAAATAGAAGAAAAGGGATATGGCTGCTTGATAATATTCTCTACCTTTGTACCAATCCGCGCAACAATGTATATTTGTTTTGTCGTTGATTTACAAAAATGAAAACAAAAATTAATTTCTCTTCTGTCGTGTAAAATAAGAAATGTTGTGCGTGTCCAAAAAGAAATCGTAAGCGTTTTCCGCTCTAATGGCGTGCAAAGAAATCTAAACACTAGCGTCAAACGGCCGATTCAAACACAAGAGGGCTGATCAAATTGTGGCTCGCGAATAACACGCGACTGTTTGCTAATCCACGTGTGGCCAGCAATAGGAAAATTGATAGAGATCTTCATTTTCGCTCTTTGCTGATAATAGTTGAAAAATCTCTTTGCCCCCGAAATACTTTGGCAAATTATTTTTATGGTAACATTAGGATTAGCATAGTGTAGATGGTGTAATAGTAAAAACTCAGGAAGGAGAATTCGGCGAGCCGAGCTCGAATTCCATTTGAGATCGTGAGATTCACTTTCACAAAAATTCACTTGGGAATGGTTTCGTTCCACTTACTCTCTCCACAGTTTTACGGTAAATAGTAGGACTGACCGTAGGTTTTATCTGTTGGTTGGAACCAGTATAGGACAAGGAAAACTCTGATTTCAAAACTGTGTGTGTGCGTGTCGCTAGTGGGGCGTGTACTTGCATTTTAATAAATGAATTGTAATAATTGTCCCAAAAAACCACAAGAAATCTAAATAAAAAATTACATGAACTGAAAATCGACATTTTACAAAAAATACGTCAAATGGCGTTGGTTACCCATAGTAACAAAACTGACCAGAATTTGTATATAAAAACAAGTCTACACTGATCAAATGCGAAAATAATTCATTGCGACGTAAATGTCTAGGAAGTGCGTAAATTGCGCCCTAGCACTTACAACATTTCACCATTCCTAGCAGACATTCTAATAAAACTTTGTGGAATTCCTATTTACAAAAGTTATTGAAAGAAAAAGAAAAAAGACTCTAAATTACTTCGGTTAGATTAATGAAAAATTCTAAAATTTCCAGCACACCTCACTCGTGTCCATGTGTAGTCCTAGCAACAAAAATATTTAGTCCAATGAATTCCTGAAGGACGAAAATAGCCACAACTAAACATTTTCCAAATTGCCATACAATTTTCCCAATTTTATTCTAGACATATATATATATATATATATATATATATATATATATATATATATATATATATATATATATATATATATATGGGATGAGGCACGGTGGAGTATTGGATTGAGGAATCGGAGAGCCGAGTTCCGATTCCAGTCGAATCCATTACATTCACTTACGTGATAATACCCTTGGGAGAGGAGTGAATCCTCTTCTTCTCCCTCCAACTATGGGTAAATAGCAGGGCAGACTGGGTTCTATAGCCTTGGATGGCAACTGGTCTAGGAGAAGGACAACTCTGAATTCAAAACCTGCGGAGGGTCGTGTGGGGACCTTGTGACACTCACTGCACTAGGTCCCTGTATTCGTCCCTTAAAAAAGTGTGGATGGTCCTGCACGAAACCTTCACCACTATAATCAAATCTTATGTGTGTCGGTGTCGGGCTCTCAGTTTCTGGGAACTGATCTGCCTGACCCTCATACGTCGATTTCGACGGGAGAGTCGATAATATATATATATATATATATATATATATATATATATATATATATATATATATATATATATATATATATTCTTTTTTAAAAATATGATTTCCTCACGACACAGAAAATTTACACGTTTCAAAACTGAAAGAAAATATAAAAATTTAATTATAAATGTTAAACTTAAAATCCATAGTCTCCTTCCATTTTTAAGCAATGTTAAGAATAACTTTCTAAGAAATTTACTTAATTTATAAGCGCAGACATAGTAATATTATGAGTTAAGGTTAAGGAAAATTCAATCTATTTTGATTCGGGGTGGTATGGTTTTAATTTCCTTAGACAGCTTATGTATCCAGTATTTGTTACTTACAAAGTCACGTTAAGTTTAGGTGCGGTGGGGTGCCTGCTAACAAACGTATGCTTCCATTATTCAGTCGTCTGGATTTTCAATGACAATTTTTTTGGCATTCTTATTTATCCGCTTAATACATTTTTTATACATTTTTTATGCACAAAGATTTTCTAAAAGGTTCATTTAAATATGTGTAAGTCATATTTTTAACATTTAAATTTTATTCTTACAGATTTAACGTTCTATTCGTCCTTCTAATAACTAATAGTCTATACGGTATTTATACAAATAAATATGTTAAAATTTACTTACTAATTAATGATCAAATATATAAATGTATGTTTCATCTTGCTTCTTTATTATTGTTTTTTTCCAGAATTAATTATTACTGAAGGAAAATATTTGACAGTGTCTATAGAAATTAGGTATTTTCCTTATATATGTTTGTATGCTTACAATTTAAGGACATTTCTTAGAAAGTTATTTTTAACATTGCTCGACAATGGAATGAGTCTATAGGTTTAAGTTTAATGATTGTAATTAAATTTGTAAATTTTGTTTCAGTTTTGGAACGTGGAAATTTTCTCTGTTGCGAGGGAATCATATTTTTTAAAATGAAAATAATTATACATATATATATATATATATATATATATATATATATATATATATATATATATATATATATATATATATATATATGAAGAATTATACTCTTAAGGTGTGCTATTTATGGGATAAAGTGCTCAATATCAGATATAGAGCGTGTGTAAATGTAAAAGTGAACATTGAAGTCAACACTTAGAGGTGGCAGTCTGTTTCATGCTAGACGCAATCGTCAGGCCACGAGTGGTGTTTTTTTCTCAGTTATTCATATATACGGGTCAGTGGTGCATTGTGGGTAGTTTATTTTGGCGGTTATTTTGCCAGAAGTTGTTTATTTGTTTTATTTATTTGGGTTAAATTATTTTGCTTAAATTATTTTGCTTGTTTTTATCTATTTTTTATTTTTTTTATTTATCTTATTTTAATCGGTGTTTTATTAACGTAGTAAAACTGTGTTTGTATCGCTTATTTAATAGTTTTGTTTTGATTTGGGAAGATAATTAAAGCTATTTATTCAATTTTGGGGTTGATTGTTGTAATTTATTCAAACTATTATTTTGGCAGGAGCAGTTTTTAATTTGTTTATTACTTCATTTATTTATTTGGATTGATTACCTTTACTTGTTTTTTTCTAACCGTTAATTTATCGGGATCGGTTTGTTAGTTACTTTATTTATTTGGATTAATTTAGATTAATATATTTTACTTGCTTTTTATTATTTATTTATTATACTGTATATTTTTAATTACTCTTTTCGATTTTCGATTTTTAAGTAACGTAGTATTTTTTTTATATTTTTTATCGTTATATAACCGTTATAGCTATTTGTTTCGTCCGATTTTTTGTTTGATTTTTATAGTCTAACTAATATTTTGGTCATAATGTTTTATTGACTTATTTATTATTTACTTCTATTTATTTGGGTTCATTGATTTTGTTTTTTCATTTATTTTAATTATTTATTCTATTTCGTCTATTTTAACGAGTCTGATTTGGTAATTTGTTTGATTTATTTTATTTTACTTATTTTATTTTCATTTTGTTTAATTATTTATTTTATTTTACTTATTTATTTGTTTTTTCAGTCTTCGATTTTTAAGTAACGTAGTAAAATTTGTTTTCGTGTCTGCATTTTGAGATGAGCTCGGATCGTTTCTTTAATCATTTATTTTTTCTGGGAAGGTAATGATTGCTATTTTTTACTTCCAAGCAAAGTTTGCAAGCTTTGGATTGGTTGTTGTAGGCTGATGATCTTTACCGTATTTTCCAGGATATTCTTGGTATGATGTGCGTTTTGTTTTTAATTTCCCAGATATACTTAGAAAGCACTGTGCTGTTCGCATATTTACTATTTGTGAAAGATGTTTTGTGTGCATAATTTATTTGTTTCCAGAGTTCTTCAGTTACTCCTATGTATATTTTTCTTCATTATCTGGTGATTTTATCGTGATTTGGTATATTACGTTATTTTGAAAGTAATTACCGTATAAGTGACATACGTTCTATATTCTGCAGTTACACGTGGGTTAAATTTGTTCGTGTGGTTTGTTGATACTTTTACTGATGTGCTTTCCTATTTCCGTGTCATGTGCTCGGTGCAACTCTAACTGATTTATACTGTATTTTGTTGAATATTGTGTTTAGGTTGCTACACACACACACACACACACACACACACACACACACACACACACACACAAACACACACACACACACACATATATATATACATATATATATATATATATATATATATATATATATATATATATATATATATATATATATATAATGCATCTGGAAACTTACGTCTACATCAAGAGGCGGTAGTTTGTTTCATTGTTAGCGCTCTGTCATCAAACAGTCGCCTCCGGGCACAGATACAGGAAGAAGGAGCCAAGCGTTGAGAAAAATGCATGAGATTATTCCTTGGCATTTTCTATTGGTAACAAAAATATTAATAATGGGTTTGTGCGGGAAAGGAGTGAGAATTTTTGTGGGATACCAGCAACCACTTCTCGCCACTGTCAATCGGAGAAACATGCCGTTTTTTGGTCACATTACAATGCACGACAGCTTGTGCAAGGCCATCATGCAAAGCAGCAGTCGAGGTGGACGTAGAAGAGGGGGCCGACCCAATAACTGTTTAGACAATGTCAAACAATGGACAGATATGACTGTATGAGAACTGCTGAAGGCTGCCGTTTATAGACCGTTGTGGAAAACAGCTCGGCTTCTGCTTTTAAATTCGCCCGACGATTACATACAACTGGACATGCAGTTTTACACGTCTGTTTACAAATGCATTTTCTTCGATATTTATCGCTCTAACCACACAGATATATCAATTTATTATAACATAATTGCAAATATAAATGCATACACACACGCTGAAGCAATGATACTTAATGCTACATAAACGTATGCACACAACTCTCACATGCACATATCTATGTCTATAATTATATTGTCTAAGTAGAAATCGATACTCATATTGAATTCTATATCCGTACTACATATATATATATATATATATATATATATATATTATAAATTAATTGATTTAAAATATGTTATTTTCGCTACACAGTGATGACCATGTTTCATATATATATATATATATATATATATATATATATATATATATATATATATATATATATATATATATATACAAATAAATAAGAGAAAGGACAGATGGAGTAAAAATTCACAGTTCGTTTTCATTTATTTTTCAAAAACTGCTCAATACAAAGTAGAGCAAAACATTATAATTAATTTTACCTTTTGGCACATTTAAGAAGCTTCCTGAATATATATTTTTAAATTTGTTTCTGATATCTTTATGATTCCTTCAACAAATCGGAAGATCATACTTGTCTACATCCATAATACATTTGTCGCTGCCATGTCTTCTACGATGGTTGGATGACATGTCCAAGCGTCAGTTTAACTTGACATGGAAAATTAACCCACCCACCTCCACCGTCTGGCCTTATCTTTCTATTTTAGCTTAGATATTACTTTTAATTGGTAAATCTATACATACCCACAAGTATATTTTAATTCAGACATTATGCCCCCGCTGTTTAACTTCTGAGGAAGTACAATCATATTATTGAAACATGAAACCTTTTGTGTAGCGATGTAACATGATTATATATATAGGTATGTATATATGTGTATATATATATATACACACACACACACAATCAAGTGCCCTCTCTCTAATCTTGCTTATATATATATATGTATGTATATATATGTGTACGTATATATATATATATGTATATATATATATATGTATATATATATATATATATGTATATATATATATATATATATATATATATATATATATATATATATATATATAATTATTTATTTGAATATTACAACATAAATATGTTATAAAATCACGACAAAAGTAGCCATTTTGTTTCAACACTTCTTGTGTCTTGTCAAGTGATGATATAGAATATAGAATAAATGGTTTTAAAACTTTCAAATTAATCAACGATCCTTAGCTAGGAGTAAACGCTGTTACATAAGCTAGAGTGACCAATCAAAATACAAGTATAGGGTGATTCGAAAAATTTGACAACTAAGCAAGGTTATCATAGATATTAAAAGATTTATAAAATTTGAAATTAAAATTAAAAGTAAAAAATTAAAATTACCTATTTAGAAATCTAAATCAAATCTCTATTAAGTTTTAAATATATATATATACAAATGACCTGTCTCTAATCTTTAGTGTTGCACATTTATGAAGAGAGTACATTGTATAAAAATGGACTCACACTGATCTAAATATACAAATGGACTCACACAACACTCAAATGTGTTATAAAATCGGATATAAATAAATATATGTGCAACGAGATTATAATTAAATGAAATAGCAATATGAAAACTTTTTTATGCCAACCCGTTTCGTTCATTGTTTGTATGATGGTTAGTACACCAAACTAGTAGAGCATTATTAATGTGAAGTTAGTTATAATTTGACCCGGTGCTCCTGAACTTGTTAACTGTTTTAAGTATACAGTTGACTTCCCTCGCTGTGAGTGACTTTGGTACACTATTCCAGATGACCAGAGCACCTTGAGGCGGTGTAGTGGTTAGCAAACTAGTCTCGCTAGAACAATTATGACTGTGCAGTGAGTTCGACCCTCAATGGGAGCCCCATACTTTCAGCCTTGTGCAACACTTGGAAAATAAATATTCGAGCTGACCAGTACTACTGTTGTGAATCCGATATTCACTGGCCGTCAAGATTATACACTTCTGCTAGACTATGGTGAATTTCTAAGCGTAGCTTAGATGTGGCACAAGGCCGAAAGTAGGGGCACCCAGTAAGGATCAAAGTCACTATTCAGTTTTAATAGATCTAGCGAGACAAGCTTGCTACTCATTGCATCACGTCGAAGTGCCTCACTTCTGGTAGACGATGCTCTGGTTATTAAACAGTTTTAGAAGTTTAAGCCTTTATAGAATTTGAGATCTTTATCTTTCACTGTCAGGCGGAAAACTGCATTACTGATAATGATTATCAAGACAATGATTTAAAAAATGATAATTAAGAGCAGAATTCTCTCAGCAGATTGTACATGCTACATTTGCTGTCTGCTTGAAGCAAAAATATCTAGTTTTTATTGTCTTGCGACGATTCACACAAGTCTGGGTAGTTTTGCAAAAACAACGTTATCACTTAGTGATTTAGTGAAAATGCGTAATTAAAATCTGGCTTTTGGCTGGTTTTAAAATACCAGGTGCCGAAAAAATGCAATCGACTAAACAGACGTTGTCATAAAATGATAATTATATCAATGCAATGATTTTTAAAAAAAAAGGATTATATAAAAGAATGAATATTGAAAAATTTCCTCACAGATCAAGAGAAGATTAGGACCAAGAAAATTGTGGCGCTAAACACGGATGCTGACTTTTATGATGTCATTGAATACTCGTTGTTACTTTCGTAATGCTCGTTGTAGTAGATACTTTGTAATCGCAGATACAACTATAGTAAAACCTTTGACAATTACTAGTGTCAGACGCCATCCAATAACACTCACACTAATAGCACTTGTTTGATAATACTCGCTCGAACATTAATTCGTATAGTGATCTGATTAGAGAAATAGTATAGTGAATAGTGTGGAGAATAATGGTCCGTATAGTAATAGAGGATAGAGTAGATATAGCGATCCAAATAGTAATAGGGGATAGAATAGAAATAACAATCTGTTGTGGAGTTATTTGCACAATAGAACTTGTAGTCGGACTAAACGCGTCCTAAATGGGGTAAACGTACAGAAACGTTAGGAACTTGTAATAAAGTGTTACGCAGAGTAATCGAGTTGTGGTCGCTGATAAATTACTCCTCCCTCGACTACCTACTGACTCCTACTTATAATAGGTGGGAGAGTCTATTATCTAGACAAGGTGTCTTCCACTGTAACACCCCCCTCCTAAAACTTTACTCCATAGGAGTAAAAAGTTTTAAATTTTTTATTTTATTTTATTTTTTTTTACAGAATAAAGGAGAAGAAAAAAAAACTTCATTTTTTTAGCAACATCGTAGCGTATCTCCTACGTTTTGGATCCATTTTTTAATGGTCAGTTGCCTTTCTTTTTCTCTTGGATCGGCGTATCTCAGGTAACATCGTTGCTGGCGTTGGAAGATCAAACGTATCAAAAATCACCTCCATAGGTGTATCTTCAACTGGAGCGCTGTCAAACACGTCTGAAGAGCGTCGTCTGATCTGGTTAATGTGCCGTCTGCACATTAATTTTTCACCTTTCACGAAGTACATCATATTCCCAATCCGCTTTTCTATTTTTCCACACTCCCAGAATGATTTATTCTGCTTATATACCTTAAAGTATACTTTTTCACCAGGATTGTATTTATTAACTTGAATAAATATTTCTGTACCTGGCTTTGTCTTTTTCGGTAATAATTTGTCGAAAACAAATCTTACCCGACGGGCAAACATCACCTCGGCTGGCGATTTTCACGCTGGTGTTGCGTTATTTGGGGTAAGTCTGTATACCTGTAGAAACTTCTGTAGGGATTCATCTGCAGGTATTTCCCTAGCTTTCTTTAAAGCTCTTTTAAGGGTGTCGACAAATTTTTCAGCTAACCCGTTAGATCTTGGGTGATATGGAGCTGTGGTAATATGTTCGACATTGTATTCCTTACAGAAATCTTTAAATTGTTTCGACGTAAATTGACTTCCGTTGTCCGTCACAATTGTGTCTACTACACCAAACCTTGCGACCAATTCCAGCAGGAACTTAAAAAAATCCTGGAGTAGACTTTTGCATTCCTCCATTCTTTTTTTCAAAGTGTAAATCCGAGACTTGTCGCCCACGTTATTTGTGGCGAACAAAATTTTTCTTCCTCCCTATGAGTACGAATTTCGTCGTCAAAACTGTGGCAGACGAACTTTTTCTGCCTCAGTATGAGTGCAAACCTTCGCTGCCAAAAGTTGTATTGGCGAAGAATTTTTTTCTGCCTCTGTATGAGTACGAATCTTCGTCGCCAAAAGTTGTTTTGGCCAACGATTTTTTTTCTACCCCGTATGAGTTCGAATCTTCGTCGCCAAAAGTTGTTTTGGCCAACGATTTTATTTTCTCCCCCGTATGAGTTCGAATCTTCGTCGCCAAAAGTTGTTGTGGAGTTATTTCCACAATAGAACTTGTAGTCGGACTAAATGCGTCCTAAATGGGGTAAACGTACAGAAACGTTAGGAACTTATAATAAAGTGTTACGCAGAGTAATCGCTGATAACTTACTCCTCCCTCGACTGCCTACTGTCTCCTACTTATAATAGGTGGGCGAGTCTATTATCTAGACAAGGTGTCTTCCACTATAACACAATCCGAATAGCAACAGAAGATAAAATAGAAATAACGATTGTTAGTTGTCAGCTACTTCCTACATATATGCGTTTCCTCTATGGTCATGTGGCCTACTTAATTCAATAATGGGGTCGTGTTAGATTTCAAGTGTCACTGCCGACACTTTATTTCTATATTACACTGACCATCAAGTAAGCACAAGAATTTAACGATCTTCCAATTGAGGATGAAAAATGTGACACCGAAATCCGAAGCCGCATTGGAATAGCGTCCAAACGTCTATTGAGGAAAAAAAGATCATTCCGTTAAACAAAACCTAAATAGTGCTGAACTGTAGCATTATATAGCAGATATGTTAGATTCCTTCCTCACCGTTGAAGTGAAGACGTGATATTCTACAGAAAGTTATCATGCCGCCTTGCGCATGATTAATTCTTTCCTACCCTACAATCTCTTTCCTGCAGACGAAATGTTTCTAGCCTCCTTACTCGGTATTTCAATGGCAAATTTTCAAACGAGCTACATCCATCAGTTCAGACATTCCTAGTTAAGAACGATATGCCAAACACCAAATCGACTCGTCTTCCTTCCCTTCGGATTCCATTACTAAGGCGGAAGTTCCAACCGAAAATTTTGTTCCCAGAACTATTACTTCTCTCGAGACAATGGTTCACCAATTACAATTACTAGTTTAGCGTCAACTGTCGTCTATTCTACATATCGGCATAATATGCAGATGTTACTTACTCTTTTCATGAACAAGCTCATTCAGTAACACTTTACCATGAGTGGCTCCTGGACCTTGTATTTTTTCCGAATATTATATAAAAAAGAATTAACCAAAAATGGCACATTTAGAAAGTCACCTTGGAGGATATGATACGTACAGAATATAGTGAAGGCAAATGGGGAAATGCAAAAGAGAGAGGAACCTGCCTAACAATCTTGACGGGAATGAGAGAAATACCGTATTTGACGGCATATAAGGCGCACTTTTTTTTAATAAAAATATCTTTTAAAAAATCCCTTGGATCTTATATGCCATATGTCGGTTTAAAATTCGCGATAGTCGGCTGATTTTTGCTACCTGGCAACTCCCATGACCTTAGACTTAAACATGAAGGAGCAATAGAACACGTAGATAGCAATGCCTGATAACGACCTTACACTTAAAGAAAGAATAAAAAGACCCAGCATTGCACAAGTCTGCGAACGGATGAAGCAACCTAGGGACAATATTAGATCAGAAATTGTTTTTTAAGATATTTTTAAAAAGTATGGCATCAGCAGTGCTCTCAATGGAACGGAAGATGACGCATTATTGACAATAGTATTAAAAATGAGCATCAGCTTTTTGATAAGAAGACGACGAATTTTATGGATTTAAAGATGAATCAAATTCTAATGGTAATTGTAGTTTTGCTCAATTGTAATAATTGCTTGATTTTTATTTTGTTTTCTTACCTTTAGACATAATAAAGTTTTTATTGGCTCGTGTTCTTTTTTCTATTTATTTTTCGTTTCATTGTAATCATGGCATGTTTAACCAAAATAATACCTCATAAATATAGCCTAGGTTGTATCAGTTACTGATAATTCTACTAATTACTAATCTTTTCTTGATTTTTCCTGCTGAAATTGGGGTGCGTATTATGCACCCGTGCTTCTAATATGCCGTCAAATAGGGTAAGACGAAGTAAAGGAAGGTGTGAAGAAACATGATCGTATTGAAGGACAACACACATAAAAGAAGATCCGAATCACAGAAAAAGAATCCTCTTTTATGTTATCTTTTATGACCATGTCTTCTTAGTCAATTCTATCTTTTCGGCAAATGGTATTTTAAAACCAGACAAAATCCAGATTTCAATTACGCATTTTCACAAAATAATAGAGATGAGGTTGTTTTTTTTTTCCAAAACTACCCAGACTTGTGTTAATCGTTGAAAGACAATAATAACTTGATTTGTTTGCTTCAAGCAGACAACAGATGTAGCATGTACAATCTGCTGAAAGAATTCTGCTCTTAAATAAAGTAGCAATAGCCTTCGTGTGAGGAAAGGATACGAATATATTTTCAACGAGAGATGAAGATATTATCTGCTGCTAAATAAAAACAAGCCAGTGAGAATGGATAAAATATTACACAAATAATTATGGCTTCCACAAAAAAAAGGCGAACTGGAATACTAAACATGATTGATATTTATTTTAGAACGTCTTTAAAAAAGAGAAATTTAGCAAATACCCGAAAAGAACTCGCAATTATTGGGATTATGTCCAGCATAATCAGTGACGTCATCATTTCGATTGAAAATCACTTTAAAAATATGGCGACTTTATGTTTGTTCATAGGATTTTTTTTCCTTTCTTTCTCTATTTCTGCCGTTGGGACTGCAGTAATCCATTTTTCTTTCATTTTCTTTATACTTAATCTTTTATAATCTTCTTTAATGCGGTCTTGTTATCTGCATCCGTACCATCTTCCCCTCATTCCTCTACCGGAAGTCTCAACACAAATGTTAATACATTTATCATTACAGAGTTCTGTGTGAATATTCCGACTTATGCGTATATTTGCACTGATGTATTTGGGTTTATGTGAGTGTGTTTTGAAATGTGCGTAATGTGATTTGGTATAGTTTTGTTTGTATGCAGGTATATATGTGTGAATGTGTATGATTATGTGCATGATTAAATGTTCGTACGTTCGTTTTTCCTCATGTAAATGTTAGTATTAATCTGTCACGGTTGTATTGTGGTGTTTGTTAATATATGTTCATGAGTTATTGTGTGTATCAGGTTTTATGTGTGCTTCTGCAGGTATTTGAATTTGCACGATTGTGTACGAGTGTTTCTCTGCATGATTATTCGTTTGTGTGTGTTTGTGTGTGTGTGTGTGTGTGTGTGTGTGCGTGTGTCTGTGTCTGTGTCTGTGTGGGTGCCCACGCTTTCTCACCGATATTTTCGGACGAAGATAACTTTCTATCTGATACATGCTTTAGTCATTTAGTTGTCTAAAGAAATTGATTTACAGCATTTAATTTCCTCAAACTCAAAGCCATTCATTAAAGAAAAGGCCTCTGTTTCTCCGTCTCAGAAATCTAATGAATCCAAATAATTTAATTTTAACTATCAAACGAACAGAAATCTCAGATAATTCTATGTTGATTTCGGTGTAGATCAATTAATAGAAATCACCTCGTTGCGACACCAATGTCAACGCTGAAGCCATGGAACACTTATGTTTTCGAGAAGACAACATTGGCACCGATTCTGGTAGCGAGTTTTCATGGAAGAAGGAGATTCTAACTGACGCGAAATAGCAATTCACGAATAATGTGTATAGTGACAACCATTCCGAAATATATGCGCTGCGTAAGAAGCCCTTAACTGGAGAAATAGAATGTTTATTCCTTTGGCCATAGTTGTGATGAGATCATTGTCGAGAACATTTCAAAACACCCACACCCACACTGAAGAAAACACCCCACACCGACACACCCCACACACAGACACACACACAAACAAAAAAACGGACACACACTTATATATATATATATATATATATATATATATATATATATATATATTAGGCAGCAATCCTTCATTTATGCATGTTTCATTAAAAACGACAGACAAGGTACTAGGTTAAGTTTTTTTATTTAATTTTTATTGTGTTTGCACAAGAGCTTTCTTTTTTGGACACAGAGTGTGTAGAAACTGTTCAAATTTTCTATAGTTCCGTGCGCTTTCGGCTAGTTTTTTAGCCATTATCAAGGATGTTTATATTTATTCAGTTTAATTAAGTGATATGTGTTTGCTTTTAGTGTGTTATGGAGATGTTTTACTTTCCGAACACGGTTAGCACATTGTGGCCTGGTTCGTAGTTAATATTGTTAAGAGTTAACTTTTTCTTTTTTATTATTAGTGCTTCTACTTTTTTTTGTCAAGTGGATGAGGTTATTATGTTCTACTAGTATGTTTAAGATGGAGTCTAGTAGCTTTCTGTCTGTGTGTTTAAAAGGGTCTTAATGGATCTCTGGCCAGAAAAGAGGTGCAACGTTTGGCCTCTGGATAGGCATCTAGTTTTTTTTATTATTAAGGCTTCCATTATTTTTAGCACTTTTTTTGCATGTAGATGATGCTGTTGTTTTGTCAACAAGTATTTCACGAATAGTGCCCGGTAGGTCCCCATGAATATGTAAATGAGATCTAATTGAGCTATGGTCAGAAAGGTGTACAGTGAGTCTGCTTGTCAAATATATTGTAGTGTGGCCTATATATATAAAAAACACTTAATAATATTAACGATGAACATGGACACAATATCATGAACGTGTTTTGAAAAATGAAAACATTTTCTAAAACATACATGCAACAAACTATTTCTTATTTAACAGTTAAAATATTTAATCCTTGAAGATGGCTAAATGTATAGCCGAAAGCGCTCGAATCAAAAGAATATTCAAACAGTTTTTATATAATTTATCATCTGAAAAGAAAAAATATTAGATCGCATGTGAAATTGTATAAAAAAAACTAAATAAAAGCACCTTGTCTGTCGTATTCAATAAAATGTGCATGACAGAAGGATATATATATATATATATATATATATATATATATATATATATATATATATATATATATATATATATGAAGAAATATTGTCTTAAGATGTGCTATATTTATGTGATAAAGTGCTCAATATCAGAGATAGAGCCCGTGTAAATATAAAAGAGAACATGGAAGACAACACATAGAGGCGACAGTCTGTACCATGCTAGATACAATCGCCAGACCATGTATATATATATATATATATATATATATATATATATATATATATATATATATATATATATATAGATAGATAATATCAATTGATAATTAGTAGTGATAATTCCAAGTAGGACATAAATCCTAAGAGAGCTAAATGTAAGAACTGAGCAGTAAAATAATGAAGACAAATACTTAAAAATCCTTTCGGTTGTAATTTATTTCATGAATATACAAAACTTAAGACTATTTTCCTTAATGAAAATTAAGATTTTTCTTAAGAAAACAATGAAGTCAACACTCAGAGGTGACAGGCTGTTTCATTCTAGGCGTAATCATCAGTCCGCAAATGCTGGATTTTTCCTCGACTATTTATATATATTGGTCAGTGGTGCATTGTCGGTAATCTATTCTGGCGGTTATGTCTGCAAAAGCAAGTAAAATCATAAATCCAAAAAAATAAATTAATTAAAAACTGTAAGCAATCTAAACATTGAGGAAGAAGTATCCTTAATTATCTTCCTAGACGGAGATTAACTATTAAATAAGCGACCTAAGCAAATCCCCCCATCATGAAACAGCCTGTAGACAGGGCGTGTTGATTTTAATGTTCGCTTTTATATTTATGTTTACATACGCTCTATCTCTGATATTGAGCACTCCATCCTATAAATAAAGCACACATTAAAACGATTTATATATATATATATATATATATATATATATATATATATATATATATATATATATATATATATATTAGATAGAAATTATTATGAGGATTTATATATAGGAGGATTTTATATATTGTATATCATTCTTGATCCGGCTTCTAAATCTTCAGTTTGAGCGGCTTGGTGATAGTAGTCGTGGCTCCTGGGGCACAGTCCTATGGTTACAGAGAATTTAGGTTGAGTTCCACCATAGGATATGTGAACGAGCGGCGCTATATTGAGTCTGATTTGCTACCTCTTCGTCACCGAGGCCCGTGGGAACATTTTGTATGTTTTGCTTGATAACTCAACTATCAGGGTTTCAATTCTCGGTAGTGGATGTGCACTGTTGATGAGTCCCAAATATAGGACGAAATGGCCGTCCAGTGCTTTCTGCATTTTGTTGAAGTTCTTTCAGACTCAATGAATTACTTAATTATATATATATATATATATATATATATATATATATATATATATATATATATATATATATATATATATATATACATTAGCACACACGGACAAGTGCCTAGTGTGTGACACACATACGTGTGTCTATAACGGGAGAACTATAAAAGAAATGTTTATTCTCCCATTGGTATTTCTACCAATTATCTCCATTACTACAACCGTGAAATAATAACACCGTATTTCCCGGACAGAATGGAAAGACTGAAAGGAAAATGATTGATAAACATGCTTTGGTCTCAGAGAGAGTTTTATAAAGTTATGTCGTACAAACACACACACACGCACACACACACACACACACAAACACACACACACTCAGGCACACATGTCGCACGCAGAGAAATTACAAGATATATGCAGCAACAAAAACTGTGTAAAAATAAGGGTAACATTACTTGCGATATTTCCCAAAGTGGAAAAGTGTATTTACAGCTGTTTCCCAAATGAAATTGGTTGGGCCATTTTTTTTTCCTTTATGATCTACCGCTGTGAGATACTGACTTCCTTCTCTACATCGCAAATGGCCTTCGTCACTCTATCCCTTTGACGACATTTACCGGACGTCTAGTGACTACCTCAAACAAAGTGAGACAATTCCTGTTTGCACCCCTACATGACAAGCACCGAAAAAGAAAATGTATATTTAGAATTAGCATATATATATATATATATATTTTTATACATATATTTATATATATATATATATATATATATATATATATATATATATATATATATATATATATATATTATAAATTAATAGATTTAAAATATGGTTTTACCGCTACACAGTGATGACCATGTTTCAGAAATGGAAGCTAAAGCCCCTGAATTTAATTTTGTTATTAAACCAAAGACATTAGTTCCATTTCCTCATCAAGCGAATTTTGGAGTAACTTACTTTTTAAAAATTTACGGTTGTTAACGGCACAGGAAATATTCATAGTTTGAGGGTTTCCAAGGTTACCGATAAATCCATTCATCTAGACAAGGGGTGGTAGAGGGTTCAATTTTTAATTTTCGTTGTCTCAGTTAATAGTTACATTTGAAAGCGGGGTTATGTTTAGGGATGGGTAGGGATGTATCTTTTAACAAATTCTGACATCCGCTAAATTCATGTCATCTGGGTTTATTTCTAACGGCAAAAATTCTTATGGTATTATTTCTATTTGTATATTTAAAGATTTTGAGGGACTGTTTAGGTTAGAATATGTTTTATCCACCTTTCTAAAAAGTTATTTTTAATATTTGATATACTATACTTCTAGTTAAAAACCAAGTAAATGTATTAGGATTACTTACAGTATTTAAAATTATTTATTCTTATCGAGTATAAGTAAATATTATTTTATTTTATTTTATTTTATGTAAACTTTATGACAATGACGGCAAAGGTGGTTAAATTATTTCACTAATTCAATAAACTTAGTATTATAAATGTATATATGTATGTATAAAGGACAATAAACAGCATAAACTTCAGGGAGAAAAAATGCCACTTCCAGAAACACCTAGATAGAATAGTGAAAGTAATAAACACTTCTGATAAAATTTTAATAAAGTCAGACAAAACTGGAAACTTTTATAAGGCAACCACGAAAGACTATTATGATCTATTCAATAAGGACTTACATAAGAACTACAAAAAAGCAAATAATAGTAACCTAAATATGGTCCAGAATATCAATAATAGTAGTAAAAAAATCACTGATAAACTGAAGATCAGTGACAGAGTAGGTAAATTATCTGAAAAAGAGAGCTACATAACCTTAAAAGACCACAAACCAGATTTCGAGGCTAATCCAACTACAAGGATAATTAATCCTACAAGACCAGATATAGGAAAAATTAGTAAAATGATCCTTGAAAGGATAAATAAACAAATCAAAGATAAAATAGGCCTCAAACTTTGGATAAATACCGAAGACGTGATAAACTGGTTCACCTGTATAAAAGCAAAAAACAACTGTACACTAATGCAGTTCGATATTGAAAATTATTACCCATCAATATCTAAAGAACTGTTCTTGAATGCGTTGGACTTTGCCACCCAGTACACGGATATTACTGAGGATGAAAAGAACATTATATTAAATGCGAAGAAATCGGTACTGATCCATAATGGTGAGCAATGGGTAAAAAATTCATATGACCACTTTGACATCACAATGGGATCACTAGACTCAGCTGAGTCTTCTGATCTTATTGGTCTTTTTATTTTATACAACCTAACAGCGCATCGTGATATTGATTCAACTGACATTGGTCTATACAGGGACGATGGTCTCATGGTTATTAGGAATTCTACTAACTTCAGAATAGACAAAATTAGAAAGGCATTATATAAAGAATTTAAAAGCATGGGTTTAAAAATTACCGTTAGCACTAAAATTAAAAAAGTTAACTTCCTTGATATAACATTAGATTTAAAGAACAATACATACACACCTTATAAAAAACTCAATACGAATCCTGTATATATACACCCTAAATCAAATCACCCCTCATCTATAATTAAACATATACCTTTATCTATCCGAAAAAGAATTAGTACAAATTCAGCAAATGACAAGATTTTCGACGAACATATTAATTTCTATAATAAAGCTCTAAAAGATAGTGGCTACAAAAACCTAAAACTAACTTATATTAAAAATGAAAACGGTAAACATAGGAAAAACAGAAGCAGGAAAATAATTTGGTATACACCCCCATACAACCAAATGGTAAAAAACAAATTGGGACAAAAATTCCTTGAATTAATACTCAAGCATTTTCCCGGTGGAAGTAAACTTAGTACCATTTTCAATAGAAATACACTAAAATTAAGTTATAGCTGTACTGATAACCTAGAAAAGATAATTAAGAAACATAATACTAATATCTTAAATAAACACTTATACCAGAACCAAAAAATTGTAGACAAGGGAAAAATACAAACAACAACTAATGAGGGTGAACAAAAATTATGTAATTGTAGAAACCCTCAAAACTGTCCTTTACAAAATAAATGTTGCATAGAATCAGTAGTATACCAATGTAATATATCTTCTGTTGAAAATCCTGAAACCATAAAAATTTATATAGGTTGCACTAGCCATGAGTTCAAAAAGAGGTTCTACCAACATCAATCCTCGTTTAGGATAAATAAGTATAAAAGTCAGACATCTCTTTCGAAGTACTTTTGGCACCTAAAAGAATCCAATAAAACACCTACAGTGAAATGGAAGTTAATAAGAAGAGCTAGAATATGTAGGTCATTAAATGACCCATGTCCTTTATGCATACATGAGAAACTATATATTACTAAGTTTATAAAAAATAAAAATTTACTGAATCAGAGAAATGAAATAGCTATTTTTTGTCGTCATTGCCAAAAGTTTTCTTTAAATAATCTTTAAATAATCTATAAAAAAAAAAAAAAAAAAAAATAAAAAAAAAATAAAAAAAAAAAAAAAAAAAAAAAAAATTACCTGATTATTATACATACTCATATTTGATGGGTATAAATAATTTTAAATAATGTAGATAATTATATTACATTTACTTGGTTTATAAAGAAATATAGCCGATTAAAATTAAAAAGTTAAATTTGAAAGTAGAATTTTAAAAATGTCTTAAAATTGAAATTAAATAAAACAGATTCTAACCTAAATATCTTTTAAAATTGTAATTAAATAAAACGTACTCTAACCATAACACCTCTCTCAAAGCAATTCAAACACTGGAAAGAATCCAAGTGAACACCGAAAGTCATGTGAAATTAATAAGTTAGAATATAATATTGAACATTAATTGTCCTTTATACATACATATATACATTTATAATACTAAGTTTATTGAATTAGTGAAATAATTTAACCACCTTTGCCGTCATTGTCATAAAGTTTACATAAAATAAAATAAAATAAAATAATATTTACTTATACTCGATAAGAATAAATAATTTTAAATACTGTAAGTAATCCTAATACATTTACTTGGTTTTTAACTAGAAGTATAGTATATCAAATATTAAAAATAACTTTTTAGAAAGGTGGATAAAACATATTCTAACCTAAACAGTCCCTCAAAATCTTTAAATATACAAATAGAAATAATACCATAAGAATTTTTGCCGTTAGAAATAAACCCAGATGACATGAATTTAGCGGATGTCAGAATTTGTTAAAAGATACATCCCTACCCATCCCTAAACATAACCCCGCTTTCAAATGTAACTATTAACTGAGACAACGAAAATTAAAAATTGAACCCTCTACCACCCCTTGTCTAGATGAATGGATTTATCGGTAACCTTGGAAACCCTCAAACTATGAATATTTCCTGTGCCGTTAACAACCGTAAATTTTTAAAAAGTAAGTTACTCCAAAATTCGCTTGATGAGGAAATGGAACTAATGTCTTTGGTTTAATAACAAAATTAAATTCAGGGGCTTTAGCTTCCATTTCTGAAACATGGTCATCACTGTGTAGCGGTAAAACCATATTTTAAATCTATTAATTTATAATATTAATGCTCTGTAAATTTAAATTTACATAGAGCACTATTGTGTAAAAATAAAAATATCTATAAGAACACCGGATTTTATATCTTACTGTTCTTTCCTTTTTATTTATATATACATATATATATATATATATATATATATATATATGTGTGTGTGTGTGTGTGTGTGTGTGTGTGAAAGTGAACATCCACGTCAACACTCAGAGGCTCTGAGTGTTGACTTATATTTACATACGCTCTATCCCTGATATTGAGCACTTTATTCCATAAATATAGCTATATTTCTTCTTATATATATATATATATATATATATATATATATATATATATATATATATATATATATATATATATATATATGCAAGTGACAAAAATATTGTTTTAAGGTATGCTATATTTATTAGTTAAATTTGTCAATACCAGGGATATACTGTATGTAAATATAACAGTGAACACTGAGGTCAACGACCAGCGGCGACAGTCTGTTTCATAGTAAAACGCAATAATGTGGCAACGGCGATTGTGTTTAAGCATGAAACAGACAGAACTCATGTACCAATATTGATGAAACGTTGCATTTATAGGTAACATCCAGTTTGTTACAAGTCTAATTGTTTTGTTTTTTTTGGTCCTTGTTTTATAAAAGTCTATAATAGGACCGCTAGGATCATAGATCGCAGTGCGTCGCCGTGTCTACGCGAAACGCTGTTTACATGCTGTCACTGTGTTTAAGGAAATGAGATAATTAGACACGCGATCATTTTAGAAATTAAGATACATGAGTTACGAAATAAAAATTAGTATAAAGATTAAATTTCCAGAGAGATATGGATCTTTGTTCGATTTAAAAAAAAAAATAGGAGACAACATCTGAACGAATCGCAGGTTATTTTCTAAATAAAATCTTTAGTTAACACGTTCATTCAGCATAATCTTTCTTTGAATATGATCGCTGTGGTGTGTTCATATTGCACAGAAATTCATTCGTTTATACTGCAAAAAATATTTCGTTTCAAATTTCGCTATGTGCATGTAGAAAGTCACCATTTTGGAACTTATTAAGCACAAAGAAATTGGCTTGATAAATTCTGTCATTTATACGTAAAATGATTTTTAAATTGAGATTATTTGCGAATAGAAATTTTACCTAACCTCATATTTCGACCTACCCTTAAAGAAGTTATACCGTGTTTGTGGACGTTGTTGTTATCTGTGTAATACAAACCTGTTTGAAGTACTATGTACCGTCTACGTAAAAAAATGTCTAGCTGTGAAAATAAACATCCTTCTTAAAAAATCTAAATGTTCTTAATAGGTATAAGCCATGTACCATTCCCTATTAAGTTTTACTTTTAATTACCATGGTTTAATTAGACAATGTCAATTCTAATCACGACGAAACCAAATATAAATAATAATAAAGAATTGTTTTTTTTAAAAAAAAAAACTTTCACTCCATTCAATATTGGAATCTATTCATATAATCCTCCATCAGTTGGGCAGATATATTTCCTTTGACGGGGCAATGTTGCGCATTCTGATCTTCGAAATGCAAGGGTGGCATCAAACAGTGGTGAATCTGTTCATCTTGAAAATGGTCTCACAGAAGATAATACTCGAAACGTAGTTGAAAGTACACCAGAAACCACTTTCACAGCATTCTTCAAATTATGCCAAAGTTACCTGGGTGCCCGAACACTGCCGTATGTTGACGTTCCCTTCTACTACATCTGGACACAACAGATGGGAACAGGCGGAAACAAGGAGCACAAGTTGAGGGCTGGGAAGAAAATGCTATCTTTAGAAACGGGACAATCAGGCGGGTGTCCATTGAGCATCCTCATCAGCAGGAATGCTTCTTCCATCGTCTACTGTTGCACACTGTCAGAGTTCCTTCATCATTAACAGACCTCCCACGATATAATTGGAAGATCTGTACGACCTACATGTACTACTGGAGAACGATGCCTACTGGGACCAGACGCTGGATGAGGTAGCAGTCAGCAAAGCACCTAGTCAACTGCGTCAGCTAATTTCCATCATGTTAAAGATATGTGACTTGTGTCGGCTTCTCAAGCTTTGGCCTCAAAACCAGCATAGCAGAGGAATTCTACGAAAGATTCAAAGGCAAAGCTTGGCGGAAATTGTCACTAATGCCATTAACAATTAAGCATTTGTTGACCTGGACACCCGGGTGCAATCTATAGGAGGCCAAGCAATTGCCACATTTGGCATACCACAACCTGAACAGGTTGAAAACAATCTTGCAATAGAAAACATAAGTGAGCTTGCCTATGACACCGACGAAATGACGGCGTAAATAGCTGGATGGCGAACAAATTGGGTGTTTATAACACAATTATGTCGAGCATTGAAGGTAAAAGAGGAGATCTATTCCCCTTCGAAGCTCCAGGTGGAATTGGCAAGACATTTAACAGTAACCTACTTCTAGCTCAACAGTGCCAAATGAAACATATTGCACTTGCTGTGGCGTCAACTGGGATAGTTGCAACCCCTGCTAGGCCGTGGCCACACAGGTCATTCTTGCTTCAAACTCCCTTTGGACCTGTACACAAAATAGAAAGCAACCAGAAACAACGATTTTGATTCTATAAAAGTCCCCCCAGCGATTGTAAATTGGTAATCTGCGATGAGGTTACAATGGGCCATAAGTGTTACTTGGAGGCTCTTGACACGGCATTTCAGTATCTTACACACAATACACGGCTCATGAGGTGCAACATTCTTGCTTGCAGGAGACTTTAGACAAATCCTTCCCATGATTCCGAAAGCGACAAGAGGTGACGAAGTAAACGCCAGTATAAGTTTTCCTAAAAGCTGAGACTCCCAACCAACATAAGAGTGCAGTTCATTGGTGATGAGGAAGCTGGTACCTTTTCTAAGCAACTATTGTATGTTGGCATGGTACTTTGATTAGCGAGCAGGAAGGCCGGATCAGCTTGCCCTTAGGATATATGGTATCTGATTTAAAGGAACAAATCCTAACTAGGGTGTTTCCTAACCTGAGGAATCAATTTTAAGGATCCCAAATGTTTAAGAAGTCTTACCATTTCAGTTCCAAATAATGTGACAGTTGATGATTTGAACATCAGACTTCTGAAACAGTTACCAGGTGAGCGTCCCAGCTACAATTCCATTGACGCTGTAGTTAACGACGATGAAGCTGTGAATTATCCAGTCGAATTTTTGAACAGCCGAATACCATCACGCCTCCTACCTCACAATTTGTAACTCAAGATTGGAGTACCAGTGATGCTGCTAAGAAACTAGGATCCAGCGAAGCTTTCCAATGACCCACCGCTTACAATTAAGAAGATGATGCCAACAGTCTTGTAGGAGAGAATCCTGAGTGGCAAAGCAAGAGGTGAAACTGTACTTATTCTTAAAATTCCACTTATTCTCTCGTATATGCCTTTCCAAATCACGCAAATGCAATTCCCGGTGAAACTGAGTTTTTGCAATCAGCATTAACAGTTCAGGGGAAGTCCCTGGATGTGGTTCGCCTTGCAAAACCGGATTCTCCAATAACCAAATTTATGTGGGATGATTAAGAGTTGGCAATCTCAATCATTTGTTTATTTATACCGCACAAAGAATGACAAAAATTGTTCTTTATCATTACTTTATAAGAAACGCTCATTAATCAGATATTAATGATTTAACTGTATTATTTGTTACTGTTGTAGATATTTTGTTAATCTATCTTATTCTATTTGAAAATCCATATATATACATATAATTGGAGGTCTACTGTGAAACTGTATTTCTGACTATTTGTATATCTCTTGTAAATTTATTTTAACAGTAGCCCTCCTAAGAGCTATTTTCTCTGTGAATGTACAAAAGTCGTTTTCAGGAATATTTATTTTGAATTGTTACTTTCGGATGACCGATTTGTCTGTATTCACGTGAGTCATTATACGGTCTTGGTATTTATAACTTATTGGTATGTTTTCCAAAAATCCTAGGGATGGTGGTTGGGTATCCTCTGTGAACGCACAAAAGCCGTTTTTAGTGATACTTAATTTGAATTCTTATTTTCGGATAATCGAAGAAAGTATATGTGAACGGGAACTGGGGATACATCCGCTTTCCTGAGATACGAGTACGTCAGTCAGTATATATATATACATATATATATATATATATATATATATATATATAATATTTAATATATATTTATATATATAATATTTAATATATATATATTTAATATATATATAATATTTTATATATATATAATGTTTAATATATATTTATATATATATATATATATATATATATATGTATATATATATATATATATATATAATATAATAGCATATACTATATACATAATATAATATATAATATATAATATAATTATATATGTATATCAACCACATCACAGTGTAAGTGGTTTTTTATCGTATCATTTTGAAGTCCAGTGGATTAATTGTTATCGATCTAGTCTGATTGAACTTTACAACTAGGTAAAGAATTTGCTTCTCACTGGATGTCCCATAATTGTGGTTTTTCCCCAAACATAGAAAGTATCCAGTCGAAATGCCATTCTTTTTTCCGGCATTTCTAACCTTAACGACAAGGACCGATTATGACACTTCCATTGCAGCAAACCAACCTCATTCCCTTCGAATACGATTGGTGAGAAGTACGTTACACTCGAGAAGTTTCTTCCCTTAGAACACTGTTCTGTGTAATCGATTCCAAGGAGATTGTTTCCCAATTACTACAATCTTAACCGGTTCAGGTCTAAGATTAAACGTTGTCTTCCCAACCTATGCGTATAAAAATTGCCGCTTACTCTGTAACTCTGTACCTTGAGTAACACCCGAGTTTTATACAGGGTGAATATCACTTTTAAAAAAAAGTTATTAAAAGAACAATCTTTGTCAATTTAATAGGCACCATGGCGTGGGAAATTTGTCATTGACCTTGCTTGTTTTATTATACATTATACAGGGTGAACATCACTGTAAAAAGTTATAAAAAGAATATAACCTTCGTCAATTTAATAAGCACCATGGCGTGGGAAATTTGTCATTGGCCTTGTTTGTTTTATTATACATTATACAGGGTGAACATCACTGTAAAAAGTTGTAAAAAGAATATAACCTTCGTCAATTTAATAAGCACCATGGCGTGGGAAATTTGTCATTGGCCTTGTTTGTTTTATTATACATTATACAGGGTGAACATCACTGTAAAAAGTTATAAAAAGAATATAACCTTCGTCAATTTAATAAGCACCATGGCGTGGGAAATTTGTCATTGACCTTGTTTGTTTAGACATAAAGAATGTGTAATGAATTCCATCCTCTCTGGATAGCCCATAGATGTGACCTGCTGTAGCTAAACCTTTTAAATGTCATGGGCAAAACGTGGGTGTTCTGGGTAATTATATTTTAGAGCCAACCGGTAGTGTAATTATTGATTATATCTTAGAAGTGTTCAATTTATATCAAGCACTTTATCCGAACCTATTTGTAAGAGATTGGCGTAGGTTGAAATCTCTATGCGTATAATTATCGACATGTGATGCACTAAGCAGGAACAAAGAGCAGTGACCCGAATCTGCATAGAACATGCTGCTTCATCGATGATAAATCGCCGTTTAGCCATTATCATCTCTCGACTTGCTGAATATCCTCGTCAGTGGTGGGAGTTGAAGGGCGACTTGCTCCTTTTTCGTGCGCCACAATTGTCCGGCCACTTTTAACTGTCCCTATACATTTATACAGTCTTCTACACAGTAATACACTGTCAAGGTATTGTGTTAAAAGTCTTTAACGAATTTCAGCTTCTGACATATATTCTGACCAGGGAAATCTGATCACGGCTCTTTGTACATCCTTCGTGCACACTGCTAGTGGAGCGATCATGCTTACATTGTAACAGTAGCAAAAAAAAACTGGCGCGATCAAGCTCAAACGTTGATCACGTGACCACAATAGTACTAACTATAAACACACATGAACAAAAGGCAGAGTGACAAGCGTAAAGATATATTATGGCGAAAGTGGGGATAAATTTTACTTACCCTCGTATATTGGCACCGATCACATTTACTTCCTGTAACCTTTCATAAGTCTCCAGCCGATTTCGGCCCGGTATTTTTGACCATCTTTTTATCTAGAATCATGTCACATTTTTCATGCCATAAATTTTAGATTTGATTTACGTCAGGCCAGTCGAAACGACCGGTATTATATCCATATTTGTCTTAAATTTTTTGGCGATGTTTTCGAAATATATTACGTTTCATGGACTTACTGGATGATATATACCCTAAGAATTGTGAGCTGGATCACTAGATCCTGTCATGAATATCATAACTCTATGGTTGCAGAGGCACCACATATACTGCGGCCGTAGAAGCGGTCTAAGCAGGGACTAGGTTAATATAAATTGACGCAGCTTATTACTCCCGTAGACTGAGTCTCCTGAAAAATGTGTGTGGTGGGGCGCAGGTTCAACGCCTGCCAAAGCGCGCATATTTTTTTTTCTTCAGGCTGGTAGTAGAAAACAGATATATATATATATATATATATATATATATATATATATATATATTGCTTTCCTTTCATTACGATTCAAAACAGAACTGATATCAATATTTTGAGAGTCTGAGAAATGTTTATGTTTTTAGGAGCAATTCAACTTTGAGGCAATTCTATTTCAAACAAGTGTACCACTTAAGAACACATCTCAATATTAATATTGAAATTTAATTCTGTTTATATATATATTTATACACACACACACACACTCACACACACACACACACACACACACACACACACACACACACACATATATATATATATATATATATATATATATATATATATATATATATATATATATATATATGCCATGTGTAACTGCAAAATTGTACAAATCGTATAAGAGCAATATTGGCCAATTCTTAGTTTAAGCATTGAACCGTTCTATCTTGAAAATGATGAAAGATATCTCAATGAAATTTTCCGAGGTTTTTTTAAAACAGTACTGGGCTTTACTTTGAGCAATAATAACGAATTTTGAACTAAGTAGAAATGGTGATCCATCTTAGCGTTTTGACCTTCTGATCTAGTTTTCCTCCATAGTTTTTCCGCTTTTTTAAAAACTTAGTCACCTTTCTCTTGATGTTTCTTAAATTGACTTTGAAAATGATAGGCAGAATATGAATGTGCGTACCATTACTGAAAAGTTGAATGATCATTTTCCTCTCACCATTGGTTAGTTAGTAAGACATAGTGGCGCTGACACAAAACTACTTTAACCTGTTCTCTTTCTCGCTTCATAGCTATAAGGGATTTTCATTAGTTTTTACGACATATGACGTCAAGATTGTTAAACGCCTTATCTGTAAACCTGAAAAAAGAAACTGAATTTCTTATGTGTTTTTTTAAATATTGAACAATATATGGCACGATTTGGACAATTTGGCTGTTACCCCCCCCCGTTAAATATAACTGTAATTAATATTTTCTCGCTCGTATTTCTTTCATCGGTCTACACTCTCTCTTTCTCTTTCACACTCTGCATATATATATATATATATATATATATATATATATATATATATATGTAAGTATGTATGTATGTATAAAAAGATAATACTATACTTAGACGTTGCCTTTCGTTCTCTGTAGGGCATCAATGTACGATTTATTGTGTTGCATATGTTAATATGCAAGAGCCAGGGTTTAAGTGGTTTATCAAAGCCTTTATATTTGAGAACATTCGCGAATGTTCAACATGGTGAAAATGTCAGTGAAATCACATGGAGGATAATGTGTTTGAATTAAAAAAATATAAACCAAAAATATATAAATCTCGGCAAAATCATCAGTCAACGAAGAAAAAAGATACATAGGAGTAACTGAAAGACCCTGGAAACAAAGAAGCTACGCACACAAGATATCTTTAAAATTTAGTAAATATGTGAACAGCAAAAATGCTTTCGAAGTATATCTGGGAAATTAAAAACAAGTAGCAAATCACACCAAAAATCTCATGGAAAATAAGGAAAAGAACATCAGCCTACAACGATCAATCCAAAAACTGCCAACTCTGCTTGGAGAAAAATATCTATAATTACCTTCCCAGATAAAAACAAACTACTAAATAAACGACCAGAACTCATCTGAAAATGCGGACACGAAAACATTTTTACTACGTTACTTTAAATACGAAAACTGAAAAGAATAAATAAACATAAATAAAATAAAAAATAAACAATAAAGCAAAACAAATTACTCCAAATAAATAAGAAAATAAATAAAGTAAATAATAAAAAATCCAAACCACCCCGCCAAAATAACTGTTAGAATAGACTACGCACAATGCAATAGACAACCCACACTATATCACTGACCTTTATATATAAATAGTTAAGAAGAAACACAACGCATGTGTCTTGTTGATTGCGTTTCGCATAAAAAAGTCTATCGCCTCTGTGATGACTTCAATGTTCACTTATATATATATATATATATATATATATATATATATATATATATGAGAGGGAGAGAGATTGAGAGAGGAGGGTGATAGATAAAGTGCTTTCAGAAAACTGCCCAAACATGTATTTCATTACTTTAAATATTAAGATACATAAATAGAAAACATTCATTGAAATTTAATTATCCCTTTTCATCAACTATAAAATTACAAAACGTCAAAATTCTTACAATTTTATATATTACGAAAGCCTATTAATTTCCAAATATTTTTGGAAAACCATTTAACCAAAATATTACTGGCATGAAAAAAAAGGTGTGTATTCAAGGATAGATAAAGTCAACGTCTTCATAAAGTTTTCTGATCATTAATAGTTTAATGTCTGCTACATTGCCCATGAGCGGTAGACATTAATTCAAATTTAATCTATGTGTAGAAAGTGTCCTTTTTTCGGCTGACATTAAAGCGTGTCACGAATTGATATTCTTTGATCCTGTATTATGGCCTTAAGATAAGGTTTAATTTAGGTGACTCGAACAATAAATTTGGCTGCATAATCAATTAATTAAATATATTGTCCTTTTTGTCATTTCGTACTTTACTATATTATTGGTTTCTCCAAGAATGTCACTTTGGAAATTGCGCATCAGAAACATTTGTTTTATAATAGCTGACAATAAATACGTGTGAATTTGGGGGAGTGTTACATGCATATGTCGGGAAAACATTGAGATGAAAGGAGTAACTCCAGTTCCAAAAGACAGTTTCCAATATCGTTAAAGCTTATAACATCCAAATTTATTAAAGTAGCACCTTTATTGGGAGAAAGTGCCTCAATTGTTTTTTGATATATTACGAAAACACAACACGTCACTGAGTGTTACATTAAAGTTGTCATTTCATGGCGTCAAGTCCCGTAACCTAGTGGGACCAGAGGGTCACCATATGCAATGCAGGTGCACCTGTAGCTGTCCGTGCAGTGCAAGATAATCTGACGGATACATATTCTGCTACAAGTGGATTTCATAAACTGATAACCACTTTAAGAAAAGAGTGCGCAGACTGCCTTGCTGTTTAACCCTTTTCTGGCGGGGAGAAGAGATGGTATTTATGCCATTTTGAATATAAATAGTAGTGTCGAAAGTCGACCTTAGCTCAAAATTTTCTCTTCCAAATTTTTTAACCGTTGCGCTATCCATCCTCTCAAGTGGATCTGACAAGTTACGGTCCACGAACCACATACGTTCCCCTAAAAGTTTTTTCTTTTATTGTAATTCTCGTTTTTCCTGACTGTGTTTAATTATATGGTGAATACAAGGAAATGCACACAAAAAAATAACTTCTTCATTTTCTGGGGATAAGCAATCCAAAAAATAGTCGTGTTCAATAAAGTGTTGATTCATAACTTCTTTGATATAATTATTGTGAGTTCAATCCCTGCAACGGATAATGTTTACTTGGACCCAGTAGAAAGAGTGTGAGCAATAACTGAGTAGTATTTAGTAAGAATTGGACGAGATAACTCAGGACATAACATGGAAAGTGAACAACTATTTTATCGTAAAGTGAATAAATATTTCAGTTCAAAATTGTTTTAGGGCTAAAAGGATCGACAATCATTTGCTGACGTCCGGAGGAAAAAACTACAGAAACGGTGAGTTAACAGCAACAAAAATAACACAGAATCTGTGTGCGAGTATTGATAACTCCGTGGTCAGTGATTTTCAACCACCGTGCAGCGTCACAATTGTGTGCAGCGCGATCTTATGTATGCCGCAAAGTATTACCACGGCATAAATGCCTGCTGTAACAGCAAAATTGCCCAATTGTTAGATTAAGCTTTGAATCTTTGTAACTTAGAAATGATTAAATATATCGTACTGTTATTCTCTGAGGTTTTCTATAATACTATTGGACTATACGTCGAGCAATAAAAATGGATAATTACTCTCCAAGCTTAACAGAAGAAACGTGATGAAATCGATTATAAAGGAAAATGACATTATCACAATTAATTAACCATAGTTAACGATCGGAAACTCATGAAGTATTAAAATAAATTTCATATATATATATATATATATATATATATATATATATTATTCCAGGATAATTTTCAAATTTATTCAAGATGATCTCTAAACTCCTAACTTTCTATCCTGGAGAATCAAGATGTTTCACAGGTTTCAAGTACGATTTCATTTTCAAGTTTCTTTCACTGCTCTTTGGACTGTCATCGCTGAAAGTACTCTCTCTCATGTGCCGAACACCTTATGGATTGAATTGAATCATGTCTAATTGATTTCTTCAGCTCAAAATTGAAATGATGTCTCCTCTTGCTGTTGCGAGCGCTCGATTCAGCTTTCCTCTCTAATATTCCCTCTTTTTTATCCACCTTTCTCTTGATGGTTCTTGAAAGGACTTTGAAGATGGAAACCAGAATATGAATATTCCTACATTTACTGAGGGCTGAATGATCCTTGTCGTCACTACAAATCTATAAAACATATGAGCTGGTCCTCGTTCTGAATATTTTGGAATCTGTTGTACAAGCATATAAAATGCAAGCATCTACTCAATAAATTTACGATATGAATCATGTGATAATATAGAAAACCACTTCATGTTAAATCAAACTTTCAATTATTATATGTGAGTTACCTTTGGGAATTTTTAGGGTATTCTTGCTGCGTCAGGGCGGGAACTGCCCACTTCTATCTTTCCACCAATGAACAATGTTTACACGTCTTTTTTAAGTCTTAAATTATGTTACAACCTGAAACCACTTTCCCACAGATGCAACGTTGCAAACCAATTCCTACTCTATCGCTATTGCAGGCGGAAATGTTCTAAAGAGCTGAATTCCTTATTTTCAACATTTCAGAGCTTATCAGAATTTGTTTTGAAGTAATGTTCAACATACAAAAGGCCCGAGATCACTCGAGGTAGATGTATATGTGAAGGGGTAGTTTATATGGATAGGAGAAGATAACCGTTAAATCTAGACTTGAACAGGTTAAGATTGCAGTTTGGGGAGACATCCTCTTTGGTAGGTGTCGGTAATCTTTTTGCTATGTGCCGACTTAGGGTTTTAAAACTCATTCATTGTGTCAACAGCAGACGTATCTTTATACAAATCAAAGTCAATATACCTGTTCTACAATATATTTTATATGGTAATATATAGTATATATACTTTAATATATATTAAAATTGAAACAGCTAAATATCTTTGCATTGTAGTAGTAATTGTTCGGACTTCCTCATGTCATTCGCGGCTGCGTGCCATTAGAAAATGCTTGGTGTGCAACGTGTTACAAGCTTGCCGTAGGTGGCCGAACCCTGCTCTTGGGAGCCTGTTCCTTACGGCAGTTGTTCGCGGGAAGAAGCACTTCCAGTGGAACTTACTTCCCACCGATGGAATACGGAGGGTATATGGGTGGTTTCGTACTATGTAAGGAGAATGGCGGGTCCTAGCCGTGAAGGTTAGACCTAGCGGAGCCAAAGAATGTAGTTCGTCCGAGCACTTTCCATGGAAGTTGCGATAGAGCAGCGAGCAGCTTGCCACATCGTGCCTGAGGAAGAGAGGGTAGATGATGGAGAATTTTTTTTTCTTACGGAAGTCTGGCAGCAAATGTTCATTCAGGAATGTTTTGTTAGAGATAACCACACAAGTTTTATCTATTATATTTTTAATAGAAATTTTCCTTGTTGGCTGATTAGGTTTTAGTATCTTGGGGTTGAGCGTGTGAATAAACTGTTCAGTGTTCAATCTTTCGAATTTTCGTCCGGATTTATTAATTTTTAAGAAAGTTAGAAAAGGAATTATGTTCAACATTTAACTGTTTTTTCTCATATCTGATATGATTTTGAATTTTAAGAAGTATACAGGCATCTCATTTTAACAGCTATACAGTGTGGGATGGATAAATTGTCGTCTAAATTACGCAAAAATGAAAATAATGCTGTCATCCCATTTTAACAGATATATTTGCCGAAATTAGACAAATATATCTTCAAATAGTAAAGAGTAATTTTATTCAATAAAATTACGATTGGCATGAACCACGGTCTCTAGACGCCTTCGGAATCTCCTGCAGCTCATTGTTAAAGTTGGTGAATGCTGCAATAATCCTTGCCTTCAGTGCATCGCTCAACTGTACCCCACACATGATGATAAAGAAGGTTGCAGTCTGGAAGGTTAGGTTGCCAGGTGTAAGAGCAGATGTCGCATAAATTGTCTGACAGCCATGACAGGGTTCTTCTTCTTGTGTGGCATGGTGCAGAATCCTGTTACCAGTCAGAGGGTCTTACAGCATCCCCCCTCTTAAGCCAGAGTAGTACTAACCCCTCAAGTTGATGTAGGCGGTCATGTTGAATCTGAAGCCCTCAGCAAAAAATTATAGAGTTATTTTCTTATTTGAACGAAGACAGTGAGATTTCCGAGCTACTGTATCTTCGGACTCATAATTAGACTCATCCAGCTCATGGATGAAATGAAAAGCATAATTTGTGGATAATTTACACATCGCAATCTTTATATTAACATTGTCATGTGAGAAAAATCTACAATGCATTGTCATCTACAAAAAGTCTGGAATTATTAAATTAATGGCCACTGCACACAATTCATTAAAAGCAGAACACACTATATAGGATCAACACTGCATATTTCGTTTCCTCACTGGATATTTTAACTGAATATAATTTAAAGAAACATTTTACATTCTATAAAACCATCTCTCTCTCACTTTCACGCTCTCTTTCTCTCTTTCCTTTTCTTTAGTAGTCTCGCATGCTGTACCGAAGAATATTACTCAGCAACAGGAAGAAAAGCAGTTTGCATAACACAATAACAGAAATCATAAATAAATTGTGAAAAATGATTACAAAATTTTGAAGCTATACGTATATAAATTCAAAACAAAATCAGTAGATACAGTTATGACTCCAGAATCGACCTTGTTAAATCTATTTAATTTCTCAGAATTCAAACTTTGTTATGATGATGTTACGTCAAAATGATTCATATCGCATAAAAGTAACTGGACCTTTCGGCTTGGGTCAAGAATCTTTCTCGCTGCAGTGAGGTCCACTGGCACAAACCCCAAAAGATGAGGCCATCGGTTTGCTGTAACGATATCTACCCTTTTTACTATGGTGCAAACCCCCAAATATCTATCGTTTGACTTTCGTACAACCCAAACCTTTATGTCCCCTGTAAATAAAATCTACATCGAGCGTTATAACTCTTGTATGAACCAAAACTGCTTACGTTTTAATTTTAATTACAAAAAAAAAAAAGAATAATAATATCTAACGTTTTTCATTATCGTTTATCTTTTTGACTCATATCTAAACTAATCCTATTTTAGTTTTTTTTTCTACTGGCATGTAAACCAACATTAGATGTCCATTTTTGTCTCACGTATGAACCAAATCAATGTACACTATTTGACACAGTCAGAACCAAAACTATATCTACTTTTTTTACGCCTCGTGTAAAATAAACCTCACATTTCTCACTCGTTTGCAAACCAAGCATGTCTCTATCTGTGTCTTATTTACTAATACGTTAGAACTGTTGATTAAATAATAGAGAAAATGTTGATGTCGTAAAACAAATGAAAGTAAAAATGTAAACATAACGGACAAATGGCGAGTCACACATTCTAATATCACACTTTAAAACAATTTCTAAGATGCAAAGTAAAACACTTTCTTTCGTGAAATTCCTTTCTTTCTTGATAAGCATTGAAAGCCTATAGATAAATTTTAGCCTCAACGAATAACACTGATTTGGAATATTACCTGCACACCCTCACCAACAAGATACAGAAATTAATCCATCGATAGAGAAACTTATTAAAATATAATCGTCTTAATTTAACTTATCTTTAACAAATACTTTTCGAAGGCTAAATCTCTACACAAAGTTTGTTTACTTACAAAAGAACACACAAGGCACAAAAGACACTCAATTTAGATGGTTGCAGGATAATTGATTAACAGGTTCGTTTTCTGTGGCTTATCAAACATTTGCAGGTTATTTAAAGCCAGAAAATAATTTTAGAATATAAGAAATTTTTGGTGACAATAATGGTTTTAGAGAAACATGCCATACTAATTAACCCATAGGTAGGGGACAAGAGTTGGATTCATTCCTTCGTTTATGAAGAAAAAAAAGAATAAAGCAGATAAAATGCAGATCAAAATTGCAATGTTTTAAATATATATTTTTTATCCAGTTTCTATTATGAATAACTAGCAGTGTAACCCGATTCGACCCGGTGTTACATTACTGGGAATTTTTGCCGTTCAATTGGGGCAGTTTATGTTTAAAGTCAGCCCACACAAAAATCAATATGAGTAACAATAATTGGGTGCAACTGAAGCACATCCCCAAATGGGGGGTAACAATTTGAATGGGGGGTCCTGAAAAGGAACCTTTTTGCGTTCTCAATCTTGCAAGGAATGAACCTCTTCCAGGGACCGTCATAATAATAATATATGATAAATTTTATTTATAATATAACTTTTTTTTATAATTCTAATAATATTTTGTGTTAGATTTCAACTCACTAAATTGATTGCACGCTGTTTTTACAGAGATTAAACTTTGCCTTTAGTATTTTTGAAAAGTTAAAGAAATCATTTTTTTTATTATGATCTTCAAGGTTGTAATTTTTTCCAGCCAGTTCGTACTCAAAATCGGCACTGGAGGATTATCTATCAAACAAAAAAATCTTCATCGAAATAGGATGAAAACTGTGGAAACACATGAAAACATCCCATTACACACACACACACACACACACACACACACACACACACACACACACATTTATGAACTATGGATATACAGGGGTTGGACAAAATAATTGGAACAGGTGCAAATTCCACTCCAATATTTCAAAAGACCTATCATATTAAGAACTTTAACTAAAACTTCGTAATTGCAGGTTATATCTATTGTAAATACTTATATTTATGTAATTTACTGTCTTTGTCTTATTTATTTTTAGAATTTAGTAAAAATTAAGCTAAATGCGTGACCTCTCCGAGTTCGAAAAAAGGCAAATTGTAGGAGCTCGCATGGTAGTAGCCTCGATCACTTAGGTTGCTGAACTGTTTGGTTTTTCAAGAGCTATCATATCAAGAACTATGACGCAATTCGAGAAACAGAGTAAAAAACTCTAGAAACTGTAGCAATTCGGGCCGGACCTGAAAACGTACTGACAGGGACCGAAGTGCATTGAAACGCAATGTGGCAAAAAATTCATCGGACTAATGAGTTGAATAATCATCTGAATAGTCCAGTTTCTACTAAAACTGTTCGCCGTGAGCTCCAAAAGTCTGCATATCATGGAAGAGCCGGCGTAAGGAAACCTCTTCTCTTCACTCGCAACATTCAGAAGAGGTTGAAGTAGTGCAGATTTCACAATGTCTGGTCTGCAGACTAAGGCAAGCATGTCGTATTCTCATACGAGTCCAGTTTTTCTCTTTTCCCAACTTCAGAGGGAAGTGTGGAGGCAGTCCAAAGATGCATACAACCATAACTGCCTTCTTCCAACAGTGAAGCATGGGGGTGGATCAGTGATAGTTTGGGCAGCTATATCATGGGAATAACCTGGTCCAATATTTGCCCTACATGGTAGAATCAACAGCAAAGATCACCTGAACATTCTGGGAGATTATGTTCATCTAATGGCCCAGACTTTATTCCCTGATGATGACTGCATCTTCCAAGAGGATAATGTTCCAATAGGTACCGCTCGAGTGGTTACGAATTGGTATGAAGACCATGAAAGTCAGTTAGAACACATGGAGTAGCCTCAAAAATCTCCAGATATCAATATTTTGAAACATTTGTGGTGCATTTTGGAACGACAATTTAGGAGCCGCTATCCTCCACCGTCGTGTCTTAAAGAGCTGGAGCAGAAGTTATTGGAGGAATGGCTGACAATTCCTCTTGATGAAGTCAGGAATCTGTCTGATTCCATTCCTAGACGTATTAAATCTGTATGTGAGGCTAAACGAGGACAAACTCCATATTAATTAATTGTCTTTGAATTTAACAAGTGTTTCAATTATTTTGTCCAACCCCTGTAGATTATTCTTAGAACAAGTTGGGTGCTTTTATTAAGCGGCATATCAATCTATGTGGGTTATCTAAATATTTTTACACTATCTTATTTCTAGTTTTGGAGATAATGAGTTTAGTGATAAATGTCTTATTAATTAACCCAGATCTGGTGGGAGAAGATATAGATATATATTTCCCAAGTGTAAGTGAATATAATATACCTAGTGTGAATTGGAACTCGGCTCCCCGATTAACAATAACGAACCATTATCCATTACACCAACCGCACATTTAAGCTTACAGCACCTGTTATTCTCAGGCGGTCACGAATCTATGTACTGACATTTCTTAACTTCGGTTATCGTACGGGAACCGGTGTTTTAATATGATATGGACGCAAGCCGTGGTTAGAGTATGAGTTGTGTAATATGGATGTAAGAGGCGATGGGAGGAAGTGAACTTTATGAGCATAAGAAGGAGAGGTACCGAATGACACTTGCAGAAGCTAAAATGTTCGTGTTCTGGAAACATCTTCGCGGGAGTATTCTACGTAATGTAGCAAATCTTGTGGAAATGCAGTCGAATTTTCTCTATACCTTCGGAATACGGAAGACATCCAAATGAATTCGACTCTTTGAAAGTGGAACCCTTGCAATGAATATTTGAAATGTTTGAATAATTGTAATGTAAATAACGATAGAATATTTTAAATCAAATCTGAATTACTAAACAGATTGCAAGGCGATTCACCACCAGAATTATAATCGATTTGGTTTGATCTGAAGTTCGCATATAAATAATTATAAAACTTTCCCTCTCTGGAGAGCAAGGAATCATTGGTTACTGTGATTATTTTAAGCTAGCACAAGATCTCCAGTTAGGCTAGCACATGATCTCCAGTTAGTTAGGCTAGCACAAGATCTCCAGTTAGGCTAGCACAAGATCGGTTCAGCTACTGACGATTGAATTCACTGTTTTGATAATCGTTGATGTGGTTCGGACTATGTAAAGTGTTTTTACGTAGAAAACATCGCGTTTTGCCCCAAACATCACTGCAATTAAATAGAGAGAACACTTGAGAAAACTAGGTAATTTAGTCGATAAAGATACATTTAAATGCAGCCGAATTATCCCGAATGACATTCAAATGGACGTTTGCCAAATTATGTTTCCACAACTCTTGGATTTTTCTAGTATTCTAAACGACACACTATTGATCAGAACACATCCCTAATTAGAGTTAATAGTTTTGTGTGGTGAGGTGGTAAGTGCCTATGTTGACCGTATGTACCTTGCACTGATTTATCAAGACACTGGAAATAATTCAAAACAGGCAAGCGACACATTATCATTTTGTCTTTATTGAATCCAATATATATAAAACATTCCTACCATTAGCTTATGCCCTAGCTGCAATAGTCATGGCATTAGTAACTTTAGCCCTGCTCTTTTGTTAGTTTTGTTTAAAGTGATCAGGACAGAACTATCGAACATCGATTCCGTGCAATAATGGGATGAAATAGCTTTTCGTACGTATATCACCGTCATATCCGGTCATCACTAATATCGTATTTTCTTCGGGAATTTTAATAACTAAAATTGCGGACTGCTTATGCCTATTGATTTGCGAAGGTTTTTACCTCAACACCGGGACTGCCAATTATCGTTAGATTCTTTACGAATGGATTTAAATAAAAGTTGGTGATGTGATATAGTGTTTTGAGAGCTGGTAAAACCTACAAACATAAATAATACCTACTAGACATACACACGCATATATATACATTATCATCCTATCCGAATCCCTCACAGACAATCTAGATATTATGATACACTTACACACATAAATTATACACACGAACGTTGAATGACTACTCTGCTTCCGTCCTGGGTATGAAGATAAACTACATCCGCGTCCTGGGTAAGACGATAAACTACGTCGAGCAGCAAGGCTTCTGATCAGCAGGCTTTAAGGAGTGTGGAACCACCTCTTAAATGATGGGGTTCCCCGGTCCACCCTGTTCCAAGGTGATAGCACCTGTTAGGGTCCCAGCTATGGGCAAATACTTAACCCCGAAACTGGCGTAAAAACGCTATGAAAGTGTAAAAATAGGTTTTAATAACAGAAATACTTGAACAAATTATTACCAGCAATAAATTGTTCAAGAAAAATAATCTATTACCAGCAATACATTTTTGATAAAAAAATATTACCAACAAAGTTTTTTAAAAATAAATATTACTAGCAATACATTTTTGAAAAAAATATATTTACCAGCTATACATTTTTGAGGAAAAAATATTACCAGCAATACTTTTTGAGAAAAAAATTATTACCAGCAATAGTTATTTGAAGGAAAAATATACCAGAAATAGATTTTTGACAAAACAAAATATTACCAGCAATAAAAAGTTTGTCGGCATTAAATAACCCATTGAGGTTGATATGCCGTAAGTAAGTAATTTAAAAAGAAAAAAACTTTTTACGAAAATAAAATCATACAAGATTGTAAATTTCCGAAAAGAAATTGGAATGTACTCAATAATATGTGTAATTGAAAAATGGTTTAAAAATATATGTATACATACAGACTTTTTTCACCAAACTATCGCTATGAATCTATTTCAAAATTTTGTTTGCATTAAATGAAACACTGAGGTTGATATGCCATTAAACAAAACAACCAATCAACCAACTAATCTGCTTAACGAATGAAAAATTAACATTACAAGATTTTTTCATATCACTGATGAAGGGTTAATAATTTCGAAACATATTAGATTTATAAGCATTTCTTATTTGTTCTTTATCCTATTTTTTGTCGGCTTCCTTTCCATATGGTTTGTATTTGATGCCATTGCTGCATGTTTTAAAAAATTCACAGGAGAGTACTAAATCGGATATGAGAATATATTTACATATGAGTTGTGCAGACAAAAACTTATACAATGATGACTTAACGCGTAACTTCTATGCAGTTTTCATTTCTATGTTAACATTCTCTACCTCTCTCTCGCTAGTTTTCTTGCTCAATTATTTGAACCAGAGATATTTTTCGTCATTTCTTATGGTACAATCTGAATAGCTTGTATATAAATACTAACACTGTATAGTAAATTGTATGAAAATATAAAAGATACTCTCTTTTTTCTTTGTCTCGAAATAAACATTTAAGTAACATGCACAACATAGCTCCCTAACCCTCGCTGTAGATAGAAAAAGAAAGAAAAGTTCTAATTCATTTAATCAGTACAAATAGTCGTATAGAAACAATTGTATGTAAATTTAAAAAAAATAAAAACAAAAATAAGGAAAAGAAAACAGTTCTTGCATAAAAATAGAAAGTTATAATCAATTTTGTGTTTCATTGATCTTTTCCTTAATAAAAAACAAACAAAAAAAAACAAGTTTATAAATTCAATTTTCCGGCTTGTATCAATTGGTCTATTTATTTGATTTTTGTTTCTATGGCGCAAAAATTTAATTTGAAACGCGAAGTGGTGGACGGAAATAGATATACTTGTTTGTGCTTAGTCATCGATTATCGAGGACGGATGAGCTATGTCAAAATATAGAGTGATTCCTATACATTTATATTTAGTATCTACAAATATGTTTCCAGGCAAACGATTTTAATCGTCTTCGAGGAACATGTTTTTGCCCCCCATCAGCATGGCTGATGCTAAACTCCAGGGGAGCAACTTATTTGCTCCTTCGCGGACTAATTGTTTTCCGCTGATATGAAATGGAAATATTATATTGAATCAATTGCCAGAACTGCTGCTAGGAGATTTGGTTAACAGGGTTGTCATACTTTAGAGATTGTTGCTAAAATCGAAATAAGAATATGCAATGTTATCGGTCCTGGCCTGCCATCTCGGCATCAATCATTTCCAGCCTATGCAACTTAGATTCTCTGTGACTTTTCTACAATTGTTCTATCTGGACGTTACGAATTTAAGCGCAGTACTAGATTCGCCTTAAGGTCTCATCGTTTTACGGTTTTCATGCTTACATGTAACCGTAGGTATTATGATAACTATTTCTACTTTCGCACTTCTCGCTTGTGGAACTATCGTCCGACCTCTAGCTTTCCAGCCTGCTTTGACTGGCATACAATGTTTCGTCTGAGTGAATGGGCCGCGGTTCGATTTCTGGGTTGGATATGACAGGCTGATATTCAGCGGCCACAGGGCAAGCAATAATTTAACAGTATTCAAAAGAATGAAAAAAACGAAATGTATCTAGACACGGACAGCGGGATGATGTTTTTATTTAATCTAAATGAATTAGATTAAATAAAGGTTTCAGTTCAAAATGCTCTAAAGTTTAATCGGATAGACAGATGCTTGAAAACAACTGCCGAATTTTGTAATAAGAGTGATGAGGATGTTAGACCAAAAATAAATAATATAATAAACGATAATCCTTTAGGCATTTTTTAATTGGCTTTATTTTATTTCTGGATGAGATAATGTTATATAGGAATAAAGTGTCGCTACCGACACTTGAGCTTGAACATAGATCGCCAGTGAACAAACACAAGCGAACACATTATTGAATTAAATGGATCCCCTGACCATAGTAGAAGCGCATAAGTAGGGAGTCGCGTGACGTCTAATTGATCACTATTTATATATTATCTTCTATTAGTATTCGGATCGCTATTTCTAGTCTATCCTCTATTACTATACAGTCCGCTCTTCTCTACTCTATTCACTATATTATTTCTCTATTCGGATCACTATACTGATTATATGTTCGAGCGAGTATTATCAAGCAAGTACTATTAGAGCGAATGTTATTCAAAGGTGTCTGACGCCAGTATTGTTCAACGGCATTACTATAGTTGTATCTACGATTGCAAAGTCTCTACAACAACGAGCATTACGAAAGTGACAACGAGTATTGGTTGACATTACACGATTGGCAATGAGCATTCGTTGACATCACAAAAGTACATGAATTTGGCGTCGGTAACAGTTGATCTCATTATATTATAGAATATGGATTTTGAGATAAGTTGGCCTATTATTGTAACACATATATTCAGCATTACAGTAAGGATGTATTGTTGCAAATCCAGCGAACATTATACAGTGAAAATCTTAGATCAAAATTCAACCAATGACTGTATCTCTCTACTTATTATTGATCTACCTGACAAGAAACACATAAATCAATACTACATGCTAGATGCTTCTTGAAACGGCCATCAGACCAAATGCTACTCCTGTTTGTGTAGGTCGCTCGGGCTGTGGTAAGGTTGACGGAGGAGAAAGCCAGTTTTCTACAGTTTTGGTGTTTAGGGCTAATGGTTTAAGTTATAAACAATTTTTTTTTAATTTGAGTTAGTTTATTTCACCTGATTTTGTTTTAATTATTTTTTTATTTATTAATGTATTGTATTTCATTTTCTCAACTAGTGTAAGAAATCTTTACTTAGCTACCAATCCATACATTGTCATTTCTGTTCAAACTGTTATTGAAGTCAATTCATAAGGATAGTCTGCTTAGATAACATATGCTATCACTTATAATTTTAAATGTCGCTTTGACTCTGGATATATACGTAGTACCATCCATTACAAATACACACATCTATATGTAAGAGTCAATTCTATAATTCGTATAAATGAGAGAATACATCCAGGTCTGCGATAGTAGCACATCTAATAAATACTTGTCATGTCCTACACTGAAAAAGTTTTAGAAACCATCTTCATTAAATCTCTACATGTTTCTATTTTTAAACAAAATGAAGGGCCGTTAGGTTTTAATGGTATCAATTTGTGATATACATGAATATACTCATATATATATATATATATATATATATATATATATATATATATATATATATATATATATATATATATATATATATAAATATAAATAAAAAAAAGAATGTTAAACATAAAAATATCTTTAGATAATTGTCGGACTTTGTCCATTTCATAATATATATATATATATATATATATATATATATATATATATATAATCTCCCGTGTAAAACGTCGAAACGATTAATAAAAATTGTGCATATAACTACAAATAAATATAATAATCATTACATATATTAAATAAAATCAAACAAATACTAATTGCGCATAATGATAAATTATTATAATACTTTTAAGTAATATTTATGTTTTTTAGTTAAACTTATTTCTTTGCTTCGAAAAAAAAAACGTTTCATCTAACCTAGAGTTCAGAACGACCCGCCAAAAAAAAAAGAAATTTTTCCACAGTGACCGTGATTTGTGTATTAATATTTATTTGCTTTTTTTTTTCTACAATTACCCTGAAGATATTTTGTCTTATTTTGACTTTCTTTTTTGATTTTCTTCTCTCGCTCATTGTATACCAATCGATAGTTTAAGTGTTAGTACTGTCAAAAAGACAGTATCCATTATTTTATTGCATGTTAAATAATAATTTCATAATCTCCGAAAATGTTAGGATTAAATCCTGATTTATACTTTCACTTTTCTCTGCATTAACTTTTTTTTCCAAAATTACGAAGCTTTTAGATATTTATTTTTGTTTGCCACTGTACGACTATTTCGTAATTTGTTTTGCTTTTTTAATGTTTTCGTTTACCTTTAGTATTTTTTTTTTTACATAATAAAAAACATTAATTTTAGGACAGGTTCTTAAACACGTAATATATAAAATGTTATAGCCCTGCTGATAGTAATGACAACCTCCCACTGACTATAAAATGCTTTTATAACATGGGACTCAAATAGTCTCTGACAACTAAATTCAGCTACAAGCCAGAGAATGGTCGAAGGCAGACAACTGGCATCTCATAACCAGATACTTCAGGTAGACGTAGGTCGAGAGTCGAGGAAGGTAAAGGAAAGTGCTAATTGTAAATCTACGCAGATTTGGTGTCATATCCAACAAGGCTATGGGAATATAGGAAATCCTGCAGAACACAGAAAATTGACAACATGATGGCAACTCCTGCAGCTAAGCCGATACCAAATGTAATACCCTGTATTCGTTTGGATCTTGTTGGTATGAGGTCATGTACTCTGAGCAAAGCACGGCATCAAGAAATCTTGAGATGATAGAGATGTGATTTTGCAGAAGGGTGCTGAGAATACAATAGACAGAGTATGCGAGAAACGAAGGAAATTTTGGGGAAAACAAAAACGAAAATCACATTCGTACCTATTAAAAAAAGGGACAGCAGAAGTTTTGCAGATACATAATGACGAAAATGTCTTATAGAATGGGATACAGAACATATTCGAGGGGAGATATGAAAACAGTGAATAACATTGTATACATGGATAACCAGACAAGAACTGAGAGAGATAGTAAAAAAGAAAGTTATTAACAAGAGTAAGAAAGGATAGGATATTGTAAAGAGCTACAATCCTCCATTCTTGACACAGCATATAAAATTATATTGCGCTGGGATATTAAGGATATTTTGTATAGATAAAAAACGACGATTTTGAATGCTGACTTTCAAAGCAGGTGAGCTATTCGTAACTGGACGCCTGGCGCAACATACTTACTATTCAATCAATTACGTTGGTTAATATCTACTTAATATCCAATCTATTGCTCTAAGCGCTATCTCTAATAAGTTTATACAAGTAGTTAGACGTTACAAACGAAGCCGTTACTTTATTAAGATACGTTTGCCGGGAAATTACATTGTTGAGATAAGAAACAGACAAATTACAATTAAATCGTTCTCTATGTCGTATATTAAAATGCCATTTAATAGGCGAAAAGAGACACTTAAATTGCTTTTATTTCGCTCGAATACATATTAGTAATACTTCGTATATGTCCCGAAACGTATTTATCGTCAGCGATAGAGTAACTATATTTTCGATTCATTCTGAAACTTCAACCGGCTCCACAGTCATTTAAAACCATAGATTCTTCTTCTTTTATGTGTTGCGTTCCATCAGGTAGTAGAAAATCAAGGCCTTCCATATCTTCCTATCCCTTTTAGCTCTTAATAACTTTTGTCGTTTTGCTATTTCTCCTAAACACAGTTCTATCATCCATTTGCTCAAGACCATCGAATATGTTTTCCTCAGTCCCTCTTCGTGCCCTGGGTGTATCAGTCTTTCTAAGCTCCTTTCCTTATTACGTGCCCCAGAAATCTAATCTGCCATTTCTTGATTTACTTTCCGTTTCCATTTTCTATAAAAAAACTCGTCGTTGCTCACTTGGTCGGCCCATGATATATCCAGCATCTCTTTGTAGAAACACATTTCTGTTGTTCAAGTCTCTTCTCGTTCTTGACGAGATTGTCCAAAATTCGCTGCCATACACGAGGACACGTCGGTCTTCTACTAAAGACTACCTATGGTTTGAAACAAAATGATGACATGATTGTTAAATATTCAACAAATTGAGATTATATTGGATTACAAGTTGTGTGTGAATCTAATATATTTGATTTAGAGTACAACGAATGCGATATATACACTTGCAGCAGATTAAGAACTCAAAGGAGTTCTTTTTCATTTTTTTTATTAATTTTTGGTCGAGTAACTATCTTTAAATAGATTGCCAACCAATGTTAAATGTACACTATTTACATTATTCGGACTATTGTCCTCATGTTTGTTGTCATATTTATCAAAAAGTTTTCGGCCGATGTACGCTCCGGCGTTCTTCAGGTAGTTGGAATATTGAACAGAACCATTTATTTCACTCGTTGCAGTAAACTATTCTAATTCCACGTGTCATGTCTAATAAATGCCTGTTAATTCCTCTCTCCAACGTCTTTATCCACTGTGCCATGTGTCCGTGAGGACCTATGGCACAGTTGATAAAGGCTTTGGTTAGATCCAGTGACAGGACCCAAAGATTTGTGAGTTCAATACCTGGTTAAGGCAGTGGTGAACTTGGAGAGGGGAATTAACAGGAGATAACTGATAACGGACATCCATTATACATGGCACGTGGAACTAGAACAGTCTAACCCAGCGAGCGAAATAAAGTGTTCAATTCGACATTCCAACCACCTGAAGAAGGCCAGAGCGTACATCAGCCGAAACTTTGCGATAAATATGGTAACAAAGATGGGGACAATAGTCCGAATAATGTAAATAGTGTACATAATACCTCACCTCAGAAATATAGACATATAATTTTAAATGCCTTTTATGTATCTGCTGAGGGCTTCATTGACTACGTACAAGCATATGCAAGAAATCCCCTGAAAATGTTCGTCTAACAGGTTTCATTCACATTACTTGGGTTAAACATCGACATTGTTTTCCGGTATATCGCATCTTCACTGCACGTTGCGAATCATAAACCCAGAACTATATTTTTCAGCAGTTATCTCATTGATTTCTCGACCCTGGTGTGATTCTCAGACAAGTTTCATTGTCATTCCCATGACAACCAATTCTTGCGTAAAACTTTCAATTAGAGTTATTTTTTAATTTCATAAAAGGTTGTGCTTAAATAATTTTTAAAAAAGCTTCAAATATATATACAGGTAAGGAAGATAATTAATTTCGTATCAGGATAAAAAATATATTTAAAATCAAATTCACATGAGTTTCGAAGTACAGCACATTCAGACAATTTATGAAGAGAAACGTAATTGAAATTACAAAAAATGATGCTAGGTTTATCAATGTTCTGCATAATCTACGTCATATTTACCCGAAAAATGAAAAGAAACCTACAAACCCGAAAATAAACAATTTCATTCATGTCAAAATATACTTAAACTTTTCAAATTGTATGCAACCATTTCCCAAGATGGCTCTTCTGACATGTCTCACAAAGAAGACACTGGCATCCAAACTGAAAATGCCACTGATGAATAAATATACACTGCTCCACGCTTTTATTTAAAATATTGAACAGTTTAAAGTTTCAAATCGAGTATTGTTCGCACAGTGTAGTATTTCATTGGAGTTTACAGAAAGTGGCTGTGTCATCATTCAGCTAGCTGCCAGATTGATTGGAGGGGGTTAGAGATTATTTGGAAGTTGAACAACGTCTTTAGGTGTACATTATGTCATTGGATATCAGGCAGTTTCAGAAGAATTTATCATAAATCCATAATGTGGAGCATATGTCATATGATAATAGGAAGATCTTATTGATTTACGGACAACTCGAGCACTTGACTTGAAATCTTTCCAGATGTTATGAGAGCAGCACTGGCTATGCTTCCAAAACGTTGCAGAGAAGCCTTACATGTCTTCGTTGTATTTGCAACAACATACATCTGTGAATCTGTAATCAGTCTTCTTTTTCAAGTCAGGACATAATCCGTCGATCACCTGAATCCACGAGGAGAACTGCCGATTGTATTTGGCAGGATGGTTTTATGTACATTATTTACATTATTCGGACTATTGTCCTCATCTTTGTCGGCATATTTATTACAACGTTTCGGCCGTTGTACGCTCCGGCCTTCTTCTAGATAGTTTGATTAGATTGCCAACCAATGTTAAATGTACACTATTTACATTATTCGGACTATTGTCCTCATCTTTGTCGGCATATTTATTACAACGTTTCGGCCGTTGTACGCTCCGGCCTTCTTCTAGATAGTTTGATTAGATTGCCAACCAATGTTAAATGTACACTATTTACATTATTCGGACTATTGTCCTCATCTTTGTCGGCATATTTATTACAACGTTTCGGCCGTTGTACGCTCCGGCCTTCTTCTAGATAGTTTGATTAGATTGCCAACCAATGTTAAATGTACACTATTTACATTATTCGGACTATTGTCCTCATCTTTGTCGGCATATTTATTACAACGTTTCGGCCGTTGTACGCTCCGGCCTTCTTCTAGATAGTTTGATTAGATTGCCAACCAATGTTAAATGTACACTATTTACATTATTCGGACTATTGTCCTCATCTTTGTCGGCATATTTATTACAACGTTTCGGCCGTTGTACGCTCCGGCCTTCTTCTAGATAGTTTGATTAGATTGCCAACCAATGTTAAATGTACACTATTTACATTATTCGGACTATTGTCCTCATCTTTGTCGGCATATTTATTACAACGTTTCGGCCGTTGTACGCTCCGGCCTTCTTCTAGATAGTTTGATTAGATTGCCAACCAATGTTAAATGTACACTATTTACATTATTCGGACTATTGTCCTCATCTTTGTCGGCATATTTATTACAACGTTTCGGCCGTTGTACGCTCCGGCCTTCTTCTAGATAGTTTGATTAGATTGCCAACCAATGTTAAATGTACACTATTTACATTATTCGGACTATTGTCCTCATCTTTGTCGGCATATTTATTACAACGTTTTGGCCGTTGTACGCTCCGGCCTTCTTCAGGAGGTTGGAATGTCGAACTGAACCCTTTATTTCGCTCACTGGGGTAGACTGTTCTAGTTCCACGTGCTATGTTTAATGGATGTCAGTTAGCAGTTATCTCCTGTTAATTTCCCTCTGAATGTTCTACAGTTCCTTAGCCGGTTATTGAAATTACACTCTTTGGGTCCTGTCACTGTATCTAACTACCACCTTTATCCACTGTGCCATGTGTCCTTGAGGTTTTATGTTTTGACAAATTCAAGAACGAGAAGTAGACCCTATGAAGTCACTGGATTTTATGCTTTCCATTGCGCACTTTATAATTTAATTCCTGATGGGTGAAATTCGTATTTGTTTTGTTCAACTTGCTCACCCACAGTTATTTTTGTCGTTTAAAAATGCTTAATAACTTCTTAATCTTTAAATACGATTCAACTTTCTTCTTAATAAAACCCTGCGAAGACGCGTGAACCATATTAAAGATGAAAGATCTGGCTGTGCAGAAGGCTACCGAGAATCCTTCGAACGGAATAAATAATCAATGAAGAGAATACTAAGAGTAATAACACTTATATTCGGTATCAAAAACAAACAGCTGAAATTTCTTGGGTACATACTGAAGAAAGAAGGCTGGGAAATTATAATACTCACAGGTTATATTGAGAACAGTCGGTATAGCGGAAGTCAGCGTGCCACTGACCCGACGTGCTTGTAGGGGATGGTTGACGCCATTGCGGGCTTGGCAAGGAGAAGAATGCTTCTACCGTTCACAGGGAAATTGTGGAAGATCAGGCTGTCCAACATCCTAAGGAGTAACAACACATAACAGAAGGATGCTATACTCTTGGCGTATTTTAAACTGCTATATTTCTTTTTGACATATGCCGTCATTATACTGCTTAAATCCAGATTTTCTTCCTTAAATTCCGAATTCAACTTTATTTAAAATTAACAGTTGACAATGTTGCAATATATTACGCAGATATTTTCAGTTTCCAAAATTATAATTATATAACCCAGATAGATGAAAAAAAAAATTAAAAGCCTTTTTAAATTGATGCCAGGAAGATATAGATTAATCGGCCGTTTTCATTTTTCCGTAAATTTCAGCTATTTTAGTTATAGTTAGAAATTTATTATAATCTTATCAGAGAGTAGTTTTAAGTGTCAAATTACCAAATCTCTTCCGGAGTCTATGAACAAAAGGTGTACTTTAGTAGAGTTATCTGTTCACGTTTGGGACATTTCGTTTAGATGAACAAGGTTTTACTGATGAAATCCTTTCTAATACTGAGATACTGATGTGTCCGGCAATTTTGTTTACATGGTTTTCGGTACGCTTCGTCATCATACACAATGCCCTTAGAATACGGCGCGAAGAGTAGTTTTAGGTTTCTACATTTTAGTTACTTTGATTGAAATTTAACAGTTTTTGAAATTCTTTGTTTAGGAATTATGGAAACCATTGGACACGTCTTATCAAGTAGTTATCAGTTGCCTCTCTTGAAAGGTTTTACGATTATGTCTGATTAACTTTCCTGCATTAATTTTCCTGTCTGTGCTGATTGGGAAACTCCACAATTTAACAATTTCATTACTATTTGTGATTTAATCCGTTGTTATTATTATTATTATTATTATTATTATTATTATTATTATTATTATTATTATTATTATTATTATATTTCCTTTGATTACTGCTGTATACTTATTCCTTTCCGGGTCTCAAACAAAGACATAAGGTCAGAAATGGCATCATGGCATTTTCCACTGAGCATTTTTAAAGAAGGAAAACTAAGATCTAAGATGTTGATAAAGTTATTAGCAAAGCGTTAGCTGTACTTGTTAGTACAATAATCTGTATTTGTTTAAGGCTTGGACAACCAGGAATCTCTGCAATGAGTCTATCGGAAGTTTTTCCAATCAAAACCAGGGCTCCACTTACTACAGGAATTATTTATGTCTTCATATTCATTTGTGATCATCCCTTCAAGATCCTTAGATGAGTAATAATAATAATAATAACAATAATAATAATAATAATAATAATTATTATTATTATTATTATTATTATTATTATTATAACTACTATTATTGAATTGATACCCTAAAATATGTTGTACATGTTTGATGGTTGATGAAGGATACATTTTTTCTTGAAGGATTCTTCGTTAGTTAAAAAGCTTCCAAACTTTGCAGGCTTTGAAAAATCTACGTTACTATTGGGGGTCATATTTTGTGATGGTCACTGAACAAAAATTTTTTTTTCATGTAATAAAAATAGGACTGAAAACGAAAAGGCAATTATGAATCTAACGGTGTAAAGGAGATTTGCGTACTCAACAGACGCTACTGGTTTTAATATTATGAATTTGAATTCTAACAAGATGGATTCAATCCAAAGCTAAATATCATACATATTTATAACTTCAATAGTTGTATGGATAATATCACTTTATATATGAATCGGTTACACAGCCTGGTATTGATTTCTTAGTAATGATATAGTAGCTTATTACCAGAAAACATTACTCATCAAAAAAAAAAGCAAATAGAATATATTACTAAGTAGGTGAGATCAGATTGCTAATATGTTGATTTTTATTTCTGTTGTCTGTGTTAGCGTTTGTTGAATATCAATTTCATTCTGGTATCATTTTAATCTGACACCTATTTTCCTTATATCTAGATTATAACTTTGTAATATTTTAGGATAAATTTTAAGATGTGGAAAGTTTATTTACTAATGTCCCCGTCATAGAAACTATTGATACAATTATTAATTACATCTATAACAACCCTCGCATGCAACCTCTTACAATTAATCCTAATATACTGAAAAAATCCTTTTAATCTGCACCAACCAGTTTCCTTTCTATGACCACCTTAATGATATTTATTTACAGGTTGACGGCATCTCTATGGGATCTGTCCTTGATCCAACATTTAGCAAGTTTTACATCTCACATCTGGAAGATAACATTTTTGGTATTATTGAAACACCTACCATATACCTTCGTTATGTTGATGATATTCTTATACTTGCTAAAGACTTGGATGAATTAACCTTTCTACAACAATCTTTCAAATATAATTCTGTCCTTAATTGTACACATGAACTAACTAAAGATAAGATTCCTTTTCTGGATCTTTTAATTGATACTAGTAATGACACTTTTATCACTTCTGCATACAAAACGCCTACAAGTGATAACAATTGCACCCTCAAGTATCTTAGTGAATGCCCCATTAAATATAAACGGTCAATTATTTCCAACGTAGTTACTAGAGCAAAACTTATATCTTCTACTAATAGTATTTTATACGCAATTGACTAACATTAAGCAAACTCTTATCAATAACGGTTTTCCTAACTATCTAGTTGATAATGAATTTGATAGATACTTCTCAGACCTAACAAGAGATACACCCAGAAAATTATCTTTTTTACAGAGGACAAATGCACAGACAATACAGTATAGATGAAAAGGCCCTTAAGTCTATAATACACCATAATGTGTTCCCAGTTGATTCTAACAAAACCTTAAAACTAAATATATATTATAGTAAATTTAAAACCTCTAACCTAGTAATAAGCAATAACCCTTCTACAGTTGCTGCTGTGGTTGATAGAACTAATGTTGTGTATGAGTTTAAATGTCCTTTGGAAGAATGCTCTTCTAATCCGCATACATACATTGGATTTACAACCACCCGGCTCTCCAGACGATTAACTATGCATTTAAATAATTCTAGTGCTATTAAACAACATCTTATGTCACATACTGTTTCCCTTCTGCATTCTGACATTCGTAAAATCCTTATAGACAATACTAAAATTATTGATCAACATACAGATATTAGACGGATTAATATATTAGAGGCACTGCATATTAAAAGCAATAGACCTCTTATTAACCGCACAGCTTATAATATTTCTGGAAACATCCTTTAATGTCTATAATATATTTCTACGTCATTAGATAATCACATAATCATTTCCCTTGATTTTTTGTTTTATAAATTCCATAACGTATTTTTGTTCTTTAGGTATTTACAATAAAAAATCTTGTTCACCCCATCATACGATCACATGGTTTCGCCTGCACGTGATAACATTAACGTGTCTCTTGAATTAAAAATAATTCATATCGTTTATTTGGTTCATATAAATGTAGCAATACGATTCCGCTGCAAGGCAATTGGCTAAAGTTAAAAAATTTGACCCTGATGATGGACGATGACGTTCGAAAGTACTCGGTTGTCTTTTGGAAAATATATATACCAATATAATTTTGAAACAAAAAGTTTCATTCGAAAATATGAGAAAATACAAAAAAAAATCAGCAGGACTAAGTTGTCTTTGGCGTTTAATACAACGTGTTTAATATATATATATATATATATATATATATATATGTGTGTGTGTGTGTGTGTGTGTGTGTGTGTGTGTGTGTTAAAACATTAAATATTTAAAAATAGCTATATTTAATTGAATTGGTTGATATCGACAATAGGAGGGTTGTGTTTGTTGGACAGTAACAAAGGGATTGAAATTTGGCTGGAAATTTTGAAGTTTTAGCTGTAATGCACCTCAATTTATCTGTCAACCACATTTTGACCTCAGAAAGCTTTTCACCACGGAAAACTGTTAAAATTGGTGCGTTTATGCAATTAAATGTTGGAAATTTGAAATCAACATGGCTCCGATTACCGAATAGATTTTATTGCCATGTGGCTAATGAAATTTTAACAAGTGCCCGTCTAAATTGAAACAAACTTCCAGAATTTTAATAGTTCGGCTGTCAAAATAGCGTTTTTGTGTGAATTAAAATCCGGCGAAAACTAAAAAAAAAGTTTCATTTTTTTTATCTTTACCTATTTTAGAAACTTTTAATCCAATAAAAATCCTATGAGCCACTCATCGTAGAGGGTTACTGAAACATGATGTAGTGTTTTTCCAAGCGTAACTTAGATGTGGCACAAGGCCAAAAGTTGAGGGGCATCTAGTGTGGATCGAACTCACTATTCAGTAGTAATTGTTCTAGCGAGACAAGCGTGCTAACCATTACACCTTCACAAGGTGCCCCACCTCGACGTGGTGCAATGGTTAGAATGCTTGTCTTGCTAGATCAATTACGACTGAGTAGTGAGTTCGATCCTTACTGGGTGCCCCATAGTTTCGGCCTTTTGCCACATCTAAACTGGGCTTAGAAAATCACTATATGCAGTGGTAGTTTAATTTTGGTTTTAACCTGGCTCTTGCAAATGGAGAGTCAGGTACAGATGTTCAATGCAAAGATCTTTATTTGGGGTGACATTTATTCATCGTAAGAGAGGAAAGTTTTGGTCATGCTTGCTGATGATGGAACATTACTTGTTTCAAGTTGTTTTTCCCCCCACCGAGATGTTAGGAGAGATAAGCTACGTTAGCCGCTGTATCATCTGAATAGATAAAGTCTATCGCTTTGAGTAGAATGTTCTATAAGATGTTTCACGAAGGCGATTATACGTATAATTATATTAAAATTTATAGGATATACTGAATAGCGAAAATGCATTGACCTTCTGAAAAAGAATAAACAGTGTTTGATATTACTTTTAGGAAGAAAGTAAAAGGACAAGTTTCTGCGAGTGTAAGGTGGCCTTCCCCGTTTCCCTAAAAGTACAGTTAATGGAATTCAAAGAATGATTCGCCATTCTTGTAAGGTAACATGCCTCAAGAGCGTTAGCCAATAGAGTTCTGTCAATATGGCGCCTCTTAATGCAAAACGGAACAAAGTAAATAACTCATCCTCTGAATTTCTAAAAGAGTCCAGTGAACAAATCGTAACATTCAATATCAAACATAAAATTCAAATTAGACAAGAATTTATGCAAATACAATCGGGCTTGTAAATAGAATTTATTAAATCAACGATTTTGCATTGAAATGAATCGATAGAGAGAGAAGAACTGAACAAACCGTTGAATTAGCATTATAAAATAACAGGAAATAAAAGAAATAATACCTCGCAAAATAAAAATAACGTGAAAGAAAATGGAAAAATGTATAAGAAAGAAGAAAACTGAAAGTTTTAAGAAAAATTATATTTAATTTTTATTCATCTCCAAATTTAATTATGTATTTTTCCTTAATAATAATTATTATTAGCATTTTCACACCAGAACTAGCTGCTGATTACCTTCGGCAGTCGAGCGAAAGTAGGTCTGGTTAAATCACTCGAATAACACTCGATCTTATCACCGGACAAAGAGAGAATTGTAGTTACTTCATCGCCTTTATTTGTCACCGGCTTATGTCTTTGTAATATTTCTCAGTACACCAGTTTTCATGAGCACTACTCATTCGTTTTCATTTCTCCGGGGAGATCTATGGAAATACGTAATGAATAATTTTAAATTCATATGATACCAAATAGCTAATGCGAATAGTGAAAAGAAGTTTTCTAACAGCTAAGCAAACTATTGAGAAATAGGGAAAAATTGTTAGAAACGAAGAAAGCAGTGCTAAATAGCTATATAATATCGATCGTCCTATACGACAGTGAATCCTTCTCACAGATGAAGAAGAGATGTGAAGCAACAGGAATGTGTTTCTATAGAAAGATTCTGAGAATACCATGAACTGAACATGTGATAAATAAAGTTTTAAGAAAATGGGGAATAAAAGATATATATTTAGAATTATAAAGAGGCAGTTGAAATATCTATGCTACATTATGAGGAAAGGGGGATCGGTGAATTTGAAATCCACACGATACGACTGAAAGCAAGATAGAGAAAACCTACATCACGGCTATGAGTCCAGTAACTAATTAATCCTCGGGACACCTCGTGTACTGCAGCTTTACCAGGAGTAGATGTACCTAGAGTAAGATAATCTGAAGGACTCCATAATACTTCTTGCATCATTTGAATTTTGGGTTTCTTCCTCCTAAACTGGTAACCCTACTTAGTCTACACTGTTATTAATCACTTAACTGCAAGGATTTACAATCATGCCTTTCCTAAGGGAAACGGAATTCAAAGCGGACAAAACAGATTCGGTGAGAATTTGAACTCAGCACACCGATTGCCCGTTTGTTCTGGTTATGTCGATAAACTAAATCCGACAGCAAGGCCTCTGATCAGGAGGTGTTGAGGAGCGTGGAATCATCACATAATTGCTGGTGTTCCCAGGTCTACTCTGACCAAGAATAGTAGCACCTCTCAGTGTCCCAGCTATGGGCAAATAATTAACCCCACAAAAGAGGTAAAAAAAATTATAAAAGTATAAAAATAAGTTTTAATATTAGCAATAGATTTTTAGAAATAGTTATTACCAGCAATACATTTAAAAAAAAAACATTACCAACAATGTATTCTTTTAAACAAAATTACCAGGAATAAAAATCTTGGCATTAAATAACCCATTGAGGTTGATATACCTTAAAACAAACCAAACCAAACCAAACCGATAACATTTACATTAGTTTGCAAAACTATTTGCCTACACAAATTTACATCTTTTGATGCAATACAATGCATTCGTACCCAATTGTGTATTTATGCTTTCTTTTTTCTTTTTTTTTTCAAAATACACACTTTGTCGTTTGACACTTCTGTTGCCCTCGCCGCAAGCATCTCTGTTAATTCATTCAAAATTTGTTTTCGCCGACGAAATATTTTTTTTATTTCCATTTATAGCTTTTTGTTTTGGACTTATTTGTTGTCACATTTAGCATAGAGTCAACTCTGGCTGCCTTAATCGGCCTCAAATAAATGTTTGAGTATACTGTTTCCTTCCTGTCATAGTCGATATCTCCCAATTTTCAATCACGATTAACCATCTTCCTCCCGATCGCTTAGATCCAACATATTATCTCTGGAGTGTGTTAGTATACGTTTTATCCTCGTTTGATCCAACATTTATTTTTGGTCTAGTTTAGGGAGCCCATCGAAATTCTTAACACAGTCCCTTCTACATGGTTTTAGACTTTTAAAATGTTTATGCCGCGCTTTCAAAGAGTTTTTCTTCACATATCATTTTTTACCGTTTTCATTTATTTCCTGAGTTAATTGAATTTGTTTCCAATATTCCAATAAAACTGTTCATTCGTTTCTTTCCCAACTACCTAATGAGATATGGATGTAGAAGAACAGTTACCGTCCCGAAAACTGGAATTATCGAACCGAGATCAAATTCCAGTTGTGTTCAGTTTTCATACTAATGCAATTAGGAAAACATACATTGATATATTCCCTCCCTTCCATGTACGAAGTAAAAAGATTAAACTCGATGAAAATTAGTTTAAACTAGCAGCATGTCCCGGCGTTTCCCGTGCTTGATTCAAAAATCGTACGACTCATACAGCAATCGCTATCACTTGACTTAAATATTTTGCCCTTCCTTGCCTTTAAAGGAGTTCCCTTTGCAGTGCTGATGTTGCTACATGCCTTTCTTCTTGCCTATCTCACGCTGCGATTTTTTTCTAAGCTCTATACTAAACATTAAATCTGTTATGAAAAAAGAACTAAACAAAATGAACACAAAACGATCAGTTTTAGAAAAGGACTCGTAACTGGAAAAACCGAATGTAAAAAGAATGTTAACAACAAATACTTTTTCACACCCAACACAGTTCTGCGGAATGAGAATCAACGTTGAGTTTAAGCAAGTGAATGAGCCAATTGGACTAAAGTGCCACGCAGATTTAAATTCTTCTCACTTGTGACGAAAGCAACTATCGGTTTTTTGCATGCTAGCATGCTAGTTAACATTCCTGTCAGCAGCTGTTGGCT
>OZ038486.1:25008452-25118452 GCA_964036315.1 Acanthosepion esculentum
CGGGAATTTCCTCACATGTAATGAGTAAATTTCAAGGAAGCAATATGTGGTACTACAGAAGGGTGCGGAGAAAACTATGGATGAAACACGTGAGTAACGTGAAGGTCCTTACATAATTAAAAAAAACGTCACGGTTAGGTTTCAAATTAGAAAGAAAGAGTTGACATTGCTGAGACGAATAATGAGGAAAGAGGGCTTGTAGAATTTGACATATACAAGATATATCGAAAGGAAAAGAGGGACAGAGAAATGTAGTGAGTAATCTATCATTACACTTTGCATAAAAGAATAGCAGAACCGCAGTGGGATGGATAGTAAAAATAAAACTATTGCTATGAACCCGAATGGAATTGGAACTCGTTTTTCTAATTTCCAATTCCGACACTTATCCCTTGCACCATATCTACATCCAGGCCTACAGTATCTGGTATTCCCAATTTTCTTCATTTAATTATTTACACACATGTCATGTGGCATTTTCCATCCATTCAGATTACGTTGATAATGAAACACCCAAATAATCGATATATCTATCAAGTAGTTGCCAAAGATCTTTGTTTATAACAATTTTCTAATCCAGTGTAGTGAATTGTATAAGCATATACTGACTTTTTTAGATTTTCCATTTATTTAATAATATTGTTATAATGTATTATGGGCATTTATTATTTTTGTCACATATAATCAGAATATGAGAGTGCTTAGAGAGAACAAATCTATTAAAAATGCAGTAAAAACTGGAAAACAGCCCGAGCTAAAGAAACGCTTGCAGGATATCAAGGAACAATATACTTCTTGGGCACCTCGAGGCGGTGTAATGGTTAGCAAGCTCGTCTTGCTAGGACAATTATGACTGAGTAGTGAGTTCGATCCTCACTGGGTGTCCCATACTTTCGGCCTTGTGCCACATCTGAGCTACGCTTGGAAAATCACTAGGAGAGAAGGAATCACGAGATCTCGTCTCTACGCGGCCCCCCCACCCCAAGGAACGAGTCGAGACGCAGTCTCTGACTGTGCGTGGTATTGTCTTGGTCACAGTTTGTAATAAGTTACAACCTGTTTTATTTTTGTCTGTCAGCTGGTCGCGAGCTGAACCAGTTGCCCAGACGTTTGTGATTTAGCACTGAAGAGTGAAAGTTAAGTTTAGTTTTTTACTTTTTTAGTTTCAAAACTCTTTTGAATTTCCTTTTTTAATTTTTTGTTTTAGCGTATATTTTAATTTTTTACATTTTCCGTTTATTTCTTTTCTGTTTTCTTTTGCTACCCTCCCCCGAATTTATTTGCATTTTTCTCTTTAGTTGAATTATATATTGTCCTTGTTTGCCCCGTTTTATTTATTTTTGAATATATATATTTCCTTATCTTCGTTCGCCGTGGTAGGACTTTAAAATCCTACCATGGTGGATATTAACAACAAAACACTGGTTGACGACCCGGTGTCACCAAGTAAAACGGCCTGGTCACAAAATAGGCCGATGACAAAAGATCCAAACTACTATAAAGAACAAAGAAAGTTTTTTGAAGACTCCTTCAAGGGGACTGAATTTTTGACCATTGAGGAGGCTTTCAAAGATATCCGGACTAGGACAATATCTCTGCTGACTTCTGACGTTAAAACGCGGAAGTTGATTGGAGTCAGCAGGGACAATATGGAAGAAGCCTTAAAGGCTTTAAAAATAAATCCCAAGCTTCTCGCAAGGAGAACTAATGCCTTGTGGGATATCTTGCTGGCTACGGAGCAACAGGCGAAGGAGCTGGCAGGAAGTATTCTATTGACCAAAAGCCTGCGCCTGCAGACCGAGTATATGGGTACTCGCAGGACCAAGGTGACGGTTCACGGCGTGCCGGCGGATGTATCAGAGGATAGGATGGGTGCCTTCTTTGCTTTATATGGCGAAGTACATGAAGTGAAGGCCCTCACAAGCAAGATTGGTATTGCTACTGGAGATCTTGAAATCCAGATCACCGTGGACCAAGAAAGCTATAAAAACCTTCCAAATACTCTAATGTGCAGGCAAAGGAAGATGTTGGTGGTAGTTGAAGGCAGGCGACCCGTTTGTTGGTTTTGCGACACTTTGGGCCACATGGCCAAGGAGTGCCCTGCGAAAAACAAAAAAACCTAGTCCAACAGTAACAACATCTGCAGCAACAACAACAGCGGCAACAAAAGCAGTAACAACAGTGGAGAAGACCTCAGACGAGGGATCATCAGCAAAGTCGGTGGAGGAACCCTGGACGGTGGTAGTGAGGGGTAAGAAGTCCCCTAATGTCCGGGCCACACAGGAGACTCCTCAACCCAAGAAGAGCCAAGAGAAGGAGGTGCAACCTCCCAAGAAAGGAGCGGAGAAATCCCCAAAATCTCCAAAGAAGCAGCAGCAGCAGCAAAAACCCCAACAGCCAGAAAGGCAGCAGCAGCAGCGAAAACAGCCCAAAAAGCAGCAACAGCAGGAGATAGAGATGGAGGTGGAAGAAATTCCTCCCCCTCGGCAGACATCCCTCAATAGAGCAAGGGAGGAAAGTGACGACGAACAGTCGCAAGGCCACTCTGACTGGGGTAGGGCGGAGAGAGTCAGGGATAGAACCAGGGCAATCTCCGTCCCCGCCTCTTTTGAAGATGTAAAGCAACCCCAAAGATCCAGACGTCACTCTTCCTCTCCCACCCGCATTATTTCCCCTTCCCCCTTCACTTCTCCCATCAGCCCACTTTCCACCCCCCCCCCCCTCAGGCATCCACTTCTTCCCCCCCTCATCCATCAAGGAAGAAGAAGAAAAAGAAGAAAAAGACGTTTTCAGGCCCGGAGCAGGTCTGTAAAGTGGATAGGGACGAATACAAGAAGGGCCTTGCTAAGCAGAGAAAGGCCCTGTTAGGGTCCCTATATAAGATGGACCAAATTGACGTGAAAAACATAGAAGATCCCCGAAACTTCCCCGAGGCCCCAGGAGTTATAACCTGTATAAGGGAAACTGGGGGCCAACTAGAAGTGTGGAACCATCTGTATGAGGCTAGGGCAGCGTTCCCTAACATGAGAATTCTTGAATTAGAAAACGAGAATTTAAAAAAATTACGACAATTTTGCTCTGGGAGGGTCCCGGTATTGCTCCACCCCTCCTTATATAGAGCCGTAAAATTAATCTATCCCACGGACGTCGGCGGGATTGTCTCGGGCGGGAGGATGACGACGGAATTGGGTACAGGAAGCCTGGGACAATCCGTCGGGGTCCTGTCAGCTGCAGATTTCCGCCCTTTATGTACTTAGGTTATTTGCTGTAATTTTTCTTTTTTGCAGGCCTAGCAAATGTCTATTAAGATAGCCAGTTTGAATGTGAAGGGCTTGAGAGGTCGGAGCAAGGCTGCCCGCCTGCTTCGGGATCTCCTGTCCTTCAGCGTGGATGTTGCCGCGATTGAAGAGACCCACTTTGTTTGCTCGTCCGATGCTTGTGTGCTGGAGGATGACTTTATTCAGCATATGGGGACCGGTGTGCCAGAGGAGTTTCTTTGCTAGTTAGACGGACTCTCGATGCGAAGGTGGACTTTGTGCATACAGATGCCGAGGGCCGGTTAATCGTGGCCGATATTGCCGTGAAAAGTGGTTCGTTTCGGGTCGTTGCGGTTTATGCGCCCAACGACTGGGAGGAGCGGGGTTCCTTTTTTCGGCGGTTGGGGCCGTTCCTAGTCGATTCTTCACGCCTAGTTCTAATGGGGGACTGGAATGCCGTCCTGGACCCCAAGTTAGACAGGGGGTTGGGCGCTAGCGGGAGAAGGGGCGATCGTTGCCTGGTCGATCTGATTGGCGATTATGGTATCGTCGATAGATACCGGGTCGATCATCCCAGCGGGAAAATGTGGACGTGGGCTCTTAGCTGGCCGTCTGACAAGGTAGTTAGCTACATTGACAGAATGTTAGTTCGTAGAGCCGACATAGACTTGTTAGATTGTCCCACGTTCCACTGGGTAGGCTACACAGATCACAAACTCGTTTGTGCCCGTGTGGCGTTAGAACATAGGCCTAGAATGGCTGGTTACTGGAAGTTCAATCTGTCTTTACTGGACAGGCGGGACTTCCAGGAGCAGCTAATTAAATTAGTGCAGCGGGAGCTAGTGGGGGCGGTTATCGGGAATAGGTGGTGGGAGAAACTTAAGGATAGAATTAGGTCTTTCACCACTGATTTCAGCAAACGGCTCGCTCTAGATAAAGCTGACAAGGTGAAGACACTTAAGTCTAATTTTCCCGGGCGGAGGCTGGGGGGATCCCCTAGAGATAGCCCTAGCTAGGGAGGCCCTGCAGCGTTCGAATAGCGAGCGCTACATGGGTCAGGTAATTAGGCATAAGTTAAGTAAGATATCTAACGAAGCTGTGAACATGGGCGCAGATCTGCGTCGGGAAGAAGTCCGTCGAGGTGGTGATCGTTGCATTCGTCAAGTCAAAACCCCGGAGGGGCGTACTCTGCGGTCCACTGACGACATGTGCGAGGCGTTTCGGCGGCATTTCGAGAGCCGCTTTACCAAGGAGCCTGGTCTCCGTGAGGAGGAGTTTCGCAGCTATTTGGCTGACTTTCCTCGGCTTGAGCCGACTGAAGCAGCTAGCTGCGAGGGAGAGATCACGGAGGGCGAAGTCTACGAGGCACTGAAGAAGGTCGGCAGAGGCAAGTCGCCCGGTCTGGATGGTTTGCCTTATGAATTGTACTTGAGGCTGTCGCACATCTTTGTTCCGATTTTGACAGCAGTGTTCAACAACTGGTTTCGGTCGGGGTCCATCCCCAATCGCATTTCCAGGGGTGTGATCACTCTGTTGAAAAAGGGCAAGGGTGTTGGGGGGAAACTAGATGATTATAGGCCCATAACTCTGCTAAACACAGAGTTAAAGATTATGGCCAAGATCCTGCAGGAGCGTTTGCAGTCAGTTGCCGAGTCTCTGTTGGGACCTGAGCAGACTTGTTCTGTGAGGGGCCGAACAATTCAGAGCAACCTGCATTTGATCCGCACGATCCTAGAGGGCGTAAACGACGACGAAGAAGCAGCGCTGATCAATTTGGATCAGTCCAAGGCATTTGATAGGGTCGACCATCTCTACCTTGCTACTGTCCTGCAGGCCGCCGGATTCGCACCCGACTTCTGCCGCTGGATTAGCCTCCTGTATCGCTCCCCCAGTGCTGTGGTACAGGTGAACGGAAAGTTGTCGGGCGCTTTTGTTCTGTCGAGGTCGGTTCGTCAGGGTTGTCCGCTGTCGCCTCTCCTTTATGCTTTGGCGTTGGAGCCTCTCCTGCGCCGGCTGAAGGACGAGGCGTGCAGTCCGGCCCTACGCGGGATCGCCGTTCCTGGAGGGTCTCGAGCCAGGGTTTCCGCGTACGCCGATGACGTATCCGCTTTCGTGTCGTCCCTTAACGATATTGAGGCGGTGCAGAAGGCGCTTGATCGGTACGAGAAGGTGACAGGGGCCAAGATAAACCGCGACAAGTCTTCCGGCTTGCGGTTAGGTGCCTGGAAGGGGCGTGATCTTCCAGGCCGCTTCGGTTGGACGGACGGTCCTGTCCGCATTCTTGGAGTGTGGTTTGGACCCGACCTCCAGCTGAAGAAAAATTGGTCTGAAGTACTAGCAAAGGTCGTTTCTGCCGGTAAGACTTGGAATCGACGGATGTTTTCCGTAAAGGGCAGGGCGGAGGTGTGTGTTACATACATTTTCCCCCTGATTCTTTATCGCTTGTCAGTACTTCCTCTCTGTAAGGCCCAGAAGAAGGCGCTCGAGCAAGCGCTATCCTCCATTTTATGGAGGGGACGCGCGAACAGGGTCGACAGACGAGTCTGCACCAAACGTCCGTGTCATGGGGGGCTGGGAATGCCACACTTGCAGAGTCACATCCGTGCCTCTCGGTTGGCTTTCCTACGCCGCGCATTGACTGGAGGAGATCCGATTCTGGAGGGGATTGTTAGGGACCCCTTCCCTAGCCTTACAATCAATCCCCCCATCTCGAAGGCCGAGCGCCATTGTAGGTCTCGAGATGAATCGCTTTTCCTCAGCGAGTGTCGGTCAGCCTTGAGGGCTTTTCCGCGGTCCAGTGACCTTTCACGGCCTAGGAAGGTCTTCTATCGGGGATTAGTGGAGGGTCGCGCGAAGGATCCTCTACGTGATACGCTCGTCTGTTCAGAGGAGGAGTATCGCTCCTACTGGTCTTGGGCGCCAGCGGCGGATTATCTCAGTAACCCTGAGTTTTCGCTTACCTGGCGATTGGCTCGGAATCGGCTGCCTCTCAACGACAAGGCTTTCATATGGGGCTTGGCGGACTTGCCAGACTGTGAACGGTGTGGCCTTGGATTAGAAGAAACGGCTTCGCACGCCTTCTACCATTGCCCCCGGGTCCGCCCCTTATGGGACCATGTCGGCGAGCTGACGGCTCGTCTCGCTCCCGAAGAACTCGTGTCCATTGATCGTGCATACGCGTGTGACAATGTGTCGCCCCCGTATTCCGGGGTGAAACGAATGGTGTTTCTGATGCTGCTAGCCACGGCCCGAATGGTGCTATGGACGACGCGCAAGGAGGAAGTCTTGCGAGGCAATCAGCTTTCAGGATCTGATCCGATTCTTTGAGCACCAGCTGAAGATGAAGATTAGAACTGATAGAAAACGATTGCATTCGACAGTCTTTAGCGAAAGGTGGGTAAAAGCGGCGAGCTTGGTTCATTTGAACGGGGCTAGCCTTGATTTTCTTTTCTAGGTCAACCAAAGTTACATCGGGGTGGTTTCCTGTGGAACCCTCCCCTTGGTTAGGTTAGACAAGCTTAAGTGTACCTAGTTAATGTGAGTAAGTGTTGTTCCCGGCCTGTTTCCCGGCTATCTTTTTAGTTATGATCCAAGTCGAGATTCCCAACCTCCCCAGTTTGTTTTGGCCCCCCCTTTCATCTCGACTAGGTCAGCCTTTTATTTCTCCATGTCCGGGTTATTTTATCTCTTTCCCACTCCCTTAGCGAGAGTGCTTCTTGATTCTGTCCTCTGGGCAGAATACAGCAGCCTCTCTATTTTGAGGGTTGGACGGGCCCTACTAACACGAGTTATGTTTAGTTTAAATATTTGTTGAATTTTTAGTTTGTTATTGGGTTCATCTCCCTCCCCACTTTCATCTTTTCATTCTTAGAATTTTAATGTATTTTATTATCATCCAAATTTTTATGGTGTGGGGCGCGTTTTTCGTAGGTTCCCCTGGTGTGGATGTGGTATTATGGTGGATGAAGGTATGAATAGCGACGGATGAGTTCTTGTGGTGAATGAGATAATTGTAATGTATGAATGAGTCGCGAATCTGATTAGCTAGGTATAGGATAGTAAGTAATGACCAGCCTTTACCCCTCCCCTTTTTCGGCCTTGTGCCACAATTTGTACTTTTTGTGCAAATAAATAATGTCTCTACGCGGCCCCAAGGCTAAGATCAAAGTGTAGTATCTGTTCGCAGATTACTCACTGAATGATCGCCTATGGGGCCGGGATTCCTTCTCCGATACAGGCCGGCGGCAGGGATTCGTCCCTGCGCTGGTAGTATCGTGGCTACGTCTAACTAGCTATGACCAGCTTGGACAAGCTATGACCAGCTAAGACCAGCCAAGACCAGCTATGACTAGCTAAAGCCAAAGCATTGCGACCCGGGTGAAAACTCGGGTCCATTCCCCCTCCCATTCCCACGTTAAACTCCGACCTTGTGTCACAACCTGGGAGGTCAAGTGAATCTCAGGAACAATATACTTCTATATTGGTTGAGATATGTTTAACGATTAAGCTGTATGTCGGGAACAAACGCACACATACGTAGAATATTTGACTCTTAGTATTAAGAAAATGATTATGTAATATCATATTATTTCAGAATTATATATATATATATATATATATATATATATATAATTTCTATTTTAAATATGATTCCTTCGCTACATAAGAGTCCTCATGTTTAAAAAAAAAAAGCCAAAAGCTCTGTTTTATCCTCAAGCGATTTTTTTAAATAACTAATCTTGAAGTTTCAAAATCTTTATAATTTTGAAATAACTAATCTAGATATTTTATAATCTAGGCTATTCTTTTGTATTGAGCCCTGTTTTAAAAAATAAAAACAAAAATATTTCGGATTATTCACCTAACGTGATCTTTCCTATTACGTAGCATAGTTATTCCATACATAGCCTGAGGATGAGACTGTCACTCTGTAGTTAGGGTTTAATATTGAAATTAAACACTGCAAATCAGTTTCGAAACATAGTCATTTCTGTGTCGCGAAAGAATCATATTTTAATTATAATCTAGTCTCTACCTCTGTATCGAGCACCGTTTTTATAAATAAAAACAAAAATACTAAAGAACTTCGGATCATCAATCTCACAGTTCTTTCCTATAATATCAATACACACACACACACATTATATATATATATATATATATATATATATATATATATATATATATATATATATATATATATTTAGTATTATCGTATTTTCGTATTATACACTGCGTGCCAAATTATTATCGAGGTAACTTTTTTTCTAATATTTCAAAAACCGTTCAATCAATTCACACAAAAGTATAACACAATATTGGCAACACTAACGTGCGCAATCGCTGAAATTTTCCAACTGATCTGCGGAATCTAAAGAAACTGGCGCCATATTTGTTATCAACACAGTGATTTGAACGTGCGAAATTATTGGAAAGTTTTAGTAAAATTCCAAGAATTGAGCAAACAAAACGTTTATTAATGTTGCACGTGAATGTTTATGATCAAAAGAAGCTAATAAATAAGATAATAAAACCAATACTAACAGATAATAACAAAGGCACAGTTTTAAACAAATGATAGGGAATGTGCTTTCCCTGTTTTGAAATGACTTGAAGAAGTCGACGATCCATAGAATTTGTTAATTGTAGGATGTCATCTGCTGTAATGCCACGAGATATGTCAAGAATTGCTTCCCATAACTCAGCGTTGCTCCTGAATTGTCGTCCGTTGGCGTACAGTCTTCACTTCATGATGCTCTAAAGGTTTTCGATTGGGTTCACATCCGGAGAATTTACTGGCCATTTCATTATTCGACGTCCATCGAAGCCTAACTGTTTCGAATATTCAGTAGTCTTGTGAGCAGCATGTGAGGGAGCATTATCTTGCATAAAAACAATGGCCTTTCTGAAGACAACTCTTTGCCTTTTCATCAAAGGTTCAAGATGCTCCTTCATAAACGTTATGTCTGCCAGCAGTCATTTTGACACCATCTGGTACTCTCCATGGGCCCACTAATGTTTTCCCAATAATACCACCCCAAGTCATTATGCCTCCACCGCCTTGTTGGCGTCTCAAACGTTGATGGCGATTCTGTCCGTTCATTACCCAACCTTTGCACCATATATCTGGCCCATCAAGTGTTGCTCGAGTTTCGTCTGTGAACAAAACTTTAGAGAAGTCAATCTTCATATTATCCTCGGCCCATTTCAATCGATTTTGAATGTGATTTCTAGTCAACGGAGGCTTCGATACAGGTTTGACTGTTGTTGCTATTTCCCTCGGGTACAGACACCGAGTACTTGTAGACACAGTAAGATGCCCAATGCGACTGAAAAGCTCTTGTCCGGTAAGTCCAGGGTTCTTCGTGTCCTCTTGTTTAAGTCGTGACATGAGACGACGTGAAATAACCCTCGACATGCCTTTATCTGCCCTTTTGCGTATTTGTGTAGGGTCGGCGGTGAACTTTTTCACTGTTTGGTGATACCGCCTTATCATTTTAGAAATGTATAGGATAGATCTACCTTTTGAGAGTTCTGAGATGATTACAGCATCACTTTAACTGCTTTTACGGCCCATCTTTTCACTAAATTCTTACACTTTTCTAATAATTTGGCACGGTCAAATCACCGTGCTGATAACAAATATGGCGCCAGTTTGTTTACATTGCGCAGATCAGTACGAAAATTTCAGTGATTGTGCAGGTCATTGTTGCCAACACTGTGTGAAAAATATGTGTGCATTGATTTGACGGTTTTTTGAAATATTAAAAAAATGTTATCTCGATAATAATTTGGCACGCAGTGTATAGATGGATGTTGCAATTCAAATCGATATATAAATCACAAAAGAATAGTATCAAAGAGGAGAGCACAAACAAAAAAACCGTAAAAAATAATTCCCAGTAAGAAAAACTGTATTTAATTATTCAAATCGCACGGGTTTTGTCTATTGTTAACAGACGAAATTTTCTATCCAATATGACGTTGTGAACGCAGGAATTCAAAGTATATCTCGGCCTTCAATGTGATGTTAGTTTATAAATAAATATATATGTAATTAACTTTCATTCTTAAAGTAATTCCCCCAGACGCCGGTAGAATAGTCGGTTGACATATTTACTCTCCTGTGAAATTGTGTGCGCATGCGTGAGTGTGTATGTGTGTATGTGATTAAAGGTATTGTATCTTTTCCAACAATACATATGATTGTTTCTACTGCATTTCGCTCTTACACACATTTTAAGAAATAATTCTAAAGGCGAGGTGCCGTGAATATATATATATATATATATATATATATATATATATATATATATATATATATATATATATTTATATATACTTGTATATTTATGTATGTATGTATATATATATATATTTCTATATTTATGTATGTATGCATATATGTATGTATCTTTCAAGCAATTTAAATGTTTTAAAGTCTAAAATTTGCATTGTACGAATACTTTTTTGTTTTCTATGCATATATAGTAATTATGTATGTACAGTCAACTGCATAAAAAGTGTATTTATTCATTAGTTGGAAATAAAATAAATTAAACATTCGTATGTGTACGAATAAATGTTTCCACAACTATATATATATATATATATATATATATATATATATATATATATATATATATATATATATATGAAGACATTGTTGTAAAAAATGATTGGGGACAGAGGTCGTGGGAACGTGCAGGCCATGGACTCGGTCCTCCCCTAACAATCCATCTTTCATTGTAGATGTCAGCCAGTTCATCGCGAATAATGTGAATAAATTTTTCTGAAACAACGTCATGCATGAACTATATATTACCAGCGTACCGCTGCTGATATATAGTTCCTTTAGCAATTCTGGATGTGTATTCGAAATAAAGTCCTTGTAGACAGCTCCTGTAAGACGTGCTGGGAGAACATGTGGACGTCAAAGAGAAGTAACATACAATTCCATCTGACACATTACACGGAAACGAATGCTGTTGTCTTGGCTGTATTGTACCATGGAGAGTCCGATCGGCCCAAAAATGTTGTACAAGTGTATTATTCCATCTCTTCTAAAGGTTACCTCATCCGTAAACTAGATTCAAGAGACAAACAACGGATCGACAGATTGTGCAATGAACCATCGGTAAAAATACTCCTGTCGTGAGTCATCAGAGTGCGAAAACCCTTCATACTTTGCAAACGATACTGATACAGAAAATGCCCTTGCTGTATCCTCCTAGCGTTACTATGAGATGCACGACGTGCTAGTGCCACTTGACGTGTGCTGGTCGCTGAATCATCTACGATATCCAGTAGAATATGTAAAATGTCTCCGTGGTCAGGCGTACGAGCGAATTTTGGTCTTACTCGGTTAAGGGTTTGTGGTGCAACGGATCCTGTCGCAGCAACGCGAAGATAAACAGAAGCAAAGGTTGGATGACCCGGCTTCGTTCGGTCTGGAAACGCAATGTGATACAGCCGTGCAGACCCGCGTCGACTGCCATTCGCGCAGGCGTATGCAAAAATCTTTAGCTGCCTGTTCATCATATGAACATCCAGACATTGTTAAATGGAACTCTTCTCAGTTAACTCACTACTAGACACGTTAAACTTTGAATTTAATAACTCGGAATGAAAGATTAGTGGACATATAATTATATGGACATTTGTCCATGTTTTGGTGTGAGGAACCCGCCTCCAAGGTATGTAAAAGTATTTTTGATAGATTCTCTCTCTCTCCTATCTCTCTCTCTCTCTCTCTCTCTCTCTCTCTCTCTCTCTCTCTCTCTATATATATATATATATATATATATATATATATATATATTCTTTTTGAACGATAAAAATTAATTAAAATCTTCAGATATACTGGGTTGTAGATTAATATTCTTATGTTTTTATTATTATTATTTCATTTAGATTCCTCGACTAGTTTCGGCCAACATGGCCATCATCGAGTGAAAAAATGTTTCTGCTTGCTGTAGCAGTAAACTACAGAAATGAATGTCTTGATGGAGAAAATGAACTTTTGTCTGTAGTTTTCATTTGTTTTTTTATTTGTTTTTTTATCTTTTTAACATGAGTTTATTAACATTCCTTGTGTTGGTCAAACAGTCTCTTTTAAGTTGTCATTTGAGATAAGAGCTATGTTCCCTTTTCCTCGGTCAGTTGAGCAGTTTATTGGTGTCTAGAGAGGGGATGGTAAGTGTGTGTGTGTGTGTGTGTGTGTGTGTGTGTGTGTGTTTCTGTGTGTTATTTAGTTTTTAAGGGAGTGAGTGAGTATGATACGTGTTAGCTTGTATATTGCTATGGGTGTGTGTTATCATTTGGCTCATTAGGAAAGTGAGTGAGTATGATGTGTGTAAATGTGTATATTCGTGTGGGTATGTGTATAAGTGTGAGGCCTCAACACCTCCGTAAGCATGTCTGTTTTGTATGGGTGTGAAATGTGGGTAGGTTTTGATTTGTAGGGTTATGTGTTACCTTTATCTATATTGTTAAATTTATGGTTTAGCCCGGCTGGAAACAGCGTATGTAAACGTCGTATCCACTTATATAGTTGGTCAACAAAACATTTCTTTTCATAAGAAGAAAATTTATTTAATAGCCCGAAAATGATTTCGGTTAATCCAATCCTAAATATATATTTTCAATGAAGCACAGTTGAACGACAAGATAATTGTAAAAACAACTGTCACTTGCGTAAATGCGAAGCTCATCAGTAAAATGAATCGAAAACTTTGACTGGTTGGCATTTGTTTACGTTTGTAAAAAAAATACGCCTTTTGTCGAGTGAAGATGGCTCAGTGGAAGAAGCTCTGGCTGACACAAAATCGGTTGGGTTTCGATCCGGGCATGGGGCATGCGGTTGTCTAATCGCACTGAGAAGCTGTGAAATACTAATGTCTGCGAATAACACACGAGGGCGCCGAAATTCACATAGGCTGAATCAGTCTATTAATTTTTCAACCGAGATAGATATATATATATATATATATATATATATATATATATATATATATATATATATATATATATATATATATATATATATATATATATATATATATATATATATATATATATATAAGTCAACACTTAGAGCCTCTAAGTTTTGACTTCTATGTTCACTTTTATATTTACACACGCTTTATCTCTGTTATTGAGCACTTTATCCCATAAATATAGCACACTTTACGACTATATTTCTTCACATATATATATATATATATACAAATGAATGAAAGAAGAGATGAAGTCAAATTCCATTTTTCGTAGCATTTACTTCTTTTTTTTTAAAAGAGTGTTCAATACAAAATATAGCAAAATATTTTTTTATTATTTTATTTAGATATTAGAACAAAAACATGTTGAATTCGCTACACAAGAGTTTTCGTATTTAGGCATCACGTTGTCCCTCTTCAGGGTAAGTGTCAGTGGCTGGGCATTAAATAATTTCATAAGGATTTCAAAAGCAAAATATTACCTGTTTCAGAAAGATAAAGTGTGTGGGAGTAAAAAAAAACACATGGCCTGAATAAAAAAAACAGAGTTGTAAGTTTGTCTCTTCACCTCCTCAGATTGCTTTGAAAAACTGAACATGTCATATTTCTCTCCAAACACAATATATTTGTTGCTTTAATCTATTTCCTTAATTTTCAATTATGACCTCTTTAAGATCTGGTTTATCATATCAGGAAGAAATTACTAACCCCACCTCCACCCTCTTAGCTCAATTTTTTATTTAGCGTAGATCTGTCATTTAATTAGTTGGTTTAGATGAACCCACAGGTCTATTTTTCATTCTGATCATGTGTTTTCTTGCCCTCTCCTTATCTTTCGAAAAAAAGGTAACAATTTTCTTGTGAAAGTTTTTAAAATTCATTTAATCACAACCCACTTACCACTCGCCTGAATAGGTAAAACGTAATGACGAATCACGAAAGCTATTGTGTTGTGATTTAAACAAATTTTTGTTCTAACATATAAAACTATATATATATATATATATATATATATATATATATATATATATATATATATATATATATATATATGCGTGTGTGTGTGTGTGTGTGTTTGTGTGCAGGTATGCAGAAAAATAGGAAATAACACGTTAAGGTAAATAATCCGGAGTTCTTTAGTATTTTTGTTTTTAATTTAAAAAGACAGTGCTCCATAAAGAAGTAGAGCTTATATTATAATATGTTCTTAAAAATATGTTCCTTCGCTAGATAAAAGTTCTCATGTTTAAAAAACGAGAGCCGGAACCCTCAATATAATTACTGAAATTAAGTTGAATTAAGGTATCGAGTCCCGTTTCATCCTCAAGCGAAAATTTAGGAATAAGCTATCTTGTGGTTTGCACGTATGGTCTTTTGCAACATTAATTAATATGGAAACGGCTTGGTTATCGGTCGAAGAGTTAATTCTTATCTACAGATCAGTCACCTTCGGAAAGTTTATGCCAGGTTATGGTGGGATGTCTATTTCAAAGTCTGGTTAGTTTAAAGCGAAAGATATTTCATGAGGCGACGGCAAGCCGTTAAGTGTCGAGAGGATTTTGTTTTATTATTATCTATCTATTAATCTCTTTATTTGTTTATTCAAATGGTTATTTCACATACAAACGCGTTGCACTGAACTACAATTTGTTTTTTTGACGAACTCACAAAGAGTTTTTCTATTTCATGCTTGGGCTAAGCTTTTAAGACTTTTATTAAACTATGGAATTAATTTATTTATCTATTTTTTATGTTAATTTTTTAATGCGAAAATTTGTTGATGTCGGCAACAAACTGTTAACTCTTGCCTATGGTCTTACAAGTTCTTGTTCTATTTATTATTTTCCATTTTACTTTTGGTGTTTTATTCGTTTCTTTTAAATGCCAGAAATAATGGGATTGAGATGTCTGATTTCTATTTTGAATATTGTTAAAGGAGCTCTTGTGTTATCTCCATCTAATTTTAAATTTATTCTTCGTTGACCCAATGTATATCCTATCAGTGTTAGGACTCTCAATGGATGAGATAGTGCATTAGTATACCACGGATTTTGTGAGGCATTTATTTTCTAATGGGCAGTCTTTAGGGTTTCTACAATCACATAATTTTTCATTATTTTTGTCTAATTTCAGTTTAGGAGTTTTATTAATACTGTTTTGGCATGCGTGTTTTTCCAGGATTTTATTATTTTATTTCCTTTCTAGATTTTCAGTGCAGCTGTAACTTAATTTTAAGGTGTTTTTAATAAAGATTTCCATAAGTTTGCTATTAGTGGGAAAGTGTTTTTCAATTAAAGCTAGGAACTTATGACCTAGTTTAGTACTGACCATTTGGTTAAACGGATTGGTATACCATATGATCTTTTTAAAAAATATTAGTTCCATTTTTATTCTCAAGCGAATTTTGGAGTCTCCAAAATTCGCTTAAGCAGGAAATGGAACTAATGTTTTTAATCCATTTTAGCATCCATTTTTAAAACATGATTATTACTGTGTAGCGAAACAAACATATTTTAAATCAGTTAATTTATTATATTAATGTTCCGTAAATTTACATTGAGCCCTATTTTGTAAAAATAAAAATATCAATAAGAACACCGGATTATATATCTTACTGTTCTTTATATATATATATATATATATATATATATATATATATATATATATATATATATATATATATATATATATATATATATAAGTGTACATAGATGTTAACAGCTTGCGCCGACGGTCTGTTTCATGCTTCAGTGCAATATTCTGTGCATGTGTTTTGCATTTTGGTCTGTCTACTTATATATGCTGTTCAACGGTGCATTATGTGGTTAAGGGTAGGTGATAACGGTTATGTTTCAAATTATTTTAGATGCTATTGAGTAAAAATAATTGTGGAGACAAATGCAGTGTTCTAGCTATTTTATGTCAACTTTTCTTAATACAATAGACCTACTCATAATATACCATTGACCAGCATATATAAAGAGTTGCGAAGAGACCTAATATATGCCTTGAAGATTGTGCTTAAGCCTGAAGCAGACTGTCGCCGCTGGGTGCTAACCTAATATCCATTTTCATATTTACATACGCTCTATCCCTGACACACACACACACACACATAAATATATATATATATATATATATATATATATATATATATATATATATATATATATATATATATATATTATGTGTGTGTGTGTATCAGTGTGTGTGTAATTGTTGATTCCAGCTGTGGCAATTTGTATTCAATCCTCAAGGTTAATCCCTAGATGAGCATAAAGATATATTTCTTCTTTTTCTTTTAGCGAAATATTAAGTCTGGCTATGTCTTTAATTTTTGTAAATCTCCCAGTCTATCCCAAATAATCAGTCCTATTTCAAAGTCAGTCTGCAGAGAATTCTTTTCCCTCTATACTTCACAAGATAAACTTATTTAGATTACAGTTGTTGAGTACCAGTGTCCCTTCCAAATTTTAAGATATATGCCTACACAAAGTTAGTACTTCGATTACTTTCAGTATAAACCGGCATACTTACTTGGCATACTGGCGCAGCAGAGACTTCCAACCCATATTCTCCTAAATCTGGCATTCTTGGTAAATATCAATAACCAGACCGGTATCAATTGACAGGAACATCTATAGTGTTGCAGTTCTTATTAGTCAATTTACCACAGCTGATTTCAGTATTTGGTAAGTTTCCACTGATATCAACAAATATACCTCCCTTCTATACCCCATCGCACCGAGCACACAGACTCAACCAAACTATACCCAGTCTACAAAACAACACTCTTAACTTCCCAACCACCACCCACAACAGCCTACTGGAGACGCCTGGCCAAAAGATTCTAACTTGTAGACATCGTGATTAAAGCCACCATGCGAATCTCCAGACGCTGAAACCCCAACCCAATTCTTGACACTTGATCTACCTCAGAACCAATACAGATTAGGCAGAATTTAATATGTTTCCCTTTGGAAACAAACACTGGCTACTACAAAGACAATAAGGTTTTAATAATATTAATGCCAGACGAGGAAAGTTAATTTAGTCTTTGTGCGTAATGTTTTGAAGTTGTTTTTTTTTGTCTTGTTGAGAGAATCAATTTCTTTTGCATTTTCCCTCTTGCGTTCTGTTCTTACCTCCTATTCTCCCGTTTCTCTCTCAACGACTGATGATGAAATTATCAACAGCTCAACCAGTAAATCCCAGGATGAATTATAGACTTATCGCCTATTTCCAACAAGGGCGACATTCATATTTTCTCCAGTACGATTCGATTAATTCGTATTAGTCTGGCACAAGAGAAAGGCCGCATCGATCTCACCAAAGCTATAGTCAGCATTGTACTTTCGGAAAATACAATAATGATTAAACGTGTGTCTAATAAACACCAATGTAGCACAATGTTAGAAAGGATAGGTAACAGTGGTAAATTGTGCGCAACCAATACTTTAATTATTAATACACAGTCTGCTATCAGCAGCAATTTTTCTAAAACATATTTCATGAGGATATCTAAATACTACTTATATTCTTTCTACAGTGAGAGACAACCCTAAAATGTTCGGTGGGGGGGCCCAGTGTAGACGGGTACGTTAGGATGCCATTTTTGCGTATAGGTGAGGGAGATAACGATTAACCTTGAATAGGTTGAGATTGTAGCTATCGGGGAAACACCCTGTTGGGAGTCGATTCCACAGGGCAGTGGTTCGCGGGAAGAAGTTCCTCGAGTGGAACTTATTTCTCACCGATGGAATATAGAGAGAATGTGGGTGGTTTGCTACTATGTAACTGACATAGCGTGTTCTTGCCATAAAAATTTGCCTTGGCGGGACCAGGGGATGTACTTCGTCTGAGCACTTTTCATGGGAGCAGCGGTAAAGCAGCAAAGAGAGGGGTTGAAGGATAAAGAATGATTCGTCACCAACAAGAAGACGCCTTTAAACTCTATCAAGATCATTAGTATGATCTCCGTTGTATGCACATTTCCTTTCGGGTCCCAACCAGAGACCTAAGGTCAGAAATGGTTTCATGACATTTTCCACTGATAATCTTTGTAGAAAAAGCAAAGACAAATCAGATCACACAAATTCTTCATAGATAAAGCTCTGCTTGAAGTGTGAGCTGTAATTGTGAGTAATTTCTTTGTATTTCTTCAAGACATGAGCTACCAGAGACTCCTTCAGTTGGTCATTCGGAACCTTTTCAAATTAATCCGAGGGCTCCAACTACTACTGCAATTATTGTTGACCTCATGTGCCGCATTTTCTAGATTTTCATTTCACGATACTTGTATTTTGATAGTTTCTTGAGGATATTCAATCTCTAGGGACTGTTTTACCAATTCGATTAAGAAAACATATTCTTTTTTGCGGTCTTTGATCACGATGTCTAGGCGATAAGATTTGATTGTTCTGTCTGTGTGTATTGTAAATTCCCATTAATTTGTTGCATGCCCTCTCTCTGTAACCGGGTCTGTATGATGTTTATACCAGAGTCTTGTAGATACCTTCCCGTAAAGGTTGCATATATTCCAGTTCGTTTATTGGTCCACTCATACCAAGTTTTTTAGTTGGTGGATACTAATATCGTGCAATGGTCAATTATTTCTGGATACGTATCTAATAATATGTATTTGTTGTCAACACAATTTTTCATTTGTTTGCATGTTAATTTCTAGTTAGCAAGCATTTGGCCCTGTGCAGAAAGAATAAAACCTTTGTTTTCAACTTTTAACTCTTCATTACATAACCATTGATGTTTACTTGTTTGTCTACGGCACCAAGTTGTTTACGGCTGACATTCTGTTTTGTGAATTCGACTCGAAATTTAACACCAGACGCAGACGCCTGTGGTATTCTTTTCTTAATGTCTCCTTCTTTTGGCTATGCTGTATTCCATCTCTTTCTCGGACTCCTAGGTATTTATAGTTTTCTTTCCGTTCCAGGTTCCTTGTTGACACAATCTAGGACTATTGAGTGTGTTTCTGCAATTATGCCTTTCTTTTATGCCCATGTTGCACATTTATCGAATCCAAAATCAATAACTATGTCACCACTGAAACATTTTACAGTTTTAAGGAGACCCGTCAACTCGTTGTCGTCTTTAGCAAACTATTTGACATCAACATAAAAAAGTGAAATATGTGATTAAACACTTTCATTTTTCTTATTTTATATCCATTGTTATTACTGTTTAGTTCATACGCAAGGGGAGTTAAGGGCAGACAGAACAGACGGGACGAGAGGGCGTTTCCTTGAAAGAATCTTCTTTGGATATTCAGGCGGTTGGGAGTTGCAGTGCGTCCAATGTGATTTAGGTATAATGTGGGTTTCCACATTCCCATGTTCATCTCAGGAGAGGATTTATAAATTTCCAGTGTCTTAATGATCCAAGTGTGCGGCACACTATCAAAGGTTTTACGGTAATCTATAGATGGTGTGCTAAGATTTCTGCATCTTTCCCTGCAAATTTCCAGGATCATTTTGTTGATCTTTGCAAGCATATCAACATCTTCTGCATTCTTTCTGGAAAAATGTTGTTTTCTTCGAGAAAAGAGTAAAGTTCGTCAGGAGTGACTCTTAGGGGTCGGGTCCAGACAGCAGTGATTCACGGGAAGAAGCTGATTGAAAACAACATTTCTTATCAGATGTTAGAAACAGAGGGACAGTCATGTAATCGGATAGAGAGAAATATGTCGTTGTTTTCACTGTCCGGAGAGAAATCTACGTGGGACATGAGAATTACCCATAAGTATGATTTTTGCAATTCATATATTATATGGTGACTAGGAATTTGATCCATATATTTGTTTCACCCTTTTGCTATTACTAACAATGCCCCAATAACAAAAGGTAATGCTGTATGGAGAGGCCACATTATACCAGTTTTTACCTCCATATGTAGGGATATTATTATTGTCACAAATAAAATAACAACAACAACAACAATAATAATAATAATAATAATAATAATAATAATAATGATAATAATAAGACTGTAATGTATTTTTGAAGACCTTCAAAAGGCTATCAAAATACAAAGACCTTCAAATCGAAATCTCAAAAGTGTGGCACATGGGAACTTCAACACTCCCCGTTGTAGTTGGAGCCCTCGGATTGGTTGGAAAATATTCCATTAGACTAATTGAAGGGATTACTGGAAGTCCATGCCTTAAAGAAATACAAAAAATTCTTCTCACGAGTACAGCCCACACCTTACGAAGGGCTTTGTCTATGTAAAAAAAAAAATTCCAGTAGAAAATGTCATGCCATTTCTAACCTCAGGTCCATGGGTGAGACCCGAAAAGAAATGAGTACACATCAGAAATCAAAGGAAAGGAAAGGAAAGGAAATAATAATAATAATAATAATAATAATAATAATAATAATAATAATAATGATGATGATGATGATGATGATGATGATGATGATGATAATAATAATAATGATAATAATAATAATAATAATAGTAGTAGTAGTAGTAGTAGTAGAAGTAGTAGTAGTAATAGTACAACCCACACTTTACGAAGGGCTTTATCTATGTAATTATTATTTTATTTTTTTTTTTGCAGTGGAAAGTATCATGATGCCATTTCTAACATTAGGTCCCTGGGCGGGACCCGGAAAGAAATGTGTAAACGCCAGATATCAAAGAAAATAAAAATAATAATAATAAATAAAATTATTTAAAAAAATAAAACAATAAAATTTAATCCCTGTTTAAAAAAAAGTAAGAAAAATAATAAAATTACTCCTAGCGTTCAACAAAAACTTTTCCTGCCGGAAATACGAACATCTCAGCAAAAGACTTGATATTCAACCTTGTCGCCCAAGAACCGCCATGATGACAGCACGTGTGTAATTTCCTTCTCTGATATGACTTTAATATTACGGAGTAAATTGCTTCCTTTTATAACATGTACATTAATAATCTTGTAAGGTTAAAAAATACGCCCACCAATACACACAAAATGAATTATAAATATATAAAATTGTATAAAATTTCCCATGCCTTCTCTGTATTGTGTACGTTTATTTTTCCTGCTGATATCTTCCTAAAATCAAGCCTAAAGTTAGACTACCTCTACTCTACAGTGTGAGTGAATACACTACACGTTGAGAAAGATATGTATTTGTCTGCCTAGGTTGCAACATCTGTTTTAAATCATTCCAACCCAAGAAAGGCGATAAAGCCACTAAATGGTAAGACGAGAATATCACTAAGACGAAACGTGGACAGAATGTGTGAAACAAACTGAAACTGAACTTTCCTGAAGAGAAAGGACAATAAAAGAACAGGTTACAGGGCGATAGACGTGAGGCTGCATTTTACGTTTTGAACAGAGACCTTGAGAGGAAAGCAAGAAGGTGAAAACGAATGAAATTATTAAAATAGAACTTACTCGTGCACTTAGCAATTTAGATAATAAAATGTTGACATCTCGTTGCCAATCTTTTCAGCCATTTAAGAGCCATACGTGATACAAACTTGAGCGATCATATCTTTTTCGATTCATGGCTGGACAAGGCAGACATTTTTCATGCAGTAGTTTGCCATTTCTATCTGAGTTAGACTGGTTACCACCCAAGCCGTAGAACCAAGTCTGTACTGCTGTTCAAATGAGAGCTCCGAGGAAAACAGACGGATTCAAATCTTTCCCAGAGGTTTTTGTGCGTAAGTGAATGCCATGAACTCGACTGGAATTCGAACTCGGCCCTTCGACTTCTCCATTACACCACAGTACCAATTTATTACTGAGCTGTAATTCATGAAATCGAGATACCAAAGAGAAGAACAATTATCATAAAAATAATTACTAAAGATCTAGACAAGCACTGTTAGTGGATAAAAAAGAGATCGAAGCCAAGATTCGGAATCAGGGGTTTTAAATTTGCTGATTGTTTTCGGGGATTTAAAAAAAAAATTAAATGCATATCAGATGCACCAGACCATTCAGTCAGTTGTGTGCCATGCAGGATACACGATACATGACTGACGAGGCAGATTTTATTTCGCAGTAGGTGTTCATTTCCTTCTGCGGTAGATCAGTTGCCATCAAAGGTTATAGAACCTGGTATGTTCTGCTATGTACACATAGCTGGTGGAGGGGGGGGAGAAGAGGATTTATACCTTTCCCAAGGGTATTAGCAACGTAATGGATTCGACTGGAATTCCAAATCGGCTCTCTGATTCCTCAATCCAAGCCTCTATCCATTACTCCACCGTGCCTCCACCAGACCATACGTTGCACAAATATACAATGCACAGACTTACAACGGCATAAGAGAGATTGGGGTGAAAGAATTGTCTACTACATCACAATGTATCAATTGTCAGAAGACGTGTTTTCAAGATGATTTTTACAATCGTGTCTGGTCGATTTGGCTGGATTTCCCTGTTAGTCTGGCCACCAGCATTTCAGGGATAACACCGTCTTCATTCCGTATAAACTATGGTGGTTTATCCTCCCACCAAAGCTCTTGGTGTGGGACATTGACCAATATAAGTACTAAATTGACGTATCATGCCACTGGAAGCACTGCTCAAATACTATTTGGCTCATTGAGTGCCTTCACATACGCGAAAATGATAATAACAATTATAATTATTATAGTAATAATTATTATTATCATTATTATTTTTAATAATAATATTATTATCCTCATTGTTATTATTATCATTATTATTATTATTATTATTATTATTATTATTATTGCGTTATTCATTTTGCTTTATTGTTTGATCCAGTTATTTACCTAGATTTCAATCTGAGACAAATTAAATAAAAGTTTACTTAAGTTAACGAAAAACTTTTTTTCTTTCTGTGGCAAGAGTACAAACTAAGACAATATTTGTATTTTTGATAACGATGAATTTCATAAGATTTTATCAGTATTCTTGAAATGTCACTAAATCCCTGGCTGTAGTAATGTTTGTGTATAAATAACGCTTTCTGGTAGTTTTTATTTCAAGAAATTTATACATGTATATGGCGAGATTGTCAAATTCGTTTGCAGAATTTATTTTTAACATATGGTATATCACAATCTATAAAGCATCACTTGTGTTCAGTGAAGACTTTTTGTTTCCTGTTGGATGCTCAAAGCAAATTTTTATTATTGTATTATCTTGGCAGAGTTTTCAATTTTATTTTTGATTGTTTTGTGATCTCGGTTCAAGTTTTTTCAATTTACTGCTTTCATTTTTCATGATTCAATAACTTGAGATTTTCTTCTTTCTTTTTCACAACTGTATCTATCATACGAATCGTGGCAATCTTCGTATATCTAAAATTATAAATTAATATTAATAAGTACACCATTATATTTTACATAAGAAAATCAGACGCCATCGAAGAAGCTATTGAAATATTTCTAATAAGAATATTATGAGTTGATACATACACGCATCTCTTGAAATGTTTGCTACCATTTGTTGCTTAATACTGATGTTATTGCAAAAGCATTGACATATAAAAGATTATAGGCAGATGGTGTAAAGGTTAGCGGCTCGGAATTCTTGTCGACCTCATCGCATTCAAGTTTATACATACATCTTAAGGAAGAGGTATGATATATTTATTCTTCCCGTAACTATAGGTTAAATAGTATATTGTCATTAGCTTCGTTGACAGTCAAGGAGATGATATAACAGAATTCCAAAATCGAAACGGGTTGTTTAGGAATCTCATGGCATATTATGTACATAGATCTTTTGTTAAGTTCTTCTGAAAAGTTTGCATGGTAGCGTACAATATTTCACCCATATAATTAAATCATATATGCCAGGTAGGGTGACTGTTCGTTTCTAAGAGCTAAACAGCCGAAAGCTCATACGGCCACGAGGCCAGACATGGAGAGCAAGGTTGGACTTAACTATTAAAGAAAGTAATTTTTTTCTTGTTGACTACTTCTATGAATCTGTATCTGTTAATTCAGTTTCATACACGTAAAAAGGTATGCAGGTTCTAATTCAGTCGGAGACACAATTTTAGTTCAGACGAACCTCCCTATTTGTGACGGTTTTCATTGATTCTAATCTTTAATGAAATAAAAACACTGATACTAACTCAAACTCGTGTAGCCATTATAAATAGATTGAGAGAATATATATATATATATATATATATACATATATATATATATATATATATATATATATATATATATATATATATATATATATATATATATATATATATATATATGTGTGTGTGTGTGTGTTCCATTCGGTGCTCTGGTAATACCGAAAATCTATAAATCTATAACTCATTAATCATAACAGGCTTAAGTTTAAATCCCCCATCCCTTAATAATAATATTGGACACCTGTAGTAAAAAAAATATACTGTGAATCACAGAAGAAGACGCTCCGGGGATTTTATAAGAAACACCACGTAGTAGGAACTGATATTAGACTCCTGGCCATAAATAAACTCCAACCCCAGACCGCTTCCCCCGGGATAAGTTATCTTACGCCCCCACCAATTGCTAACACAAACCCACTCTCATTAACAAGGTATCTACCAGAGGAGGAGTGACATTGAAAATAAATATAAAATAATGGAGGCTGATGATAGCCGAATACAGAACGGCTTGAAATAGACTATCTCTATGTTGAGGTAATTTGATGCTGTAATATATATATATATATATATATATATATATATATATATATATATATATATATACACATATATACATACATACATACATAAACACACACACACACACACGCACACACACACACACATATATATATATATAGTTAGATTGGTGTGAGTTTGAGACACTAACGTGAAATCCACGGTCACAAACTCACACCAATCCAACTAAATATGTTATCTCTATCACTGATATTGAGCGCTTTCCAATAAGTATCGCGCATATATAATATATAAATAATATATATAAATATTGCATATATATATATATGTATATATATATATATATATATACATATATGTACATATATATATATATATACACACACACATGTTATATATATATATATATATATATACACACATTTTATATATATATATATATATATATATATATATATATATATATATAGATAGATAGATAGATAGATAGATAGATAGATACGCACATACACATACAGGAAGTAATGGGTAAATTGTCACTATGTACAATTATATGCATGTGCGTTGTTTGTTTTTGATTTTGTCAGCTGCACACTATACTAGGCTCAGTTGAACACCGTCAGTCAGATAAAGAGCAACATGACTTAATTGACTCTGCCAGAAATCTGGACACGGTATGTAGTAATTCTTAGCATTCGCACCGAAAGCACCAATACGAACATTTCAAAGTGTTTGGATGTCAATCTGAGGAACGTGCGTGTAGATGATACGGAAATAGTTTGAGGAGTCTTATGGTGATTACGAAAGTACAACAGTTCCGGAAACTGCCTCTGATCGTTTTGCTAAGAAAAGAACTCCTGAATTTGTTGCTTAGAACCTCAGACTCAACATGTAGGCGTATATCATGTGCATTGAAGAGGTAGTGCTGGACAAGTGTCAAGTAGGTGACTGACGGAAGACTCCATGTCTGGCAACCTGATTCGGCATTATGCCACATAAGCGGGAAAATCCAGATATGCCTGTTAAACAATATATGCGACCAGATCAGCCCTTACATCTGGCCACCTAACTCCCCAGACTGCAACTTGTCGATTATTATATGTGCGGCGTAGCTGAGCGAGAGGCCAAAAAAGTTCTTGCAACACCAAATATGAACTGAATGAAAGGATTGTGGCAACATTCACCACCTTAAACAAGGAAACTGTCCAGAAGAGTTGCAAGGGATTCTGAATTCTTCTGGAGGCCGTGGTTGGAGCCAATGGCGACTTTATGGAATTAAGTTATTTTAATTTTTACGTAATTTAGACGACAATTTATACATCGCAACGTGTGTGCGTGTGCGTGTGCGTGTGTGTACGTGTGTGTGTGTGTGTGCGTGTGCGTGTTATCGAAATAAAATTAAAGCCAGCCAATACTTATCAAAGTTCAATTCAGACTTTCGTAATTTTTTAGTCTCTAATTGAAAATATCCACAAGAATGATTGTATGTATGCACTGAATTTTGTCGAGAGTTACATTGACTGATATGAAAATTACGAAACTATGCATTGACCTCCGATTTAGCTCGTATTGATTTTTCTTTTACGTCTTTAACAAAAGTAACTCTCGCTAAAGTGTTATATTGGATACTATATCAGCAGAAACTATGTTCAATTTAATATAGGTTAAAATAGGTTACATTATTTTAAGTATGTTATTTGCTAGTATTAATAGATAATTTTATTTCACTTTATTATATATATATATATATGTGTGTGTATAATATATATATTTATATATGTATAATATATATATATATATGTATAATATATATATATATATATTTTTATATATATATATATACGTATGTATAATATATATATATATGTATGTATAATATATATATATATATGTATGTATAATATATATATATGTATGTATAATATATATATATATGTATAATATATATATATATTTATGTATAATATATATATATGTATATGTATAATATATATATGTGTATAATATATATGTGTATATTTATAATATATATATATATATATTGGCTTCTGAAAAATGAACTTCGGTTGAGTTCTTTGGTTTGGGGTGTGGGTTGGTAAACAGTGACTATTTAAGCTAATATTGCACGAGTCTTCGGCAGAATTGAGTCACTGTCAGTCACTGTGTGTTTATCTAAATCTAATAATAAACACGCTAAAAATCACCTTCATTGCGCAAACGGCTTAGTGGTAGAAGTTCCGACGGACGCCAATTCAGTCGGGTTTCGATCCTAGCTAGATGCAACCGGACATCTAGCCACACTGATGAGCTGCGAAACAGTCTGTCTGTGGATGACAAATATATATGTAATGTTATGAATATATGATATTGAGTGTTGGTAATAAAATAGTGATAGAAAAAATTCTTATAGGTTAATAGAAATGTTTTATAAAATATTAATCCCTATTCATTTTAAATATAAAATACAAATCCCGTTTATTATAAATAGTTTTCTTTATAAATATATGTACGTTTATTTTAATACATAATTTAAAAAAAACAAAAAAAAAACGTTTATTCCTCTTTATTTTAAATCTCAAATAAAATGACCCCTTAATTAAAATACAATTCCTTCTTTTTTTAAAAAAATAGAATATATGAAATGTACCAACATTTCGTTGAAATTCTATTAAAATTTAAGTTTTGTAACGAACAGTCCTACTCACCACTTGAATATTGAGTTGCGGATGCTAACGGCCAGAAGATTATATTGAAGTCAATGTCTCTTATATTTTTACAGGTTATGTCGCAAATACCTTAGACTATATAAAACGTACATGAATGCACACACACAAACACATGCATGTACACGCACGCGCCCATACACAAACTCATGGAAATTATCAATAATAAATTATTTTCATAAAATATTTGCAATATGTCCGCAATCAGGATGGAATATTAAAATTATTTGAAATTTCATTGTTTTTAAATTAGAATTTGGTAAATTCATGTAAAAATCGTAATGACAAAAATTACTATTTTACTTGAAATATTTGTCTAACAATATATAATAATTTCAACTGTAGGTAAAGTTGAAACTTACCGGTGAATGTCAAGCAGAGAAGTCTCACTGGATATGGTTCAAATGTTATGGAACAATAGACGCTCTAATAATATGTGGCAGCCAGTTAAATGGATGGAAAATTTTAAATCCAAAACGATGAACGAATCAGACCAATTATTCATTGTTCCTGCGGGGACATAAGAATTTCACACATATTTTTCGGAAATAAATCTTCGTAGAATGTAAATCGCCTACAGCCTGACGACACGTGATTATTCAAAATAGTTTTCAAAGAGTTCTTCCTCTCGTTAAAGATAACTTATATAAAAACATTATCAATGCATTTGCACAAACACACATATATGCATAAATATATATATATATTTATGCATATATGTATATGTATATACACACACACACACACACACACATATATAAATATATATATATATATACAAAAGTGGACATTATATATATATATATAGATAGATAGATATATACATAGATACATTATTGAACCTTATATACATATATATATATGTACATAAGAGGACTTTATATATATATATATATATATATATATATATATATATATATATATATATATATATATATATATATATATATATATATATATATATATAAATATAAAGTGCTCAATATCAGAGAGAGAGCGTGTGTAAATATAAAAGTGAACATAGAAGTCAACACTTAGAGGCGACAGTCTGTTTCATGCTAGTGCAATCGTCAGGCATCCAGTATATATATTATACATACGAGTTGCCTGACGATTGCACTAGCATGAAACAGACTGTCGCCTCTAAGTGTTGAATTCTATGTTCACTTTTATATTTACACACGCTCTATCTCTGATATTGAGCACTTTATCCCATAAATATAGCACACTTTAAGACTATATTTCTTCATATATATATATATATATATCTAAATTTCTTTAGATATGGTAAAAAATCCTTTTTAAACAATAACCAAAACACCAGATGTCCGTTAAAGAATCAAACACAATCGCGTTCCACACCACGTGTCGTCCAAGTCTAAAAACAAACACAGTAATTTAAGTACAACACACATACGAAGAAGAAAAAAAGAAAAATACTAAATTCTAAAATTAGACACATAAACTAGGGGTAAACAAACACATGAATATTTTAAATCTACATAAATATTTTAACAGTTAAAAATATTTTAAGAAATATTTCTTGAGTTATGGTCAAAAAACCTTTTAAACAACATTTAAGACACTATCATCAGTCTTCCGCCAAAAATTCAAACAAAGTTGAATTGCACATCACGTGACATGCGCACGCTTCACGACAAACGCTGTAAACAAACGCTGTAAACAAACACACAAACACAGTTTCTAATTTGCTTTCTGAGGAAAGACCTAGGTGGTCTGAAATATTAAATAAATTAATATATACAAAAACACAGAAATAAATACTTTCATAAAAAAAAACACCCAATTTTGTTTCATTCATTTTATCCAGATATTATATATATATATATATATATATATATAATATATATATACACACATATATAATATTATTAAAATTTTTATTATTACTATTATTAAAATATTTTTATTATAATAGATTACAATTATACATTTTACATTTTCTTATAATAGATTGCAATAAAAACATTTTCCACAGCGATGAAAATATTTTTATTGTTTTTATATTTTCTATTATAATAAAACTATTTTTAATAATGTTTTGCTGTACCTTGTATTGAGGAATTTTTGAAAAAGTAAATTCTAAGAACTGCGGATTCTAACTCCATCTGTTATTTCTCTTTCTTAGTATACATACACACACACAGAGACACACACATATATATATATATATATATATATATATATATATATATATATATATATATATATATATATATATATATATATATGAATGTAAATGACAATAGGAAAACATTTTCATCGTCTAATATTAGTTTTCCTATTGTCTTTTACATATAAAACTATTGTCTTTTTCTACAGGTTAACTCTGAGAAATTTTTCATATACAAACATATATACATATATATATATATATATATATATATATATATATATATATATATATATATATATATATATATATATTAGGTTAGTAGATCTTTGAGTCTGCACATTAGGTACGTTTGTCATTAAATTTGTTACAGATATAATCCTCAAATAATTACTATTTATCGAAGCCAATAATTAATACCGAATTTTGCAATAAACCTATTAATAATACCGAATGTGGCCGTGAAAGTGTTAATTTATAACTAGAAACAATAACTTTCAATTCATGACTAAATATTGATTACATTATTAAATATAACCTTTGCGATCAGTTTGCATGATTGATCACACTTTCATTCTTTCAGTAAAACTTTTATTAATTACTGGCTATTAGTAATTCATTTTCCCGATTTGAAATTAATTTTTAATATAGATTCATTTATTACATTTTATACTAAAATAATTTGCCATTTTTTTTTTAAGGATAATTACACGCAATGCCTAATGTCAGGCATCAAGTGTCGCTCTGCGGGCAATTATTTGCGGTGAAATGGTAAGATAGCTTAGCGAGAAGTCCATTACTACTGTCACTGACCTTCTCTTCCTGACTTATACGTATTGCCTGGTAGAAAAATAAACAAAGCGGGAAGATTAAAAAAGAAAGATAATAGGATTAAATCTTTATTTCCGTGGTTTGGATAAATTCCTGCTTACTGGTAACCGCATAAACTGAAGACGTAGATTTTAAATAAAATTTTGCAAAATTCTTCATGTCATCGTCAATTTCCTGCCTAACTCTGTAAATATTTAAGGCAGTAAATGACAAAAAAAATGAAAGCAAACGTGCAGGATTATCGGTAAGATCAGTGAGGCTGATGAATCGCAATTTACCAAAATATTAAGATAAATCATATTTCTTGGTGACACAGGAGTAAAAGTCTGTGTTCCAAAGATTATGCCGGTGAGGCAATAGCTTTCTGTTTTTTTTAAAATACATATGAATTACTATTACATCTTGCGGAAAGGAGAACAGTGTTCTGCGCTTGTTTCTGTAATATAGGGTGACCAAAAAAAAAAACGGGAATTTTTGAAGTGCGTATTGCCACACATGAGCAAGTGGCAACACTGCGAGACAGTGACCTTAAGCAAGTAAACATTTCGCCATTTTAGTAACGAGAATGAAATTCACAGTATCCCAGCTGAGATGTTGCAGCAGTCAATGAGGAATCTCAAAGGCAGATTTCAAGAATGCATTCGTACAGGAGGACGCCATCTACAGGACGTAATTTACAAAAAATGAAAATTCCATCATTGTTTCTTAAATGGCATGTTTTAAGGTTTCAATTACTATGAATTAAATATTTTTCTTCCATCACTCTTGGTTTTATTGGATTGTTACAAAGTTCCCGTTTTTTGGAGTCACCCTGTATTTTCCATTCAGAGATTATTTTTTCTTTGACAAGTTAACCTACCAAGGCGACAAAGCTCCACGGATTCTAATATTTAATTAGTAGCTAGTGAGGGTGAAAAATGAATTAATGTTCTTTGTAATTGCAGTATTGCAAAGAGAAGCCAACAAACTCTAAGAGAGCAAACTGAACGAGGCTACCGATTCAGCTGAATGCGAGATACTAACCGCGCATACACTGCCTGTCTTTTAAGTTTTGTTCTTCGAGAAAGTAAGTGATTATAGGGGCAAATGTGAGGAGGAATCTTCCAATAAATTGTCCACAATTTTCGAAATCAAAGTGGCTGCTACACAAGACTAACTAATGCTTAAACTCAAGGAGGTGAATCGCTGTCAAAAATGGTTTGGTGCTCCCGCTGTAGGTCTGAAGGTCCTCGACAAAATCCAGAAACGAATATGCAAGATACTATGTCCTGATCTAGCATCCAGTCTACAATCGCTATCCAACATACGCGGCGTGGCCTCCCTCTGTGTCTTCTACAAGTATTTTCACGGCAACTATTCTGACTAGCTACTTTCGCTGGTTCCCGGACTGCATGAATTTAAGCGAGATATCAAGCACCTCGGCTCCACCCTTTCACTGTTAAAGTAATTAAAAGTAACAGTCTCTTTTACTCAAACAACTTCTTCTCCCGCACTTCCCGTCTGTGGAACTCCCTTCACCTTATTTACTTCATCGATGTTGTGGATTCCGAGATGAAATCCGATATCAATAAATAACAAACGTCAGGAATAGATAAGTGTATTAACGTAATAATACAAACTGGTAATACGGGTTAGTAGATCCAGTAAAGCGGGTTAGTAGCAACAATATATATATACAGTCTGGTTATTGAAGTATCGCGGTATGACTCCTTAATGAGTCTAGGTGCTCTGACGGTGACTCTTGTATTACCCTCCTCTAATAGTACTCTGATACTACTCAGCGTACTGATTTCTCGACAGTCTTAACGTACTCCCGGGTATTCACAGGTGGTAGTATATGTATACCTCGGATGAGTCCATTTGGGTAAAAAGGGGAAACCCCTTAACAGTCAATGACTGTAATTTTCAAATATTCAAGTGTAATGTCAATCAACATCTACCACATTGAGCTTGTTCTCCGTCCTTCTATGTATCCTTTCCTCAAAATGCCTCTTTACTCTTGCTCTCGATCCTCTGTAACCCCTTGCGTGCTAGTGGCACTCCCGCCTTGCTTGCGGTGAATTGCTTTAAGAAAATAGATTTGTTTTGATTTGAATTTTCTTTTTATATTTGTCGGTTATTTAAAGCTGAAGTGTGTTTCAGCTAGTAGTAGGTTACTTACAGTACACATTGTTCCCAATCCGTCCCATATCTAAATATTAAAAGAGTGTGATGCTATTTAAGTTCGATAATCGAACGAGAAACTTGTTTCGGTCATGATGTGACTGTAGGCCCCATTCCAGGTGAGGGAGAAGAGGTGGATTCCTATATCTCCCAAAGATGCATTCCAAAATCTAAGCAGAGTATTAAGAGACGGAAAAAATTCGTTAGATTCAAAGGAAATAATACTTATCTTTTTCGTGATATCAGTTCTCCTGTATAGCATCGAATGTTGGAGAAACTTTTCAAAGGAAATGAGGAAGAGACTTGAAGAAACAGAAATTGGATTCTGCAGAAGGATGTTGATGATACCGTCGATTGAACATGTGAGCAACGACGAGGTTTTGGAGAAAATGGAAACATAAACAAAACATGTTTAACATCAAAAAGAGGCCTTTGATATTTCTAGCGCACATAATGAGGAAGGAGGGCTTGGAAAATCTGATACTCAAAGGGCAGATTAAAGGAAAGGGGAATAGAGGTTATGCAGCGCGAAGCCTACTTGAAGAGGATGAGTAAACGGATAATAGAACAGGATATGGGAGAAATAACAAAAGGGCAAAAAATATTAAGAGCCACAAGAGACAAGAAAATGAAGAGGGCCATAGTCGCCAACGTCCTGAAGTAACACGAGACATAAAGTAAGAAATTGATTGTAACAGACGGTGCCCGAATTTGAACTCGTTTCGAGGATCCCCAGTTTTTTAATGCAATGTTCCTTCCTGACCCTGCACAGATGAATTTTCTTTTTTCTTTCTCTATATAGTGTATTTCTTCTTTGAGAAAGTAGTGAATGGCTCACCACCGTTGCTTTATCCATGGCTTGACATTCGTTCTTCTACCCTCGGAATGTATGTGAATATATATGAAAAACTTGAGATAGATAGATAGATAGATAGATAGACAGATAGATAGATAGATAGATAATAAAAGGGCATAGATAGATAGATAGATAGATAGATAGATAGATAGATAGATAGATAGATAGATAGATAGATAATAAAAGGACATAGATAGATAGATAGATAGATAGATAGATAGATAGATAGATAGATAGATAGATAGATAAACCATTACGGTAAAGCTAAAATATATAGATACGGACAGCATAAGAAGGGATGTAAAAAAAAAGAATTATATATAAACCAAGAGAGATACATGCGAATAATCTGAAATAGATAGATAGATAGATAGATAGATAGATAGATAGATAGATAGATATGGACAGACTCAAATAGATAGATAGATATATAGACAGGAACAGACTAAAATAGATAGATAGATAGATAGATAGATAGATAGATAGATAGATAGATAGATAGATATGGACAGACTCAAATAGATAGATAGATATATAAACAGGAACAGACTAAAATAGATAGATAGATAGATAGATAGATAGGTAGGTAGGTAGACAGATAGATAGATAGATATGGACAGACTGAAATAGATAGATAGATAGATAGATAGATAGATAGATAGGAACAGACTGAAATAGATAGATAGATAGATAGATAGATAGATAGACAGGAACAGACTAAAATAGATAGATAGATATGGACAGACTGAAATAGATAGATATATATATAGATAGATAGATAGATAGATAGATAGATAGATAGATAGATAGATAGATAGATCAAATGTTGCTTTATAAATTCAAAATGACCAAAAATTGGTCGCGGGACAGGAAAAACCTATTACGTTTATAATGTTAATTTCTTGGGCGTCGTTAAAATTAACTAAACTTTAATTTTACGAGAGACATACAGATTTTAATATCATTAATTTCCCGTGACTCGTTTAAATCCCTTACTACCAAATGAGTTATTTCTTTCCAAATAAGCCTTGAACAATGAATCTGGTATTTCAATGAAAACTTTGCTAATGAGCCATAGACAACTAACCTGTCACTACTACACTGTTTCTTCTGTTCCATGAGCTTTAACCTACTGGTAAGTGCTCTTAAATTGATTAATCGTTATACGAAAAGGTTTTGGTGTCAGTAACTTAAAACTTCAAAGTATTTCGGTTCTAGTAATCTAGCCTTGGGAAAAAGTCACACTTTTGAAATGTCTTAAAATCAATATTTACTTATCTCTTCTCCATGACCTGTTATGATGACATTTTGTATATATTGCATAGTATTTCTCTTTCTTCCCCCTTCTCTCTCACCTACTCTCTATCTATCTATATCTCTTCCTCTGTCTCATAAAACACTGAGGCAACGAAGAGAAAGTGATTGAGAGGAGATTGCGGTTCAAAATGACCGCTTGATTATCGAGAACCCAAAGGGATGACCTCTCCGGGGAAGTTCGTGTTATACGATAAATGAAAGATAGCTCAACACTGTAAGGATATCTTTCCTATTATACTGTCAATATAATTGCTTTATCATCAGACGTGTGTCTGATAGCGTGTTTATATACAGTCTTGCTGATTTATTTATTTCCAGTATGACAAAACATTAATTCGTAAATTATTATAACTATTTTATCTGAAGGGTCTGCGCCTTCTTGGTTTCACGTTCTCCCCTGAACCGAGGTGGAACAACTACATTGAATCAATAACTACATTTACCGCATGGAAAGTTGGTTCTCTGTGTCGCGCCAGAAGGTTTTTTCTCGTCTGAGTCCATCCTTCAAATCTACAAATCTGCCATTCGTCCTTGCAGTGAATAGTGAAGCAATATATGGCCTTGTGCCCCCCGCTGTTCACCTCGAGGTTCCCGACAAAATCCAAAGATGGATATGCAGTGTGTAAAGTCCTGACCTGGCATCATGACTACAGTCAATTTCTCACAGGCGTGATGCGGCTTCCCAGTGGCTTTACAAATATTGTCATGGCAACTGCTCTGACGACATATTTTCACTGGTGCCCCATCTACATGAATTTAAGCGTGCAACTATCATGGCATCTCGGTCTCACCATTTTACTGAGGAATCATGTAACCGCCTCTTCTACTACAAAAGCTTCTTCTCTCGCACTTCCCGACAGTGGAACTCCCTTCCTCTTACTTTCTTCCCTGGTAGCTATAATCTTCAAAAATTTAAATGTAATGTATATCGACATTAAGAGATGCAATGATCTTGATCTCCGTCCTCCCGTTTATTCCGTCCCACAAAGACCCCTCTTTAGTTTTGCTTTTGCTCTCTGTAATCCTTGCGAATTAGTGCCACTCCCGCATTCCTTAGGGTAACATGTTTTTTTTTTATTAAAAGAAAAATATGAGATAAGTAAATTTACAAGTTTTATTCTAAGTAAATGAGCAGACAAATATATTCTAAGTCTGCTCGACCGTCCTATTTGAATCAAAAGCATCGCAAGCTAGGAAGCAATCCCACTAAAACACAAGGGGTGTGGAAAAAATTACGAACAGAAACATTAATGATGAGCAGAATGAGAGGGTAGGAATCAGGTGGGCATTAGATAGCGATTGACAGTGCATTTAAATCTTTTGAGATTACAGTTGGCAGGAAAGCGTAGATCCGGAAGGGAGTTCCACAAGCGAAAAATGGGAGAGAAGAAACAGCATAGAATTTAATGCTACATCAAGCCAATTCATTTGTGAATTGATAAAATCTCGAAACCAGTGTAATGCGGAGCTTAAATAAAAAAAAATAGGTAAAGAGGTCATTATAACACTTATCATGAAAGTATTTATTAAAAAAAAACAGAGATGCAACATTACGGCGGTGGGAGAGTGACTGCCGCTGGGATGCCAGATCAGGACCAATAATACTGCAGGTTCTTCTTTGGATCTTATCAGTGAGCACAGGTTAAATAGCATGGGCACCGGATAATATGTTCCAGCAATTTTCTTATCATAGATGAATGGTGGACGCATAGATATTTAAGATTTATTTAAGAAAATTATCACGCCCTACATTGTGAACTGCCTTTCTTAGCCTCTGATCTAGTAATGGATTCAATATAGCCTGTCCACATCATATCAGCAGACAAACGTGAGCCCGAGAAGGCGCAACAAGTAAATCTCCTGGTGGATAGCATCAGACATGCTGTCGAAAGGCAGAAAGGGGTCTCTTGCATAATTAATTGAGTGAAGTTTAGTTTTGGAGGCGTTAAGATTAACAATCCATCTTTTGCCCCAGTTAACTACAGACTTGAGATCGTTTTGGACATCTGATACCATTTTTACCTTTTCAAACTGATAAGCCTTACTATCTATGGGGACAGGTCAAATTGTTGTCTCGTCAGCGTAGATACTAATTTGAGAGTTTTAATTACTAAATTAAGTAGCAAGGCTTTTTGCGCACTTCCATTGCCTCAGATAAATAATGAACCTTTCCGGTTTGATAGTGGAAGATTGATGGATAATATTTATGAGAGAAGTTATTTGGGTTTCGTGAGAAAAACAATGCATACATTCTAATAAGAAGAAAAAAGAGGCGATAACACTCTCAGGCATTTAAACATATGCATCAAGGAAATGGAAAAATTTAATTGTCTCTTGTACTCTCTGGTTTCTGGAAATAATGACCTGCTTTTATACTTACGATTGTTAATTCAATAATTTGCAATATTTTTTTTAATTGTTAAACACAAATATTTAACTATGAACTAAATAAATTTTCATGTGTATTTTATTGTTCTGGATTTCGCAAGTAGCCTATTCAATCAGCAAATTAAAAATTATAATTTTTGTAATCATTTCACCCAAGTAAGGTAACAAAGCCACCAAGTCACAGGGTGTTACTAAAGGCTAAGAAGACAAAACAAAAGAAATGAAATTACGAAGACAGGAGATAATGATTGACACTGCATTTAAATTTTTGAAGATGGAACTTGACTGGAAAGCAACAGACGGAAGAGAGTCCCACAAGCGAGAAGGGCAAGAAAATAAACTCTTAGCATAGAATTTAGGGTTATATATAGATATTTCAACTTCGACAGAACGAGACCTTGCCGCCAGTCTAGTATTGCGCTTCAGTTCATAGAGTCCAGGTACCATAGAGAAAATTAATCAGAACAATTACCATAAAAATGTTGATGGAAAAGGCACAGGGAAACTATATTACAGAGGCTGGAATGTAACTGAAGTCAAGTCAGGATTAATAACTTTACCAATTCTTTGGATTTTATCAAGGATCTCTAATTATATAGAAGTACCAAATCCGAAAATTTAACTAGTACGACCATGAAAATTTCACAAGTTTTGTGAGTAAATATTAAATGTATATCTTCTTTTATCTATCCTATCCCTACGAGATGTAGGTGATCATGATTCTCCACAACAGCCGTCTTTTTACCATTCTTCTGTCCACATGCATTCAACAGTTATCTGAAGAGCTTAATTTCTATTTTCCTCTTTCTTTCTTTGCTATAATATGGCATGTGCGTGTTAAAATCTCCAAGCCTGCCTTATTCATAAAATCTCGCAACATCTATCTGGAAGTGTTCTAACATTTTCTTTAGACTTTTCTATTATTCCTGCATTCTATTCACCGTATTTATGGTATTATTGTCAAGAACAACTTGTCTGTCGATTCTCTACTATAAGAAAATTGTCCAGCATTCACTGCCATAAAAGTGAACCCGATGAATTTGAAGGTTGAGAACATATATTTGTAAGTTTTTTTTCAGTTAGGTCTTCCCATAAGTTCTGCCCGAATTTTAACTTTTTGTTAAAATGAACGGAATTTAAAGAGTATTTTATAATGTCTAATGCAGCGGAACATTATTTTTATGTTTAGATGCATTTAAACTGATCAAATTTTATTTCAGAGAACAATAAAATTAAATTTTGTTTGATTAAAACCCTGCTAACATGGAAGTACCCAAGAATCATTTGAGACACATAATGCTTTATGAGTTCAAGAAAAGAAACTCAGCAGCCGAAGTGGCTAGAAACATTCACTGAGATTATGGAGAGGAATGTGTGAATGAAAGATCTTGTAGAAGATGGTTTGCAAAATTCAGAGGTGGAGATTTCACCCTTGAAGGTGAGGATCGAACCGGACGTCCAGTTGAGTTTGATGAAAAGCTTCTTGAAGCAGCCCTTGAAAAAAATCCTGCTTTATCAGTTGAGGAATTGGCAGTGGTTCTCAGTCCGAACCATACAACTGTTTATCGTCATCTTCAACAACTTGGAAAAGTTCCTAAACTTGGAAAATGGGTGCCTCATGAATTGTTTGAAAACAACCTCAAATCCCGAGTTGACATCTGATCTTCTCTCCATTCTCGCCAACTTGTTTCACCTTTTTTGGATAGACTGACTTGTGACTGGCGATGAAAAATGGATCTTTTATCGAAATGTTAAGCGTCGTAGACAGTGGTTTGGTAATGGGGAAGGACCCCAGTCACAGCCGAGAAGGGAACTTCATGTGCAAAAGTTTCTTCTTTCAATCTGGTGGGATTGCCAAGGAATAATCCACTTTGAATTCTTACCACCTAATGCAACAATTAATGCTCAAATATACTGTCAGCAATTGGAGCGTTCGAACCAAGCTTTGAGGAAAAAAGACCTGCTCTTGTGAATCGAAAACGGGTGATGTTTCATCAGGACAATGCACGACCACACACAGCAAGAATCACGTCACAAAAATCGAAGACCTTGGTTGGGAGAAAATTCCTCATCCACCTTATTCTCCAAACTTTGCTCCTTCAGACTACCATTTGTTTTGTAGCTTACGGAATCAGTTGGAAGAAACAGCTTTTGTAACACAGGAAGATGTTAAAACTGACATGTGTGAGTTCTTGGAATCAAAGGCAAAAAATTTTACAGTAATGGAATTAGTAAGCTTCTTAATAGATGGAAGGAAGTCATAGATAATCAGGGAAAATACATTGATTGAATCTGTAATTAAATGTAGCATTTGGTCACTTGTTTCAAAATTCAAAATTCGGACAGAACTTATGGGATGACATGATAATTAGAAATATATGTTTGGTAATAATATATAATCTCCAAATGTTAGATATATATGCGTTCGTGGACTGTAATCAGCTAGATTACTATGACTTTCTTCTTGCGTGTGCCGTGTCCATTTAGGATGCTTGCGATCATGGTTCTCCACAACTTCCTGTACTTTGTAGGTCTCAATAAATTCTGTATCAACTTTTCTAATTATTTGTCCTAGAATTGTCAACTGTCTCTTCCTGGTGTTTAGTATATAGCATTTGTGTTATTTCCATTACCTCTAGAACTTCATCGATGATCCCCCAAATTTCCGGTACATGGTATTCTCAGCACCCTTCTTTTGAACCACATTTCCGTTGCTTCAAGTTTCTTCTTCATCTGTGAGGAGATTGTCCAGTATCCACTGCCTATAGAAAGATTGATTTTGCATAACATTTAAGTAAGCATTTCTCTGTTTCTAAGTTTTTTTCTGCTTTTTAATAATTTGTTCAACTCTCGGAAGTCCGATGTTACTATCCCAATGCTACTTCGGATTTCAGTGCCACACATTGTCTCTGCGCTTGACACTTCTCAGATATTTAAGCCTTTGTACTTGTTTGACTTGTTTACAGGTGGGTTTTTTTTCTGCGAGTGGCTTGTTGGGTTTTTTTTTTCTGTCGTAATTTATTTTATTACCTGTGTCACGATCTGGATGCAATTGTAACTGATTTTTACTGAATTGTTGATTATCAGTGTGCTTGATGTGGAAGTGTTTGTGCATGAGTTTAATATTTTTCCTGCGTTTGTTTTAAAAAAGGTTTTGTCGTGTGGTTTGAACAATATGATGTTCCTTTTCCTGTTGACTTTTATTTTACTGCGTGATGTGATTGAAATGTTTTCTGAAACTTCATTTAGGGCTATATCATCCTCTTAGCATATTTAAATGCACAACTGAAAAACAACATTTGAATTGGAAGTGAAATAGTTTGACACTTTATCGTAGAATTATTTTTTTCAATGATCTATTGAATTCTGTGTAATAGCCAAATACAGAATATTTGTAAGACTTCTTAAAAACATCTATTAAATATACGTGTTTATAATATCAATATGTATTTTCTTGTTTGTGGGATTGAGTTTTAAAATAAAACATAATTTCTCTTCGCATTTTGCCTAAGGTCTAGGAAACTATCTTTCATGGGCCATGATGTCCTCTTAGCTCTTCACAAATTCTAAATATTCAGTATCCGCATTTATCCCTGCCCTGCTGTCTACGCACACAAAACCATTAAGAAATTTATACTTTGATTACCTCGGTAATTCAGGGTGCTGTAAATGGAACACCATTTTTATTTAACTCTTCTTGATAGAAAGTAAATTGCCGTAGAAAATTGAAATTTATTGAAATTTATAATTATTCTCGTAAACACAGATTGATTTGTTATGATTAAGAGACTATATAACAAAATATTCAAAATGCTCCTCTTCATGTTCAGTGCTAAGCTGAGACTTATTAGCAACAAATTTACACATCACTGGCCGGACATTTGGCAGAACGGACATGTAGCCGACGGATATTTGGCCGAAAGATATTTGCCCGGCGAATATTTGGCCGACAGACATTTGTCCGAACGGACATTTGGCCGAAGAGACATTTGGCCGAAGGGACATTTGGCCGACGGACATTTGGCCGACAGACATTAGGCCGATAAATATTTGGCCGAACGGACATTTGGCCGAAAGAACATTTGGACGACAGATATTTGGCCGATGAATATTTGGCCGAACCGACATTTGGCCGACAGATATTTGGCCGAACGGACATTTGGCGGAATGGACATTTGTCCGAACGGACAGGTAGCCGACTGATATTTGTCCGAAAGACATTTGGCCGACGAATATTTAGCCGACAAACATTTGGCTGAACGAACATTTGACCGAACGAACATTTGGCCGACAGACATTCGGCCGATGAATATTTGGCTGAACAGACATTCGGCCGACTTGACATTTGGCCGACGGACATTTGGCCGAACGGACATTTGGCCGACGGACATTTGGCCGACAGACATTTTGCCGATAAATATTTGGCCAAACGGACATTTGGCCGAACGAACATTTGACCGAACGAACATTTGGCCGACAGACATTAGGCCGACGGACATTTGGCCGACGGACATTTTGCCGATAAATATTTGGCCGATAGGACATTTGGCCGAACGGACATTTGGCCGAACGAACATTTGGCCGACAGACATTTGCCCGATGAATATTTGGCCGAACGGACATTTGGCCGACGAATATTTGGCCCACAGACATTTGTCCGAACGAACATTTGCCCGACAGACATTCGGCCGATGAATATTTGGCCGAACGGACATTTGGCCGAACGGACATTTGACCGACGGACATTTGGCCGACAGACATTTGACCGATAGGATATTTGGCCGAACGGACATTTGGCCGACGGATATTTGGCTGACAGACATTTGAGCGACGGACATTTGGCTGACGGATATTTGAGCAACAAACATTTGGCCGAACGGACATTTCACTCAGAAAGTACGAGTCGAAAACACTAACAACCAATACTTAAAGTATTTTACTTATCAGTATTATAAGGTAAATTAGGCCTAATAATTACCACTGAATTTCAAGTGATTAAATTACTAAATCTAAATTTAAAGTTAAAAGTTTTCTTAATTCAATGTTTGATCAATGAAATTAGTATTGAAAAAATATTTGAGTGTATTTGCATCTAATTATTTAAATTCGTATTTGACATTAAGATAAAAGCTATTTCATAGCTTTAAGCTAATGATCATTAAAAGCGAAATTGAAATTTCTTCATATCGTAAAGCTTAAGATCTTTGCTGTAGCAAGATGTGCTTTTTCTCAAAATACTTATCATCTTACAGTAATATTTGAAGTATAATATAATATATACAGAATGGATTTAAAATAATCTTGTCAAAAACAACGAAAAAGTATAGATGAATATAGTAAATAAATATAAATATATTTAGCACATTACGATAAAGAGTGTGACATGCATGTAAAGTACACCACTGTATTTTAGGTTAAATATCCATTCGGTTAAATGTCAGTCTTCCAAATGTATGTGACAAATTTCTACATTAATTTTAAAATATCTATCATATTTTTTTTGTTTGTTTTAATGCAGGAATTGTTTTCATTTTGACCCTGTACATAAGATATTTCCGGACACCCCTCAAGAAAAAGTGGTGTCAGTTCCGGTAATCGGGAGGGCACTAAATTGTTCCACGTGACTGTATCCATTTCTGATGGGAAAATATTGCGTTACTTTTTCCGAACCGTTTATATCATATGTGTCTTACCTTCGCCAGGCACACTTTCTTCAGCAGTTACTTGATGATTCTAAGCATATTGTAGTTTGGAATTTTCTTAAAGGCTCCTAATGTCACTAAACTGGGAATTGCATAGAATATTGTATGCTGGCTATATCGAGCTCACAGCAGTATATGACCGCAGCAATAGATAATTTATGTCCTTATCCATTAGAAACAACTCTCCAATCATTGATTCAACTGAATACATAGATCTGAGAAAAAATACTATATCGGTACACGACATTATGCATGTCTGGCTTGGAGCCCAATACGGAAACATTTAAACCTAATCAGGGATACGACAATGAGGAAAGTTGCGCTCCAATATTCCAACCTCTTCATAGAATATGGCCTGCTCATAGACAATGTTTACAAATGGCTTTGAGATAACGCAGTGATTATCTTTTAACGCCGACGATACTACATCGAAATTTGTGAACTGGAACTGCAGAATCACAAGCAAAAATCAGTGTATCAAGTAGGAGAAGCCACGGCAATTGAGGACGACGTTCAACATCGGCAACGACTAAAATGGAGAGTACATGTAAGTGGAAGAGAAAATAATTACATAATCAAAATGTTTACAATATTTCAAATAAAACATTACGGAGAAAACCGCCATCAGTACTGGAAAGATTAGTAACAGTTTTTGAACATGAGAAACCCATTTTCTTTGAAAAAATATTTTAAGCGTAAGATTTTATGAATTTCATAGGAAAGTCGAACTGGCTGCCTGGTCACAGAATGCTGATATTTTCCTTAAAAAGTAAATAACTGATATTTCCTTTGCCATTATTAATGTCCCATATTCGGTCAATGGTATTTGCAGCATTTTGGGCTTTCCCCACTTGGCTTTGCCAAAATTTCTGTCAGGAGGCGCTCTTGAGGTCTACAAAAATGCAATCATATTCTCTATCTCCCTCTTTATTATTCTTGCTTTTAGATGTTGTCACACGTGTGTAAAGTGTCTCCCACTTGGGGAAGGTTCATTTCTACACACGCACACGCACATGTCTATCACACACAAGCGCATTCTCAAAGCTTTTTTTTAATGTTTTAATGTTTTTGCTTTCATTTCAATTGTGTACACATGTAATTCCTTTTCTTAATAACATGCATAGTCGTTTGTTTTAAACACATTATTTTGTGTACTTATTTCCTACCCGAACTCACCTGAGTCCGCCAATATCATTTGAGAGATAAATGATCCATGATCCCATAAGTATTTACTATACAATGTATGCACGCTCATATCAAAAGTGTTGATTCTCAGAACAAAGTGGTGACATATCAGTAGTGAACACTAGCACATTCTTCGGTAATAGAAAGTTTCCTCCATGCCATACGAAGAATAATGCATATATTCAGTTAAAAGTAAAATAAAATTAATCCTTGATAATGGCTAAAGGTATATCCGAAAGTGCTTGGGAAACATTCGGACAATTTTTTATATAATTTATGTGCTGAAAAGAAATAAATTATATCACATAAGAAATTATATAAAAAAAAACACCTATCACAACTTGTAAGTCGTTTTCAACGAAATTTGCATATATATATATATATATATATATATATATATATATATATATATATAATCTTTCAGTGTAAAAAACCATGAATACCTTCCAATATGTATCCAGGTTTCAGACAAAAAGAACGAGTACAGAACTGCAATGTAATATCAGTTTGCTGATCTGGCTGTGAATGGTGGACAACTTAGCCTCTGCAACTTGGCGGTCATTTTCAACGAAACTTGCATATATATATATATATATATATATATATATATATATATATATATGTATATGTGTGTGTGTGTGTGTGTGTGTGTGTGTGTGTGTGTGTGTGTGTGTGTGTGTGTTTCTGTTTGTGTGATACCTATATAGATTAACGTATGATACATTTACGGATTAAAGTGACATATCAGGGAGAGTGTGCATGGTAAACATTGTAGTTCTTCTTGACGATTGTTCTCAATCATAAAACAGATATTTGTATGTATGTGAGTGCCTGTGTCGGTGTGTGTATCTGTGTTTTGCATATTGTTTGTCTTGTATTTATTGAAATTAGACAGTAACTATTCCTTAAATTATCTCTCATTAAAGATTATAGATATTGTTTGTGTCTTGAGTGTGTCGTCCATCTTCCTCTAGCAATCGCGAAAGATTCTTAGTCAAAAATGGCAGCTGTTGATGCATGAAGTTTGCAAAACTTGGATAGAACCATTATAACATTTTGGAAATTCAGTGCACCAACACATGCCGTTTCTGCAAAGTATCAATTTCTTATGTACGCACGAGTGCTCAATTTTAAATACATTCAGGAGAGCTCGAAAATTGCACTGAAATGCAAGAAGCAGTTTATTATTGGTTAAATAATAATAAAATATTACATATATATATATATATATATATATATATATATATATATATATATATATATATATGCATGAATATATGTATGTATGTATGTGCGTGTTTGTTAGTGCGCCCGCGAGTGTGTCAAACCGCACTGCTTACAGCATGTAAGTCGTAAGTTTGCCTAGAGGAGTAAATGTCGCTAATTACATTTCCAGAATAAGAAAAATTCTAAACAAAAAAAAATGAGGGCTCATTTCCTAATACAGACACGAAAACAAATGCAAGCACAGAAGAAGAACAAAAAATACTACATGAAATACGATAATGTAAATTTAATAAACTTTATTCCTATTCAAACGAACGGAATGCATAGGAATTAAATCATATGCATAATAAAAATATAAAACGTAAAAGAAATGAAATAAGCAATATTATTGCACTTGTTCCTCCATTTGACAGTAAACGAACACGTGCGGATAAATAATAGAACAAAAAACTCGGTTTGCTGCCAATATACATTCTGGATTAGTCTAATAATCTTCCCGTGAAAATCTCCTTCAGAATGTAGCGACGGAGAGTGAAAAGAATGGACTAAGCATAAACTACTAGAAGACGCGGTGCATGGTCGTCAGTAAGAGGATGAACCCGACATCCGATCTGAAGGTCGGGAAAAATAGAATCAAGCATATGCGGAAGTTAATACTCGGGTACCGTCTGGACAGAGAACGGTAATTGCGACACTGAGATCCGTAGGCGTATATCCCAATATCCAAGGACACATACCAAAAACTGGACAGAGTACTGATGATATCTTGGGTAACAAAGAAAAGAATATTGAACTGTTAGGTGTCAACTGTTATTCTTTCAGGCAGCGAATGTCGGACGATTTCCTTAAAGATGAAGAAGAGACTCGGGTCGACAGAGATGTGGTTCTACAGAAGGATGCTTAGGATAACATGGACCGAGCGTGTGAGAACGATGAGATCTTAGAGAGGTTGCAAAGAAGTAGGAGGCTTATACTTAATATCAGGAAGAGGCAGCTGAAGTTTCTGGGACACATCATGAGGAAGGAGGTCCTAGATAATACACAGACATGTCGAATAGAGGGAAAGAGAGACAAGGGAAAACAGAGCATGACATACCTGGCGGACTTGGGCAGTGGATGACAGATGTCTCGCGGAGGTAGCAGAGGGAAAGAACTTGTTGAGAGCTGCAAGGGATAGAGGGAGGTGGAGAGCCATGATCGCCTACGTCCTGAAAGGACATGGCACATTAAAAAAAAGACTGTTAAGCAGTTCTAACAGTTCTTTGGAACCTACTTTGTCAAATGCTTTTGCATAATCTATAAAATACATGTACACGCCCTTCTGCATATGCATTTCTGTTAGAATTCTGAGAATGAAAATTGAAATCTAGTGTCTTTAACGAACCTGCACTGACATTCTCCAATTCCCAGTTCAATTCTGATGCGCGCACTATTGACTAGAATTCGGGGTTTTTTTATGCTGATTGTCGGATGGAGTTTACATTCGTTTGCACCTGGCTTCATAAACATTGTTAATAACTTAGTTCTTCCGGTATATGACGACTTTTGCGCTTTTCATTTATTATTTCGGTAATCTTGTCAATGACAAAATCATCTAAGGCTACATACATCTCTATTACATCTCTGTCCAATTCTGTACGTTCGTTTCTAACCAGTTCGGAAGAGTCAATTAGAAATTTCACAAAGGAACACGTGCCATTTCCATGGGTAAAAAGTAGTTATTAATAAATAAATAAATAAATATGCAATCAAAAATCATGAGCATAACGCTTAAGATTAGTCTGGACACGAGGCACCCATATAAAGTATTCTAAAGAAACTGCGCTACTCAACAGATTAAAAAGAAAACAACCGTTCGATTATTAACGGAAGACGCATTTTCTTTAAAAAGAGTTACAATTTCGAGAACGAGAGACATTTATTTTCTAGATATGTTTAATAAAATAGACGCACCCACTAAATATATATACACCGGTAGGTACTGTATATTTTATCGGTATTAGTAAACATTAAAAATCATCAGGTCTATTGATAAACGCATTAAACTCAACATCAACTCCTTTAAAATATTAATACCGTAGATTACACATCATACCATGTAGCTTTTTGATAGTACAGCTGCATACGGTATGTTAACGTAAAACCGTATCACTCATCCGCCATTTGCATGTGACGTAAAGAAACCGCCAGTGACGTCACCAACGTGATGCCGCGAGGTGCAAAACTGTGGGCCTTAGACTATTTTTAACACTTACTGTACAAGCTGTTGAACGCGATGTTTGATGTAGCGTTAATAGAATAGCGAATTTGTGTTACTATTTTTATAAATTTATATTAATGTCTGTTTTAACATACCAAGTATGTTGACTAAAAACAAAAGTTTTACTGGTATATATTTGTAGTAGCCTGCTGTAGGTACCGTAAGTGATCTACAGTAATTGTTATTAATGTTCTCTCACTTCTTTACCATTAGTGGGTAAAGCACTATTTATATCATTCGGACTATTGTCCTCATCTCTGTCGCCATATTTATTACAACGATTCGGCCGTTGTGCGCGCCGGCCTTATCAGGTGGTTGGAATGTCGAACTGTACGCTTTATTTCACTCACTGGGGTAGACTGTTCTAGTTTCACGTGTCATGTTTAATGAATGTCAGTTATCAGTTATCTCCTCTTGATTCCCCTCTCCAAGTTTTCCACCGCCTTAACCAGGTATTGAAATCACACTCTTTGGGTCCTCTCACTGGATCTAACCAACGGCTTTATCCACTGTGTCATGTGTCCTACTGTCGAAATATTGGTACAACGTCCGAAACGTTGTAATAAATATGGCGACAAAGATGTGGACAATAGTCCGAATAATGTAAATAGTGTACATAATACCTCATCTCAGAAATATAGACAGATACTGTAGGGGGCAAAAGTTTTTATTTTATATCCGCCATATAAGTCGACCCCTAGTTTTGGAAATATTTTTAGTCTGGAAAACTCGACTTGTATACCACAGATTACGGTATATATATCGTCCCAGTTAATCATGTTTACGTGTAGTTACATGTTACAATAAGGAAAGCATAATTTCAGACCACATCGGACTAAAATAATGCCTTCGTTTTTGTAACTTTTAATTCCACATAAACAAGATTAGGTAGGAGGCGACTCTGAAATTTAAAATTTAAATTTAATTTTGTTTTATATATGTTTTGTAATAATATTGTTTTATATGTTTTGTTTTGTTTATTTGAGGTATACATGTTATATATGTTTAGATGTATCCATATGTTTATGTGGATATATGTTATATAAGTTTTATTTTTAAGTTTGTTTTGTATGTGTTTTGTTTTGTTTATTTACGGCATATAATCTAGCAAATTTCGTTTACAGTCTTCTTGTTTATGCTTAAATAGATTTTATTATTAAATAACTGACATTGTCTTAATAAAAGTTCTGCTAAGAAATGTAAAGTGTTGTATGAACTTGGACGGAAATTTACTGTGGATGACCTAACAATTAAATCACTTTCTATACACTTTTGTCAGTTTTCTATTTTAATTAAAGTATAAGTTTTAATCAAAATTATGGTTAGACTCATTACACTGAACAACTAATGCCTAGGGTGTGTTGATTTGTAAAATATCGCTTTTGTTTTCATATAATTTTTTATTTAAATCCCTTGAGGTTTCTACGATGTATTCCTGGCGTCTAAAATTACAGGTGATAGAGTAAATTTTAATTTCAAGTTTTACGTAATTATTATTTTATTTTGTGTTAATTAAGTAATTTATTGTTTTAAAAGTAGTTGTAACAAATTGTATTTAATGCTATATAAGACGGTTTCAAGCGTAGTTGAGATAGAGTTGGTGTCCAAAATAAACACACGCAAATATATATGTATGTGTGTATGTGTGTGTATTTCAATACACGTGATAAGTAAAGTACTTTTCATCCTTCACTTTACCAATATATTACATTTTCTTTACATAGATAGCGTTTTTAATATAACAGCTGTTTTGTATTCACGATGAATTTGCACATCATTTGTTTCCACTGTTCCATAGCGAAGTCTTTCGAGCATTTATAATATATTACTCAGTTATTAAAGTCTGATTTGCATAAAGCTTTCAAGATGGCGGATCCTTGCCAAATAAATTCGTGCAGGCCATGCTTGAGAAATTCACAAGTCATCGAAAAGAGTCATTGGGTAATGCTTTTATACTGGCGTAATTAAAATTCACTTAGCCGTGAAATTCATTTTTGGTTCTCTTTCTGTTGGTAAATAATACAAAGAGAACAAACTTAGTCCATGCAGATGAATTCAGATATAAAAAGAAACAAAGCAATGCAACGTCAGCGACGCCATTCCTAAATATGAAAACAAATTTCGTCACTCCGCCATGCAGAAAAGGCCCAGGTAATCTCGCAAATTAATACTACTGTCGAAATATTGGTATGTCGAATTTACAAGTGTTACCTTCAGCTCTGCCTGCTCGTTGTTCAGAACAATCCATCCAGTTTTTAATACTTTATAATTCTGTGTAGTATCAGGCATACTATATCGCTGTAAATCTTGGATTATCTATTTAGTATAGGGTGTCCGGTACATTCTTTTCGTTACTTTATATATATATATATATTTTTTTTTATCGTTGCGGGAATTTGCGATATTCGTTTTTTTTCTTCCCCTTCCCTCATACAAATTATTCATTTCATTTTTTAATGTTCTAATTGTATGTAAGATGTTTGTGTGAGTAAAAGTAATTTAAAATATAAAATACATTATTATGTTCCCCGTTGACCTTAATAAGCTAGGGAACGAAACCGGTTGGTCTGTCTTGTTAGTGTTTTCGTCTCTTATTTTTCATAATGCCTATAAGGAACAAATTATTTGTTTTCCTGGCTATATATATATATATATATATATATATATATATATATACATATATATATATATATATAGTGTATTGGGGCAGTGATCATTATTTAAAACATATTGTTAAATATAACAGACAATGTATGTCTATTATATTTGGTCATGAGCCGTTCTAAACTTCGCATTGTTGATTTAATTTTGGGTGAAAATAAAGTCAAAAATATTCCAACATTTAACCCTTATAGTCATATAGCAATCTTCTATGTCAACATAACAGAACAGCATCTTTGATGGTGAATATCTTTGTTGAAATGTCCGTATAACAACTCTGAAGATGGCTAATGTGAGCAGAAAGCTTAGATGAAGGACCAACTTAATAAAAACATATCCAAATATTGGATAATTATTGTTTTTATTTTCACCCGAAATTAAAGCAAACATGCGAAGTTTAAAACGGATCTTGATCAAACATAATAGACATACATTGTCTGTTATATTTAACAATATATGTTTAAATATATATGTACATATATATATATATATATATATATATATATATATATATATATGTATATATATATATGTATACATATATATATATATATATATGTATGTGTATATATATATATATATGTATGTATACATATATATATATATATATATGTATGTATACATATATATATATATATATATATATATGCATGTATATATATATATATATATATATATATATATATATATATATATATATATATATATATATATATATATATATCGAAATAATACAAAGGCATATATGTAAAAAATCCTTCCCGCATCGTGTCTATTTATAAACTAAGTTTTCTTTCAGTTTTTAGCGACAAAGCCATTAGAATAGTGTTGGAAGGAAACATAAAGGGAGATAACTCCAAAGAATTGCAAGAGTTATCCCACTTTCTTTGGACATCGTGACGTCAGACGTCACGTGTGGCAATACACAGAGAGAGATCCAAGATGGCGGACTACACAAGGACACGTGTGGCAACGTCTCTCCATATTTCACTAATTCTTTTGTAGAGTAGTATTAACTCAGTTTATCTAGTAATTAATAAAATGCTGTAAACCTAAAAACGTTCTTGGTGATTATTTCCAATCAACAAATGCATTGCTCGGTTCTCAGAACTCACGCAAACATAACAAATAGTTAATTTTATTTTTGCTTCCTTCTTAAGATATTCGAATGTAAACTCTCTGAAATGAAACTCAGTTAATGAAAAAGTATGGTAATTCGCAAATATATCTTTGAAAATTGGTTTGTTCAATGGTTTCTATAAATCTGTTGATCCACATTTACAAACAGCGAGTAAATAGGGTGCAGATATTTCACGTATTATTCTTCGAAAAGAAGTAAGCTTACAAAGAGCAGGAACCATTTTCTCTATTCCGAAATATATACAATATACTGACTTCTCGACAAATGCCGTCGTAAAGAAAAAGAAAACGAAGAAAATGAATAGAGCGGAAAACAATGCCGTGGAATTATAGAAATAGAAAATATATCTTTCTCTTAATTGCCATTACAGTAGCTTTTCCAGTTTTTTCGATTCGTTTTTGTTTCTTTTGATGAGTTAATTTCAGAGACTAAAATGGGAGTGAATAATGTAAAACAAACGAGTCATCTTTCGGTCTCGTTTTTATGACAAGTGGCTACATGTAGAAATCGCTTACATTGAGTTGTTTAAGGTGAAATATGAACGAAATGTATCATCAACACATTTCAATAATGTCTGTTTTCGAACTGATTTGAAGCTTGACTGAACACAGAATGCAATTTATAACCATCATCATAACAAAGAAAAAGAAGCAATCGCTTATACAGCGTCATGTCATATCTCACCGAAACGTCATTCTATGTTAATATTTGTTAACAGTGAATTCACACGATTTTTATTAGGATAGCTTCTTATTAGGATAGCTTCTTATTAGGATAGCTTCTTATTAGGATAGATTTTATTAGGATAGATATTGAACAGGATCCAGTTGCCTTCTACGTAGTTTTGAATTACCAGTTATTGACTTCCACGCGAAGCAAAAAAAAAAATGGTCAGTCTACTCTACCATATTACCTACAGCTAGAAAGCATGGATCCATGACTTTGCAAGGAACATTTTCTGAACGGCTAATCGGGAATGAGAGTCCGGCATGAGGATTCCTGCAAATATCACGTGATTTTCTACGCATTTTTAAATCAACAGTTTTTAGTCTTCTAGACCGGCAGGCAACGTAGTCTTCAGAAACCGTTTTCTCCAGCTTCCAAATTCGGTAACAAGGAAAATGGATTCATGAAGATCCCTACGGTAATTAAGCAACGTAAACACAATAGGCCGAAATAAGAGTTATTCCTCCGATTTCTTTCTCTGTTATGCTAACTCCACATTGTCCATCTCTCTTAAGGAGATAGGCGATTATGGTACTCGACAACTTCCTGTTCCTGAAAGGGCTTAGCAGTCTCTGTTCTTTTGTTTCTGTTATGCCTCTTAAGCAATGTTCCGACATCCATTTTCTCCCGCTCACTAAGTATATTATGCGTAGTATGTCTCTGTCTCTCTTGCCCTCTATATGTCCCGTGAGTATTAGACTTTTCAAGCCTTCCTTCCTCATTATATGCCAACAAAACCTCAGCCGTCTCTTCCTAGTGCTAAGTATTAGTTTCCTTTTTGTTACCATTTTCTCCAAAACTTCGTCGTTATACACATATTTGGTCAGCGGTATACTCAGCATCCTTCTGTTGCTTAAAGTCTCCTCTTCGTCTTTGAAGAGATCGTCCTACACTCACTGCCATACAGGAGCACCGATATACATACACATATCACACATTAGTTTACTACTCTTTTCTTTATTATTTACTTGATAAGATAATGGAAAGGGTTCTTGTTTTTTTTTTAATGATTTCACTACAAGCAGGGCAATAAAGACACTAAGACCCAAGTGGTTATTGAGTGTGAGGGAATATGTGAAAAAAGTTATTAAAGAGAAATAGTATTAAAAGAACATGATTTAAGAAGAATGAAGAAAAACGAAGATGACACTGAATTCAACATTTTTGAAGATCACAGTTGACTAGACAGCAAGAAGCCAGAAGAGTGTCCCTCAATCTAGAAGTGAAAGTGAAGAAACAGTCAGCATTGAATTACGGTTACACTTACTCATTTCAACTATAAGATGATGGGACCTTTCCGCCAATCTAGTAATGCGCTTAAACTCATAAAGTCTAGGTACAATAGACGAAAGTTCATCGAAACATTTATACTGAAAGTATTTATAGAAAAGGTACAGGGACGACTCTTATTATATAGAGGGAATAACAGACCGTAAGTCTAGGTACAAAAGAGGACTGTACATCAGAACAATTACTATGAAAATATTTATAGAAACGTCTTTCAGCACGATTTGCCCTTCTCCTTGACAATCTAAATTGGGTGGCAATTAGTCAAGGAAACCCAAGTCTACCTTGAGATTTATCCTGTACCTATGTAAAGGAGATTGACTCAAGCCTTTTCCCATGGAGTTTTCGCGAAACTGACCGGATCCAACGAGGTGGTATTTTGAACTCGATTCGCCAATTCCCATTTCCACGACGCTAACAGTCACGCTCACTTCATATCCTATTCCAGAGAATAGCTAATATATTTGGTTATCTGAAATGCCACTTGTCACAATTAATTACATCTGTTCAATATTTACTCGCATTTAAGATATTTCTTTTCTTCAGTTCACCCACTTGAAGACCGCACATGCCAGACAAAAGACGCGACACCCCATTGTGGTTTATTTGTAAACTTGTTGGTCGACAGCTATCACTAGTGTTAACAAATCATGCTGCTCTGAAGTATTAAAGAGCAACTATAAATGGCTGCTCCAATTGAACCAGGAATACATTGATAAGTTTTGTTTTTGTATAGCGCGGCCCAGTAAGTTAATTGTCAAGTAAACCATTGATTTTATTTTGTCATTAAATTATGTGTTAATTTCAATTAAGTTTATTACAGTCGATGTGTATTGTATAGGGTTGGAAGATGTGAAGGTAGCATTACGGTTATCGACGAATAATCGGCGATCCGAATTCAACTTTCTACTGCGTAATTTCTAGGCTAACAGTTTCTTCTCTGGCATTCTCGCTCGCGGAACTTCCTTCCGGCTCCATGCTTTCCAACCAACTTTAATCTGCAAAAATTTAATTTCAATTTCAATCGCTATCTACTGTCCGCCTGATTACACTTTTCTCTTTCCGCTCATTATTAATGTTTTGGTTCCTAATTCTTCCACACCCAGTAACCCTTAGTATCTTAGCGGCTTTACTGCCTTTCTTGTGGAAATCTCTTCCGTCTCCAGCCAACTTTAATGAAAAGAAATTTAAATTCAATGTCAATCGCTATCTACTGTCCTCCTGATTACACTTTTCTTTTTCGCTCATTATTCATGTTTTGGTTTCTAATTCTTCTACACCCAGTAACCCTTTGTGTCTTAGCGGCTTTACGGCCTTGCTTGTGGAACTCCCTTCCGGCTCTATGTTTTCCAGTCAACTTTAATCAACAGAAATTTAAATGCAATGTCAATCGTTATTTACTGTCCTCCTGATTACTGTTTTCTCATTCTACTCATTATTGTTTCTGTTCTTAAGTCTTCCACACCCTGTAATGTAATCCCTTGGGATTTAGTGGCTTTACTACCTTGCATGGGGTGATAGCGATTCAAAAATAACGTCACTGATCCCCACCCCGTCATTCGTGCTCACCTGTGTCATCGTATCCTGGATGCGATTATTCCAGGATACGGGTCTGCACCTGTATTTTTGTAAATACCGTATTCCTTTATGCTATGGGCGATCATGTTTCGCCGAAGTGTCCTTTTCCTTATTATCATTGAACTGACGTGAATTGTTGTCAAATGGAATTGTTTCCAATTGTCTTCGACGATCTTTTGAATTCAGGGATACGAAATTGTACAGAAATATAGTTTCTTCCTAGCTGAAAATACACAGTACATAAAAAAGAATTTTAATTCAGATAGTATTATCATAAGTCTGTATATTAAACAAATCATTCCGTCATACTAACGATCTATATAAATGATGACGCAGGGAAAATTTCTAATTTCGACAAAGAAAAATCAGAAATCGTTTTAGCTTCTTTTTGATCAGTCCGAAAGGTTTTCACCATCACGTCAAAAAATCAGAATTGGGTTGATATGAAAATGGAATATTAATCTTGGATTTATTTCTGTTGCGGATTCCGGGATGAAATCCGGTATCAAATAATAACAAACGCCAAGAATGAATATAGGGAAATAAATGTATTAACGTAATAATACGAATTGGTAATACACGTTAGTAGTTCCAGGAATGCGGGTTAGTAGGAAAAAATATATATATATATATAGTCTTTGGTATCGACGTTTTGCTGTATGACTTCGTACTGAGTCTAATGCTAGTTACTGTGACTCTTACGCCTCCCTCCTCTGTGTGTGACTCTTCTACCGACTGTCTTCTACTCGACCAACTCAACGTTCTGTTACTACTACTGTCCGACTCTTCGGGTATTCACTGGTAGTAGTATATGTATACCTTGGGTGAGTCCATTTGTGTAAAATGGGAAGACCCTCATCAATTTCTGATATATCAGATGAGATATCACTTGAATCACACGGATAAAAGATGTTTAACGAAAGTTTCTCGGACGGTAAGCGCTGTTAGTGTATAGTTCAACAGAAATGCATACACACGTAATGCTTTGTCAACCGAATGTTTTGAATCAATCTTCCAATCATTGTTTTTTGCTATCTGTACGTGTTATTTTTTAAACTAAAATTCACTGAATACCAGGCTCAAGATCCACACAAGATAAAAGCTTATTTAATGAGTGATGTAGACGTAAGAGAAGGTAGAAGGAAGTGAAGGTTATGAAGATAAGGAGCGTAGTGAGCGATGTAAACTTGAATTGAAGTAGTTAAAACTGTCGTGTTCAGATAAGCATCCCGTGGGAGATGGTGCCACAAAGTACCGTTTTTCTTAGAAAAAACTTCCGCGAGAACCTTCTTCATTATAAATATGATACAGAAGAAATGCGAGTGCTTCAGCTCCGTGTAGGTAGCATGTCGAATTATGGCTGTATATCTTTGAACTAAAATAAAGACTGGATTGATTAATTGATTGATTGATAGTTTTGTCTTTTTGATGGCATATCACCCTTTTGCAGGTTTCTTAAATCCAGAATTTTTTTTTCTTTAAATTTGAAGAATATTTCGGAGATGATGATGATGATGATGATGATGATAACAACAACAACAACAACAATGATGATGATGATGATGATGATGATATTTGCATTGGGGAATTTGTAACTTCTATTGGAAGGAAACTGAAAGAAAGTGGTATGAACACGAACCAGACCCGGTTACGGAGATAGCACCTGCTACAATTTTATGGGACTACACAATACACACAGACTGAACAATCAAAGCTAACCGCCCAGACATTATTATTAGAGATCGCTCACAAAAAATGTCCCTCCTTATTGATATGACAGTACCTGAAAACTGTAATGTATCTTCGAAGATATTCAAAGAGCTATCAAAGTACAAGGACCTTCAACTCGAAATCTCAAAAGATGTAGCATATAGGAACATCAACAATCCCCATTGTAGTTGGAGCCCTCGGATTGGTTGGAAAAGATTCCAGTAGACTAATTGAAGGGATACGTAGGAGCCCATTTCTTAAAGACATACAAAAAAAATTTCTCACGAGTACAGCTCACACCTTACGAAGGGCTTTGTCTGTGTCATTTTTCCCCCAGTGGAAATGTCATGATGCCATTTCTAACCTTAGGTCTCTGGGCGGGACCCAGAAAGAAATGTGTACACATCAGAAATCAAAAAAAAAAAAAAGAATTTACTAATATGCCCTATTAATTACCCCATAGCTTAGGGGAAAACAGGTACATTCATACTTTTCTCAGGTTTATTTGAACATAAGTGAATATAACGAACCCGACTGGGATTAAATCTCGGGTCCCCCATTTCCAATTTCGAGTTGTTATCCATAACACTACACACCCATCCAAAGTTACAGCACTTCGTCACCCTAAACGGTTGCCCATTCATGTACTGACCAGGCTCAACGTTGCTTAACTTTAGTTTCAGCCATCTATGTCCGTAAACCGACTACAGATTCGAGCTTACCTGAACATTTACCACGGGTTAGCGATAGACTTGTCGGCTTTGCGTTATTTTGAAAATACGCTTAATGATGTGAGTTTTGTTTGGAGCAACTCTCTTATCTTTACGATGACAGAAAAATATGAGCATCAGCAAATTTAGCTAGGCAAATATAATTTGCCGAACATTGAAATTCTTCGTCGGCATACGCCGAACATTTCTTTTGGGTCGACATTGAACAAAGGTCTTTGAGTGTTGCAGGTTTTTAAAACAGTTGATTGTCAATTCAAGAGAAAGTGCGCTCAATTCGACCAGTCACTACCAAAATGTTAGGAATTAGTAAATAAAAAACAAAAAAACAAAGTCGTGACCTCATCGAAGAGGACAGTCGATAAAACAATCAATCAGCTCTCTCATATGACAGGAATCAATTTTGTAGTCTGTCAGGAGATTCTAGTCCGATAACTTTCCGATAACACTTCGAACGTAGCCACAAGTTCTATTTTCTGATTAAATACTTCTACTTTTTTATCTAAATTTGTTTTAGGAAGTTTCTCTAATCGATCTTTTTACTGTACGTTAGAACATAAGTAATAATTATTTGATAGTTTTCCAGAAACTCAAGACTTATTAACAGACAACGCCAATTAGATATCTAACTACATATAATTATACATCTTCCTTTAATCTGTTGCAGACTAAAAAATGACAGGAAGATTATGTAGCGTTTGTTTTCCAAACGATGTCCATCTGCCTACCTTTAAATGACAGATTCCGCCTGGATTCGTTCTCTTGACATTGGCTTCTTTGAGATACGTAACAAAAAGTCGAAATGTATAGCGGATAGATAAATTATCATTTGCTTAACTACGGAGATCTTACGAGAACGTGATTAAATGTGATATCGGCATAATCACTCCGCCTGTAGAATTTATATAGTAATTATATTCAAATTTGTAAAATTTAAAATTAAAAAAATATATTTATCAGTACTTCTGCTAATCACAAATAAGCAGTATTTTAATGTGAAATATCTCAGTCTTTCTATTTAAAAATACTATTATAATAATGTGTTATAAAATAATATGGGAGCATTAATATATTTTACATATAATAATGGAAGGATTTAAATAATAATTCGTTTATTTATTTCATTTTTATTTAAAGCAAAAAATAGTACTTTGCATTGCAGTGTTAATAGAATAATATTTATTCTGCATTATATATATATATATATATATATATATATATATATATAACATTTCTTCTGCATTATATATATATAACATTTCTTCAGCATTATACATATATATATACCATTTCTTCAGCATTATATATATATATATATATACCATTTCTTCTGCATTATATATATATATACACCATTTCTTCTGCATTATATATATATATACCATTTCTTCTGCATTATATATATATATATACCATTTCTTCTGCATTATATATATATATATATACACCATTTCTTCTGCATTATATATATATATATATATATACACCATTTCTTCTGCCTTATATATATATATATATATACACCATTTCTTCTGCATTATATATATATATATACACCATTTCTTCTGCATTATATATATATATATACACCATTTCTTCTGCATTATATATATATATATATACACCATTTCTTCTTCATTATATATATATATATACACCCCATTTCTTCTGCATTATATATATATATCTACAACCCATTTCTTCTGCATTATATATATATATATATATATATATATATATATATATATATATAGTAACAAAATACCAAACCTCTATTCTCAGGGTGAGCATTAACGAAGACATCATCATCCTCCAGTTAAAAAAAGAATTGGAAATTAATTATCAAGTTAGTGAATTTTAAACGCATTATTCAAATAAAATATTCCCTTACGTGTTGTGCTGTCTTTTTTGTGTTACGCTAACGAACAAATCCACGAGCAAAAATCAAATTATTATAATATAGATATTCATCATAAATATTTTCAATTGTCTATGACGTACATCACTGTGTATGTAAGTATATGGCTGTTGTATCTCCCGCTTTCGATATAACAGAGTGAAATAAATAAGAAAGAAACTCGCACGTAAATAATTAAAAGAATTCACCTAATGCTAACTCGGTATTTACCCATTCTTCCCACAGATCAGGATGTGGTACAAGACTGGTTTAACGTGCGTTTTTCCGAATCCGTAGGGCCGGGCAAATATTCGCCGTAAATAATGGGGTCGGGTTTGTCACCATCCCCATACTAGACTCTGCTCTTAGGTAGAGCCTCATCTGGGTTCCTCTCTGTCTGGAGGTAGAGAGTGACAAGGAGTGTCACCTAGTATTTACCCAAGTCCTCACCACAAGGTAGGATGTGTCACAACGCCGGTGTTTTAAACGTAGGGCGATCCGAGCCCGTAGGCTCGGGCCAAAATTACCCGTAGACCATGTATAAACGGGGTCGGGTTTGTCTAGCTCTCCAGACGAGACTCTGCCCTACGGCATAGACACGTCTGTGTTCCTTTCTGCCTGGAGTCAGAGAATGACAAGGTAGCACTACCTCCACTTAACTTCGCTTATTTATATAAACGGACGATTCCTTTCATTTATGTCCTATATGACACTATGGGAATTTACTTATCGACCATGAGACCTGCGTTCGAATCTCACCATGGTGGATTTCACAGTTGACTTCTTGATCTTATCGGGTTCGAGTGGTGACCCCAACAAATTTAAACTCTACGGTGGGTTGACTCAAGTTGTGTGAGTTCATTTGGATATAAGGAAAGCTGTCTATTTCGGTAGCTGTCTATTTCGGTAGCTGTCGATGATTGTATTGTGACCAACATTTACAATGTATTGGCGTTATTTAATCTGCTGGTCATGTCAGGTGATGCTCGCTCTCAGAAACTGTAACAAAGACCTGTACTGAATAGTTGCTTTATAAAGAACAGGTTCGCTCTGTGAGTGTTGAACAAACACAAATGTGCCTAAATAGGCGTCTGCAACAGAGAATGGTTAAGCGTCTGAGAAGCCAAGTGAGCACAGAAAACGAATAGACGACAAAGTATAATATTTCTTCATAAAACTTTAACTTGGCGGAAATTCAAAATAAAGAATGCGGCTTTAGTGGAGTTCGTTTCACCAATCTTACAGGTGGACATATTGTATATTCCTACATTAGGAATTCTCGTTTCTACCGACGCAGATGTGAAATAGCCACACCTATGTCAGCCCTCAGGCTTTACAGTCATTATCACGATTATAGTAAAAAGACAAAATGAAACATCTACAGCTTCCTTTGTTTATCTGTAGGAATATCTCGAATAATATGCTTTTATGCAAAGTAAAAACTGAATTTTAACCTGTTTATTTCATCGTTAGCTGCTTTATGGTAAGAGACATATATAACTATATTAATATTTAGATACTAAAAGTATCGTATATTTTTCACGCAAGCCAGATTAGAATAGAAAATTTAATCAAACTGTATAGATGGAGGACCTTTACAAAATATTATTGTGTAATAACAAAGGGAGGTAATAGTTCTGTTTAACCGACGGCATTGGTCAGAAAATAATCAGGAATGTTTAACCTTCTTGCCCGCATGAGAAAGTACAAATCGCTTTGTCAGTATTGATCTTTTATAAATATGTATTATTAATCATTTTATGAAGAAATAAATTTGAAAATAATTAATTATATCCCAAATTTTATTATAAATTAAGAAATCATAAAAAATATGTAAACCATCTACAATGCAATATTTATCCTTTACCGATTTTAGCGTTAACTATATAACAAGAAATTTTTCCAAGAGTAGCTTAGATGTGGGACAAGGCCCCAAATAATCGGCACCTACTGAGGATTGAACTCACTACTCAGTCGTAATTATTCGAGTGAGCCAAGCTTGATAACCATTACACCACGTCGAGGTGCACATTTTTATCAAGCGTAGCTCAGATGTGGCACAAGGCCAAAAGTATGGGGTACCCAGTTAGGATCGAATTCACTACTCAGTCGTAATTGTTCTAGCGAGACATACTTACTAACCATTACACCGCCTCGGGGTACCCAGAAAATGTAAATATATGACATAAAAACGATTTAAAACGACCCGGAAAAGTGATTCTGTCAACCTATTATAGCGAATTCAGGTGGCCAGTGTAAATGAAAAAAATGGTCGTAATATACATTTTTCTAAAATTTATAATTATTTAGTTGACGTTATCTGTTTATGTTCTACATATTTCTTTACATTTATGAATGAAAAAATATTTTCATATTTATTTATTCAGTAAATGATAAATGAAAAATATTTCGTCGTGGTGAGTTCAAATATTTTTTTATAATCATATATCTATATCTGTAAAACAGAAGATGTCCGTGCATCTTGACCCTTCTACAGGGTGAACATTATTGTAAAATAATATAAAAATAGCTGAGGATATGTAACTACGTATTCAGCACAAACATCGACGTATTCCGAGATGTTTCGGTTAGCCTGTTTCACAAACAACACTTCGAGAAAACTATCCACTTACCAACGATGCTGCCGACTGCAATCGTCTTCACTGGTCGATAATATCAAAATATCATGAACTTAACTAATCGTTTATTAACGATATTCTATTGAGGGATTCATTTTCGGGACACTAACGCTATGCTTACTGATCCACACGCCTATAACTACATAGATACAGCGTTCTTATTCCATTCTGCGATATGCAGCTATCAGTAATACAAATTGCTTGGATAAGTATTACCATTATCTTACTATATGACGAGATGGTTTTGATGTCCGAAAAACACAGAAAATGGATTTGGTGAGGTGTATACAAATTCAAACTGGGAAACTTTGTGAAGTCATGAAACTAACAATTCATTAAATTATGGAAAACAAGGATTAAACTGGAATTGATGACTAGAGTAACAACAGGCACAAGAGAACAAATACTAAAAGAGTTCTAAAATATTCATGTTATTGAAATTTCAGTTATATAAGCGTAGATGTGACTCCACAGTCCACATTGTACACGTAGAAATAAGGAATCTTCAACATAGTAGTAGTAAATGAATTAGAAGCAAGTTTCTGTCTATATTTCTAAGATGAGGTATTATGTATACTATTTACATTATTCGGACTATTGACCTCATCTTTGTCGACATATTTATAACAACGCTCCGGCCTCAAAAATAGATGTCACAGTGGATAAAGGCGTTAGTTAGATCCAGTGACAGGACCCAAAGAGTGTGAGTTCAATACCGGGTTAAGGCAGTGGAGAACTTGGAGAGGGGAATTAACAGGAGATAACTGATAACAGACATACATTAAAATATGGCACGTGGAACTAGAACAGTCTACCTCAGTGAGCGAAATAAAGGGTTCAGTTCGACATTCCAACCCCCTGAAGAAGGCCGAAGCGTACAACATCCGAAACGTTATAATAAATATGGCGACCAAGATGAGGTAGATGAGGACAATAATCCGAATAATGTAAATAGTGTAGCAGCAAGCTGTTTGAATTTTTTAGAGAAAGTCTGATTTTCATAAATAAACTCCTGGCATCTCGGCTTCAGTCACGTTTCCAGTGTTGTAATATAGACTCGCGGTCACTCGTCTATAAATCTCTTCATGGTAATTGATCTGATGAAGTTTTCATTTTGGCAACTACATTTTAAGCGCAGTACCAGAACAACAGCATCGTTTTACTGCAGAAATGGTTAGATGTAACCACACGTTCTATTTTAAAAGTTTGTTCTTTCGTAGTTCTTGCGTATGGAAATATATTCTTGTTCCTTGCTTACAAGTCAATTTTAAGCTTTAAAATTTAAATGCAGTGTTAATCGTTACTTTTTTTTCTTAATTCTTGCCCTTTTCTTGTTCTTTCTCTTTAAACATATTTAAGGGGTTACATAGAATTGGAGAGAGAGCAAATAGGAGTGAGAGAGGAAAGGATGAAGAGAAGGATAGGGGATACATCAAGGCATCCGGAGACATTACATTTGAATGGTTGGAGATTATAGCTATCAGGGTAACAGGAAAAGGAGAGGGAGTTCCACAAGCAAGAGGTGCGAGACATGAAGCTATTGAAGTAGAAGAGGCGGCTACATTTAACAGTTTCCACAGTGAAAATGTGTGAGCGAGATGCCAGTCTAGTAGGACGCTTAAATTCATGAAGTCTGGGAACCAGCGAAAGCAGCTCATCGGAGCAGTTACCATGAAAGTATTTGTAAAAAAGAGAGAAGGAGGCGACGGTACGTCTGTGAGAGAGCGACTGCAGAGCAAATGCCAGATCAGGGCCAATTACATTGCATACCCGTCTCTGGTTTTTATCAAGGACCTTGAGGCAAACAGAAGGGGCTCCAGACCATATATGGCAGCAATACTCCATGCAAGGGCAAATTGTTGATTTGTAGATTGGAAGGATCGATTCCGGCGAGAAAAATTTCCTGGCGCGGCACAGGGAGCCAAATTTCCTTGCGATGGACGAAGCTATTGACTCAATGTATTTGTTCCATCTCAGGTCAGCAGTCAATGTGAGGCCGAGTAGTCGCGAAGGGGAACTCTCGAGAAGTTGAGCGTCAGACATTCTAATGGGGGGGGGGCAGGGATGGTTCTCTGTGAGGAGTAATAGAGAGCAGTTTTGTTTGTTTATTTGATTTGAAATGTTTTTAAAAAATATACAATTAGGAAAGGCAGGAAATTATCTAAACTAATTATTGATAACACGTATTAAACAGATTTCTCTGGACATTAATAAAAACGAATATACGAGGATAAAGTGGAATTAAAAAAATGTAGATCTGAGCCTGTGTTGATATCAGACAACTAAAAATACTTTTTTGTTACTGAAATTTCGCTTCTATCACTTATTGCTGCTCCACGGACAATTATAAATCCACAGAAATAAGAAATAAAATAAAAATGCTGGGCTTCAGCTTCAAAGATGTATTAGCTGTCAGTTTTAATTTCTAAGATAAAGTATATTTGACACAGTCATTTATTTCTTGAACTACCCGCTTAACGACACGTACTGGGTATGGCGATAAACTACATCCAACAGCAAGGCTACTTCGGAAGATTTTGAGGAGGTTGGAACCACCCTTTAATTGCTGGTGTTCCCAGGTTCTCCGTGATCTAGGGTTGGAGCATCTGTTAGGGTCTCAGCTATGGCCAAATAGGTAATCCGCAAATCACTATGAATATATAAAAATACATTTATAAAGTAACAATGACAGTAATACATTTTTATATTGGGGTTGGTGCATAATCATCAGGCGTTTTTGTAGGCGACTTATTTGATAAAAATTGCTGTTTTGCTCACTTCTTTTAATAAAAATATTTTATTTTCAGGTTATAAACATGCGTGTCGATGATCATACGGTCCGGAATAATCATTAAAAAAGGTTATTGTTCAATTGTTATGTTTCTTTTTCATAATATCGTTTAAAAAACGCCTGATAATTATGCACCAACTCAATAGTTAAAACACTTACTAGAAATATATTTTAAAAAAAATAATACCATTAAATCTTTTTTTTTAATAGAAACTACTTATGCTCGCGAGAAGATTAAATTTATGCATTAAATGACACATAAGAAGTTGATATGCCACTAAACAAACAAACAAACGTTTAATATCCCGGAGTGACGACCAGCCATAAAACATTATGAATAAAAAGATAACTAAATAAGCGAAATATTTAGAAATAAATATATGACGAAAGAGAAAATTGAATAAACCTTTTCTTGTTTTTTGTTATTTTTTAAGCATTTCACATCAAGCAAGGCAGAAGTGCCACTAGCAAGCAAGGGGTTACAGAGAGTGGGAGCAACTATAAAGAGACGTGATAGAGGAAATGATGAAGAGAAGGACGGGGAATAGATCAAGGCATCTGGAGTTGTCGATTGATATTGCACTTGAATATTTGGTGATTATAGCTATCAGGGAAGCAAGTAAGCGGAAGGGAGTTCCACAGACGGGAAGTGCAGGACATGAAGTTATTGGAGTAGAAGAGACGGCTACATTTAATCGTTTCAAAAGAGTTGGACTTAGATGCCAACCTAATGGCAAATTTAAAATCACACAGTTTAGGAACCAGCGAAAGTAGCTCGTCAAAGCAGTTACCGTGAAAGTATTTGTAGACAAAGGAAAGCACGTCTGTGAGAGAGGGACTGAATTTACGATTTGCTGCAGATGTGAAACAGCCCGCGGGATTTACTCACATTATCACAATCATAGTTTTTACATAAAAGAAAACTCTACACAGCTCCTTCTTTTATCTGAGAGAATATCTCGAATAAATTTCTTCTACGGTGTTATGAAAAAAAAAAAAATCTAAATTTTAACCTGTTAATTTTATCGTTGGCCACTTTAAGGTTAGATTCAAATGCAATGCCAATCGTCATCTTCAGATGACTTGATCTAATTACCCGTGCTTCTTTTCAGTCTTTCTTCTATCACCCCTCTTTACTATTGCTCACATTCTCTGTAACCACTTGCGTGCTAGTGGCATTTCCACCTTGCTTGGGATTAAATGCTGAAAAAAAAGATAATCCAAAAAACAAGAGACGATTATTTAATTTTTCCTTTCGTCATATATTTATTTGTAAATCTTTTACTTATTTGGTTATCTTTTTATTTATAATGTTTTTATGGCTGGTCGTCAGTACTGGACATTTTCTTGTTTAGCGGCATATCAAATCCGTATGTGTCATTTAATACCTAGATTTAGTTTTCTAGGAAGCTTTGGTAGTTCTGTTACAAAAAAAACAATTACTAATATTATTTTTTCTTCTACGATGTTATGCAATGCATCATCTAAATTTTAACCTATTAATTTTATCATTGGCCACCTTAAGGTTAGAAACGTTTACAACTATATTAATAGATAGTAATATATTGTTTTAGTTTTGTCGAGTAAATCTCATGCAGCCCAAATTAAAATAGTAAATTTTATCAGACTACTACAGTATGAATCGAGAAAATTTACAAAATATAATTGCGCAATAACAAAGGAAGTAATTGGTCTGTTTAACTGATTAAATTGTTCAGAAAATAACCGGCAATGTTTAATCTTCTTGCCTACATAAAAAGCGGTATGTTTATAGGAGGTTATTCGCTTGGCACCTCTATTACTGTATACATATTTGACTCCCTCAGCACTGTTAATTTACAAGATTATAAAAATGTGAACTAAAAATAAAAAATTCGCTATTTATTATTTAACTTTTTTATAAATATGCATTATTTACCAGTCTATAAATAAATATATTTGAAATTAATTTTTTTTTATTCGAATATATAAAAATGAAAATTGCAAATCCATAAAAATATGTAACTACAATGAAATACTTATTATTTACCATTCTATAAATAAATATATTTGAAATTAATTTTTTTTTATTCGAATATATAAAAATGAAAATTGCAAATCCATAAAAATATGTAACTACAATGAAATACTTATTATTTACCATTATATAAATGACTATAGAACAAGAAAATGTAAATACACATATGAAATAAACCTAAATTAAACTAATCTTTGATTCAGAGAAAGAGATGATCTGAAACTATTTTGGTGAACTTTTGTGACTAGTGCAAATGAAATAAAAGCACTAAAAAGGCATTTTTCTAGAGTTGTAATTAGTTACTCGACGTTGTGTTTATATTTAATGCTTCTTTATTTTAATTTATGCTAACCAAAGGAGGGCTCGGTGGAGTAATGGACAGAGGCTGGGGTTGAGATATCGGGGAGCCGAGTTTTAATTCCTGTCAAATTCATTACATTCACTTACGTGCTAATACACTTGGGAAAGGTATGAATCCTCCTCTTCTCCTTCCCAGCTATGGGTAAATAGCAGGACAGGTTCTATAGCCTTGGATGGCAACTGCCCTGCCGTAGAAAGAAATGGCAACCTACTGCGGGGAAAAAAATCTGCCTTGTCAGTCATGTATCGAAAGATACATGATCGCCTAAGCGTGTATCACGCATGGCACATAACTGACTGACTAACGTGCTAATTCCCTTGGGAAACCTGTGAATCCACTTCTTCTTCCCCCAGCTATGGGTAAATAACAGGAAAAACCGGGTTCAATATTCTTGGATGGCAACTGGTCTACCGCAGAAAGAAATGGCAACCTACTGCGGGAAAAAATCTGCTTCGTCAGTTATGTATCGAAAGATACATGATCGCCTAAGCGTGTATTACGCACAGCACATAACTGGTTGACTGACGTGCTAATATCCTTGGGAAAGGTGTGAATCCTCTTCTTCTCCCCCACCAGATATAGTTAAATAGCAGGACAGACGGGGTTCTTTAGTCTTGGATGGCAACTGGTCTACCGCAGAAAGAAATGGCAACCTACCGCGAGAAAAAAAAATCAGCCTCGACAGTCATGCATCGAAAGATATATGATCGCCTAAGCTGTATCACGCACGGCACATAACTGACTGACTAACCAAATGGATATAGAGAATGTACAGCTGATTTTCGATTTTGTTAACTGCGTTCTTATTCAGTACACCATTGTACAGTCTAATCGTATAGAAATCTCACAAATGTAATAAAATGAGTGTAAATCAATCTGAATAAATTTAACACAAACCAAATACACGCTTAGCATGTCTGAAGTAGCGGTCAAGTATAACTTCTCAGTGACTGAAACGTTTCGTTGAATGAGAACCTGATCATTAAGTGTGAAGTTGCTCTATTAACTTTTAACTCGTTCTTCTGTCATTGTACATTAAATTTTAGCTTTCTGTTGATTTTTAAATCATGCAAATGTCTATTCTCTGGTTGAAAGTTAGGCGCTGTACAATCACCTTAACAATATTATCTCCTTGTCTGCATGGTAGTAAATAGATCATCTCTATAAAAAAAAAGTACTGATTTTAAATCTTACAACTAATCAATTATAAAACGGAATACAACTTAATCTATCGTGTGCGAGAACTTTATTTCTATCTTTGAATCTCAGTGTAGATGCAGTCAGCATGTGCGTTCTTTAACAATATTCACTTCCCACACAAACCTTTTCATTAAGAATGCAGAACTCAACGGGAAGTAACGTAAATGTTGTCACTAAGAAGACATCCATCTTTATTTTTCTGAGAAAATCAATCTTATCCCCTCTACTCAAACAATATTGGACATTGAGAATCTCTACATTTTGTTAAAAATCAGTTTGTATGAATTTAGAGTTGAATGCATAACCAGAATAATAATGAAAGCGTGATATAAAGAAATGAAAACCAATAAACAGGGAGATCTTTTTTCAATTTTGTATTTATCGACAGATATCTGTAACGAAAAAAAAAATGGTAATATAATGAAGCCATCTCATGACCATAAAGACTCCATAAACATCGTCAATAAGAGAAAATTGAAATCGAATGGAAACATCGTAAAGAATCGTAATCTTTCCACTGCCATCATACAAGGAACAAAGCACTTAGGTAAAATATGAAGAGGTAGACAGTGGGAAAATGTTTACAAAAATCACTGAATGTTTAGGAAAAATCATTCACAAAACCTCGGACATTGACATGCAACTGAGATATATGGAGGGAGCTGTTCAGATGCTTAACTCTTAAATGATATTAGGACTACACAAAGACATGGTATTGTTGGAACTGATGACGATGATTTATCGATAGACAAATCTAGAGAAAGAATGGTAGAAATATGATGAAGCCATAATTTCTTGATGTTAATATCTATTACTTTCAAGAATATCCAAAAGGCGTGAAAAGAAGAGTCTTCATCACAATATATTTCTAAAATCATTTTATATTTGATCATTGAACTATTGATGTTGGACTGAGAACTTTTCATAAATCTCTCGTGTTTATAAGATAAAAACACGGCTAATCTCTCAGTAAATTTTGGCACACGAATATACAGGGTCTCCATAAAGTCTCTTTACAATTGAAACATATTACACAACAATGGAACAGAGAAATATGTGGAAATTAATACCAAATGAGGAGCAGATATTGAAGTGTTCTTTTACTAATGTAATACACTTCTATATGGTCCCGATTATTTGCACGAAGCACATCAAGACGTTAATGAATATGGCTGCCACATCTAGTTTGGTGATTGGCTATATATTTAGAGATTCTTGATAAAATACAAAGAAGAATCTGCAAGTTTATTAGTCCTGACGTGATATCTCAGCATCAGTTAATTTCCCACTGCTGTAACGTAGATTTCCTGTGCCTTTTTTTATAAATGTTTTCAGATTCTGACGAGCTTTGGTACCTAGACTTTACGACATTAAGAACAGTACTGATTTGGTGGCCAGGTCTCATCATTTTATTGTAGAAATATCTTGTTGCAACCGTAAGTTCTATGCTAATAGTTTCTACTCTGACTCCTCCCTTATAGAACTTTCTTCTGGCTCCTGCTTTGCAGTCAATTTTGATTTTCAAAAATTTAAATATTAGCAAATTCCGGTATTCTTAATTCCTCTTAATAACGTTTTTGTTTTTGTTTTACTCATATTCATTAAAATCAGTCATCTCTTGGATCTTATTAGTTCTATTGCCTTGATTGGCGAGAAATAAAAAAATCCATCAGTCCTCTTCAATATCCTTTGAGGGATACATTTTGATATAATATAAGCGGCTAGTACTTATGGAATTTACTAAAATTACTTTAATATAACAAAGATTAATAACGAACAAAGGAATTTCCCAAATCATCAAAACAAAAACAAAGTTTGGTTTAAAAATCAGAATTCGAAAAACGAGCTTTTATTTAAGCCCTTCAACTGAAGAGTTATTTTTTAAAGTTGTTGATTCCACTTCTCTTCGCTCTATTCTAACGCTATATAACAAGACAATGTTACGTTCACTCGTAATGCAGTTGTTGTCGGCGAAAAATAGTGCGTGATTAAGAACCTCCCACATTTTCACGCACATCACTTAGACGCCCTGACGCAAAAGGTTGTTAATCACCCTATCATCACTGAGGATATTTATTCGTGAATAAAACAGAAAATGTGGCAAAAGGCTGAAATGGGGAAGGAGGAAGAGGTCGGTCTTCTGTCTTAACTTAAAAACTTAGCTAGCCACAAACGCTGACCCAATCATACTAACAATGTCCCTTACACCAAAACAACATATTCTTACATACCTTTCTCACCAATTCCACCATATTACCATAATGTCTCCAGGAAAATACAAACTATTCCCCATATGTACAATTTATCGTCGGTGGTGGGAGAGGAATAAAACAACAATTTAAAAAAATTAAAAAACTAGCCCCAGTGAATATTTACAATATGAAATAAAACTATTTACAAGAAACTAAACAAAATCATGTTAGTAATAAAAAAAAACTAAATGTGGCAGACACATCAGTTACCTGGACGAAATCAATGCGGGATTTAAAATAAAAACATTCATTCATCCCAAGCACTCACACAGACATGCACTCATTCAAACACAACAAATACGAAAAGACAAACACGTAACGAAAGTCGCCCTGCATCCACCAAATATCTAACATCACTGAACACCTAGCTAGGGAGGGGATGTGGAATTAAACTTAAAGAAAAATAGGGACAGAAATAAAAGGGGCCAATGTGCATACATACCCTAGCTAAGTTTATTAAAAAGGAATCTAAAGAATCAAAACTAAACCTAAGCTAATCTAATTTCGGGATGTGTGGCCCGTGTTCAACCCAGGAAAAGCACCCCATCATCACTGAGTGTACACAGTAGAATAATACAGTGTAACCCGGATATAAGAGAGTTGTCGGGACCGGAGAAGAAGTCTCTTATATCCGGGCTTCTCTCATATCCGGGTTTGGTCTATTTTGTTTTATTAACACAGGCTCTAATTTGGGACCAGAGAAAATCTCTCTTATATCCGGTTTTCTCTTATATCCGGTTTACACTGTATAATCACATAAATATTTCTATATGAGTTTTAATTTAATACTAAAGACAGAGGGGTTTGCACATTTTGCTCAGGTGGCCTCAGATTTGAGAGCGCTTAGATGAGTCAATTTTTAAAAGATAGCCTCAGTGCTGGCGCAAGATTTAGTTTCTCTCGTTTTAGACATTGCTTTAGAAAACAAAAATCGTAAAGATAGTTTTTTTTATTGCACAAAGAGAATTAACAGCAAAATATATTTCTTTTTTCCAGAAACATATATAAAACCCAGAGATAACGAAGACGAAGGAAACACAACTTAATTTTACCCATGACAAAAATTCCTATATTTTACATAGGAAAAAACGTTTTTCTTTATCTCATTTTTCATTTTCATACATCTTCTTACACCATGCAGTAAAAAGCAGAATGTTTCAATAACGTACATGAAATTGCTCTAATACAGGTGAACTCAAGAATAATAGGGAGAAAGCGGACAGGGAGGAGAGGTCGTCATTGCGTCGCAGGTTTGGGAGGGATATACACATGAATTAATAAAAACTGACATGAAATATTATTTGTTACATTTTTTCTCATTCGATTTCTTTTTTTACATAAATACACTTTAGGGTTCAGTAAAATATTTAACAGTTCGTTTGTGGATTGCAGTATGAGTGCTAGCGTTAGGGAATCCTTTTTTTCAGAGTGTCTATATTAGTAATACAAATAACATTAAAAAGAATTTTATTTACTAAACAAAATTATATTAATTATTTAAAAACATATTCTTTTTTTAAAATTTTTTGTTGCCTGTGTTGTTGCTGATTTTGCCAGAAGTCCAAACAAATTAAATTGCCGCAATTGTAATATAGTGATTTTCCAAGAATAGCTTAAATGTGGCACAAGGACAAAAGTAGGGGTCACCCAGTGAGGATCCATCTCAGTACTCAGTCGTAATTGTTTTAGCGAGACAAGCTTGCTAACCATTACACCGCCACGAGGTGGCCCAAAATGGTTTTCCATGCTTAGCTTAAATGTGGCACAAGACCGTAAGTAGGGGGCACCCAGTGAGTATCGAACTCACTAATCAGTCGTAATTGTTTTAGCGAGACAAGCTTGCTAACCATTGCACCGCCTTGAGGTGTCCCCCTTCAATGGTAATATATAGGATATATTGGGATCAGATATACATCGTAATCCCAGACAATGCTACGATAAAAACAAATTGAACTCGTTTATCAATCTAACATATCTCCCTTTGTTAAAGCTTCGTACTTGAAAAAAGAATATAATGTGCTGCAGAAAATTTATTCGATAATTTTTTTGTTTTCAGGACTTTCTATAGCCGAAGTAGCTGTGGTGTTTCCTGTACAAGATAACCTGACGACGCCTAATCCTCTCCAGACTTGTTTTAAATTCAGACTGTTTCTTTCTCCTACACCGGTTACCACCCAAGATTATAGTGATTTTCCAAGCGTAGCTTAGATGTGGCACAAGGCCGAAAGTATGGGGCACCAAGTGAGGATCGAACTCACTCGTAATTGTTTGAGCGAGACAAGCTTGCTAACCATTACACCACCCAAGATTATAGAGCATAATCTGTACTGCTATTTACCCATAGGTTCGGTTGTCGGGGTGGGGAGAAAAATGGATTTATACATTTCCCTGATTTATTACAAACGTATACTTAATACCGTAACTTTGTAAACCTATAATTGATACCAGATTGTAAATAATTCATAATTAAAGCTAGATTTATTAGATACCTATAATTAATACACGATTTTAATAAACCTATAAAACTAGTGGATTTTTTTTAGAAACCTATAACTTTTACCAGATTTTAATATATCTGCAATGAATGCCGGGTTTATCAGAAACCTTTAATTAAAACTGGATTTTTAAAATTTGTTATTAATAGCAGATTATTTTAATATTTTTTACCGAATATTTGTTTTTATTTCGATAATTAATATCGGATGTTTCGGAGGGCTTTACTGGTTTGAAATATTCTCGACTTAAAAGCTTTTCTTTCAAAATTTACATTGGTTTTATTTGAATATTCGGACAATCTTAGGGGAAAAGCCTCATACTTACTTCTTTCAACACAACAATTCTACAAATAAGAATTCATTTTAAATCTGATCCACTATGTGCTTACCTGGTTTGTTTCTTTTAGTAAAAAAAAGAACGTACCCATGGTACCTAACGTAATGTGTGCGTGTCTATTTTTAGTCAATCTTTTTACTTGTCTTGATTTTACTTACTAATGTCTCGTTTTCCAATTCAACTCATAATCTCATTTTGCATTTATATCCTGGTGAAAGCATTCTTCTTCAATGTACCAAGTCCCTTCAGGATGGTATCTATCATGGCTCTGCACAATTTCCTGTTTTTTGTAGAACTTTATAACTTTAGTCATTTACCATCACCCTCAAACCCTGCTCCGCATCCATTTGTTCAATCTCGCCAGGGGATTTGATTTACTTTGGCCTTCTTACATTCAATCTATCCTGTGCGTACAAAATTTTCCAAGTCATCTTTCCTCATTGTGTACCCCATAAAGTTTAACTGTCTCTTCCTGATGTTAAAGCATAAGTGTCTTTTTTGTTACCATTCTCCAGAGAACTCCGCCATTGGTCACATTTTTGGTCCAAGGTATTCTCAACATCCTATTGTGAAATAATATTTCTGTTGCTTAAATTGTCTTCTTAATCTCTTAGGAGATTGTCCAGAATTCACTACCATAAAGGAGGACTGATACTACATAACTGTTAGGTAGCCTTTTTGTTTCCAACGATATCTATACTTGACTTATGTCTGACCCTTTCCTCTTTAATTTGCCTACAGTCAACTGACGCTGAAAACACGTGTTCTCGTTCGCTCACAGGAGTTAAGCGGTTCGATCAGGGTCAGTGTTTCGATACGGGACCGCTTGGAATACCTGCTACTATAAGCAATCTGCTTCATTCCGAAATAGCTTTTGCATTTAAATAAGACACAATGGGGTGATAAGTCGTAAAAACCACAAATCGATCAATAAATCTCTCTTTCATTCCTTTCTCAAGAAGGACTAATTAAAGGTGTATCTTCCCCTCTTAGATCCTATTCACAAGTGCCACATGTTGTCGGCGTCATTATCTATGCCTATTCTTGAAGAAAGGATGCAGTAGAAATACACCCCAGAGATACCTCCCAGAAATATCTCCCACATAATGTTAAGAAATTAATGGTAATGGTTTTGTCCTCTAGCTAATATCATACTATTTTTGGGATGTCTTTCTGCCGCACCCTGTAAAAATGTCTTCTTCTCCCTCCTTGTTCTATTCTATTTTCCTAAGTAGGACGAATCGTTTGAGTCCTATTAAGTTTCTACATGTTACTTCTGTCTTTATTCGTCTATCAAAAGGATAATCTATCCTCGACATCATGAATAATTAATATTTTTCGCCCATAATTTACGGATTCTCTCACGAGGAAGAACAACTAAGCAGCTTTGCTTTTTATCTATTTAATTAGGAGTGCGTGTTATAAAAAGCTACAAAAACTCTTAAAAAATGCAGGTCGAAATGACTACTTACCGCAAACATAGGACAATTTGACACTAACATTCGGCGATTGCGACCCAATAAGGATGTCAAATACAATCATATGTACCTAACAATACGTACAAATGTAAAATATATTAAGAATGATCATAAAACTAAATTAGAATAATATTATTTTATGTTTAAACCATTGGTTTTAATAAAAGTAGAAATCGCTGGCCGCAATGAAATTGAAGAGGTACATACGATTTATAGGATTTAATTACCAAACAAATGATGCGTATTATGCGTGAATAGAAGTATTTTCACACACTTTCAGCACAATTTTAGGGGTGCTTATTATGGATGAAGGCGTATTAGACATGGGGAAATACTATAGTACGCTATCTACCGAGGCATTTGCGCTCTACCGTAAATATCGATGCCGTCATTAGTGATGGAACTTCCCAGGAACAGCAATGACTTGTTTACTGTTTGTTTTTTAAAATGACATCAAACCACTTTACAAATATTAAAATCACTACTTGATAATATTTTTACATTTTGTATATAAAAGAATTGTTAATGGTTTCTAATACCTAACCAGTTTACTGCCTTTACCGCTAACCTTAAGATATTTAATATTTCCAACAGTTGGCGAATGTCATACTATAGTAGAAAATGGACGGTAGATATAGTATAACCCAAACCCCTTATATTAAAATTGATGACTATCAGACCCCAACTTTCCTGTAAATCCTTATTCATTTTAAAGAACTAGGTGCCAATTCAGTTTAGAAAAAAAAATTGACGACACAGAGTCAACATGAGAAAGAGTAGTAGAAGAATTTTTCGTGATAATTTGCTAAATGACGTCATTCAGTCTTCTTTTAAAAATAAGAACCGTTCGTTCTGTCCTTAACTCGACTCGAACTCCAAAATCTACCTGTACGGGAAGTCACAGAAATTCATCGTCTTTTATGTACACCCAAAATAAATGTTGTTTTTTTTCTTTTCTTTATCAGCTCACGGCCAGCTTTTTCAAAGAGTTCGTTTTAAACAGTATTCAGCAGTCAGAAATAGAGAAACATTGTACGTAAAGGCTATGTTGAGTTGATCGATATACAACCGAGTTTTTTTGTATTTTAAGAATCATCAAAGAAGACATTTTTCTGAAATAAAGATTTCCTGGAAAACGTTAAAGATTTCCAAAAACAGATGAAGAAAAAGTATTTTTTTTGTCTTTTTGTAGTATATATTCTCAGCATAATGCGGACTTCCCTATTGCTATGACGGTACTAACAAAGAATCCGTAAAAGTATTTATTAGCCTTCATATTAAAATGACGCCTCAATTTGTACATCTCTGTGATCGATTTTTGAGAATAGTAACGGTGTGTCCTCAAGACCATTTTATCTTTCTTGTTTTTACAGTTTTGACCAGAATAAATAACCGTTTTACAGTACGAAAGTTAAAAGTTCACAACTCTGTCTAAACACAATTTCATTAATCTAATTAAGGAATATTACCTCAGTGAGTGAATCAGTTATATAAGAAAAAATGAACATAGATTAAGCTTCGCCAGGCGATTCTTTTGTAATAGGCTACAAAGAAACATTAACGTGAGAACAAGACATTCCTATAGATGTCTTGCATGGCGTTCGACTCGTACAGTAATTTATGAAATATCAACTATACAAAAGAGTTTTCACGGATCAATGTTTAAAATATCTGCAAGTGAATGTATCCCTTAGGTCGTAAATAAAACAATAATTCATCAAACCCTATTGATTGGTGATCGATTCACAAACATAGAGTTACCAAAGTACAAGAAAAATTGTTTGAAGACTTCGAACAGGAACAACACGAATGAATAACATAGGGAAATAATGACATTATAGTAATATATAAATAATTACCTAAGTAGTATAGCTAAGAGGACTATATAATTGTCCAAGCAGTAAGGGGAAGATAAACGAGATTACAGGTGATTAATATTACTGTGAGTCTAAGAACAATCAGCGGAAGCCTCATATAATCAAAATTTTACTTTACACCCTGCGCTAAACATAATGATTGCAAGAAACCGCCACGAGTGCTAGAAAGAGTGATGAAATGAATCAATCTGTTTTAATAGAAAGATGTTAGGAATTTCAAACTAAATGAACTAACTTTTCGATCAATGGATTCTCTAACGATTCCTATATGGAAACTGCTCATTTCACTATTTCCATTACGATTAGAAATGACAATATAAGCATTATTAAAACTTTGATACAAATAACTTTTATCCAGGCGTCATTTTTCTTCCGTCGGGTTAAAAACTGTAGTTAGGCAACAGAAAGACTGTCAGAAAGCATTTTCAATCTTCTACTCATTCGTATCATTTATAGTGATTTTCTAAGCCCGGCTTAGATGTGGCACGAGGCCGAAAGTATGGGGCACCCAGTGAGGATCGAACTCACTACTCAATCGTAATTGATCTAGCAAGACAAGCTTTCTAACCATTACACCACGCCGAGATGCCCAAATAATGATTTTCCAAGCATAGCTTAGATGTGGCACAAGGCCGAAAGTAGGGTGCACCTAGTGAGGATCGAACTCACTATTCGGTCGTAATCGTTTTTTTAGCGAGACAAGCTTGCTAACCACTACACCGCCTCGACGTGCCCAATTCGTATCATTTATATGGATACATATTAATAGAAAATAGTAATATTAGGTTGGTGCATTTTTGTAGGAGAGTTATTTCGTAATAGAAATTGCTGTTTTGATTTGTTTACATTTTTAATAAAAATGTAATTTTATTTTCAGGTTAGATGAATGCGTGTCGATAATCATAATCATTTAAAAATGTTATTGTTGAGTTGTTATTTCTTTTTCCTCATAAATATTGTTTAAAGTCGCCTGACAATTATACACCAGCCTAATATTTGGAATAGATTTTCTATAGCAAAACTAGATACAATAAAATATTGGAGCCAATTTTATTTATTAAAAGTAAAAAAAAAAAAAAAAAATGTTATTTATTATAACAATCATACCTAAATACGACCATGCATTACCGCATAGGAGGCTCTATGTAACAGTTAAGTTAGATTTTCCGTATAGGAGGACCTATGTAACAGTTAAGTAATATTTTCCGTATAGGAGGACCAATGTAACAGTTAAGTAATATTTTCCGTATAGGAGGACCAATGTAACAGTTAAGTAATATTTTCCGTATAGGAGGACCAATGTAACAGTTAATTAATATTTTCCGTATAGCAGGACCTATGTACCTGTTAAGTAATATTTTCCGTATAGGAGGACCCATGTAACAGTTAAGTAATATTTTCCACATAGGAGGACCTATGTAACAGTTAAGTAATATTTTCCGTATAGAAGGACCTATGTAACAGTTAAGTAATATTTTCCGTATAGGAGGACATATGTAACAATTAAGTAATATTTTCCGTATAGGAAGACCTATGTGTTAGTTAAGTATTTTTTTCCGTATAGGAGGACCTATGTAATAGTTAAGTAATATTTTCCGTATAGGAGGACCTATATAAATTTAAGTAATATTTTCCATATAGGAGGACCTATATAAATTTAAGTAATATTTTCCATATAGGAGGACCTATGTAACAGTTAAGTAATATTTTCCGTATAGGAGGACCTATGTAACAGTTAAGTAATATTTTCCGCTTAGGAGGACCTATGTAACAGTTAGGTAATATTTTCCGCATAGGAGGACCTATGTAACAGGTAATATTTTCCATATGGGAGGACCTATGTAACAGGTAATATTTTCCATATGGGAGGACCTATGTAACAGTTAAGTAATATTTTTGTTGTGTCTAATAAGATGTTTCTGTTTCGTAATAATTTGCTTATCGCTTGGAGAGTGTATTTCGCTATTGTAATGTGTCTGCGGATTTCGGTGAAGTATTCATCGATCTATGTTAAAACAATTCTAAGATACTTAATGTTTTGTATTGCTTGATTTATTATCTAGCAAACTGTGCGATTGAACGGCAGAAAAGGGGCAACGTGAGTCGTTAAATAGTTAAATGTTACACAGTGTAACAAAGACAGGAAATTTGTTGATCCATCAATGATAACGTCCTTCTTTTTTAGACAGTGTCATTTACTTTAATGTCTACTGCTGATATAAAATAAATTAAAGTACAGAAAGATGTTAATAACAAAAGCCTACAATATGCATATTATTCTTCTATGTCCGGTAGGCGATAACAGCTTTCTAATATTACCTATTCCTTGTTGTTCTTAATAAATTGCGTCTTTTTTTGTTATTTCTCATAAAACCTGTCATGCCATGCATTTTATTCAAACTCATTCAGTATTTTATGGGTAGTTTTCCTCTGCTCTCTTTCCCTTAATCTGTTCCGTTAGTATCATCTATTCCAAGCACCTCTTCTTCATTATGTGACCCAGGAATTTCAACTATTTTTCCAGATATTAAGTATAAGCTTCCTTTTTGTTTCAGTTTTCTCTACAAATTTCTTTGCTTAACTGATTGATCCATGTTATTCTCAACATGCTTCTGTAGACTCACATTCATGGCCATATCGAAGGAGGGACACCTCGTCAGAGTTCAGTACTCTTTTGTCTGATTATTAAGAAGTCTTTCCGTCTCTTAATACATAGTTTAACATTTGGAATTAATCTTAGACTATCCCAAACTCTTCTGTTAGAACACTTCCCAGATATTTATATTTTTTTTACTAATCAGATTTTGTTATTGCCGATTTTTAATTGGCATATTAGGCTCAACTGGGCGTCAAGATTTTTTTTCTGTTTCTTTAATATCTCCTATATTCCGTATAACAAATATTTATCAATATAGCAACAAATTCCTTTAAGAAATATGTTATAACACGCCCGAAAAATAAGGAATTGTTAGCTCATGTAGATAAAAATATTAATCATTTTTTTTAATAAAATAAGAAGTCAATTACAGTGTAACCCGGATATAAGATACCCGGATATAAGAGAAACCCAGATATAAGATAGATTTTCTCTGGTCCCAAATTAGAGCCTGTGTTAATGTATATATAATAGACCAAACCTGCATATAAGAGAAATCCGGATATAAGGGACTTCTCCGGTCCCGACAACTCTCTTATATCCGGGTTACACTGTAGTAATAAAATAGTCAAATGATTAAATATCCATGGATTATTGTGATTAAAGGGGTAAATTTCCTGATGTAATGGAATGACATGTTACCCTATAAGTAAATACATTATAAGTAGTAAATACTTATAAGTATCTGTAAGTCAGCGGACTACAGAGACTAGAAGGGGTCTATTCCAGCTAGACGGTCCAACTGTCTGTCTTCTAGCAGAGAGGAATCCAGACGAGGCTCGTTCGCGAAGGTAGACTAACCCTGAACTCGTTTATACAGGTTCGAAAGGGAATATATTTGGCCGAGCTCAGAAGACCCACGTAAAACTCAGCACAAGGTTAGTAGATATTGATAAGATGGGGCTGTTCCAGCAAGACGGTCGAACTCTCTGCCTTCGGGCAGAGAGGAACCCGGATGAGGCTATTCCGAAGGGCAGAGTCTCGTTCGGGGAGATAGACCAACCTGATCCCATTTATGCAGGTTCTACGGGGATGTTTTGGCCGAGTCTACGGGCTCAGATGACTCACGTTAAACTCGGCCTTGTGCCATATCTACCCTCGTGGGAGGGGGGCTAGTAAATATTGACCAGAAGAGATCTGTTACTCAGCTTTTAGCTGTTGTCTAACTCTCTGCATTTGGGCAGAGAGGGATCCGTACGAGATTTTGCCGAAGAGCTGAGTCTCGTCCGGGGCGGTAGACAGTCCCGGACCCGTTTATGCGTGGTTTACGGGGAATTTTGGGTGGAGCCTACAGGATCACCTCACTTTAAATTCGGCCTAGTGCCACATCCTACCCCGTGGGGAGGTTGATAAATATTACTAGATGTGACCTGTTACTCAGCTCTTACCTGTTGAACTCTCTGCTTTCGGGCCGAGAGGAACCCGTTACAGGCTTTGCTGGAGAGCTGAGTTCATTCAGTAGTCTCTGAGTTAATCAATTCTACTTGCTTTCCATAACTATCCTCTGTAGGAGGTTCTGTAGCTTTCTCTCCGTGTATACTATCAATACTGTTTATATCTACATCTTTTATATTGCTTAAATTGTATCCGCCAATAATGAATTCTAGTAGTATATCTAATTCTAACAGAACTGCCTCGCTCTTTAGGTCGAATATGTTCGGTTATTAGACATATACTTCTTGCACACTTCTTTCTATTTTTTTACATATTTGCTGTACTCATAACAGTGTAAAATCAATTGTTAAGTATATATTGTATAATGTCATTGAAGATGTATTTCTCTGTTAAATAAATTTGCCGTGCTTGTAGGAATCTTTATCCTAGAAAGTATATCTTACTGATAATCTTTTATACTTTATACATATACAAATACTTTCATTTTTAACGACGAACGGCCTCTTTTTTCTTTTCCATTTTATTTTATTTAATTGCAAAAATAATTTAGAATGCTTTTCGTATGTAAGATCGTTTGAAAATCCAAATGTATTTGACATCTTTAAGAGTGAATTTCTCTTCTTCTGCAGGACGTTGGTGATCACGTCTATCGACAATTTTCTCCCTTTTATAGCTCTTAATAAATTTTGTTTTTTCGTTATCTCACCTAAACCTTGCTCCCACATCTATTTACTCAAGCTCGTTAGGTAGGATTTTTTCCATGCCGCTGTAGCCTTCAGTCTGTTCTGCAAGTATCAAATTTTCCAAGGACGTTTTTCTCATTATGTCCCGTATGAATTTCAATTGTCTCTTTCTGTGTCCCCTTTATTTTCCATTTTCTCTAAAAATTCATTTTTTCACACATGTCCCGTCCATGCTATTCTAAACATCCTTCTGTAGAGCCACATTTCTCTTGCTTCAATTATCTTCTTCATCCGTGAGTTGATTGATCAGCATTCACTGCCATTCTGCGTTTAATTCTTTTTCGTTTTTTCGAATAACTATCGTATTTGTTTGATTGCTCTATTCAGAGGTGACCAAACCCTGACACGCGAGCCAAATGCAGCCCTTTGACATTTAATATGCTGGTCGTGAAAATATGTTGGCCGAGTTATTTTTTTAATTAGAATTAATATAAAAGGGGAATAAGAAAAAATTTAAGCTTTATAATTATTTGCAGGCTATAAATTAAGACCCTAATTGGGCAAAATGTAAGTTTAATATTTATGGTTAGTAAAAAATATTTAATAATTTAAATCCTAATAGTAATGCTAGATCTGAGTAGAGCATTGTTGTTTAGTGCTGAGGGAAGATATGTGAGACTACCCACCTCTGCAACTCGTTGCACAAAGATATAGACCCCACGTCGTAGAATTTCTGTGCGGCGGATCGAGCGAGAGGCAGGCTCACAGGTAAAAGAAAAACACAACTACAAACTTGGGTAGGACGAAAAGAGGAGGGAAGGCGTGTGACCATTTTGTGGATGATAACTCTGGGCTGATTCTCGGCTGTCGGAAAAATATATATATCTTAACTAACAATGTCCGGCTGCTAATGGGTCGCTCTTCGATGTTACGTGCTCCGGCCTAAATCAACCTTCCTCGAACCTAACTAAGTCTAACTAACTCCGTGGCCCAAGGCGCTCCCGTATATATGCAGAATCCTCTTTCAGCATTTCCGGACAAGAGACACCCACGAATAAACCCATAACATTTTCATGACCATTTCTCCCTTTGAAGAAAGTGAACATAAAAATATTTCTTAGCCTAGCTAACTCCGATTCAGGGACATTAAATTCAGACCCTTTTAAGTTTTGACCAGATCCGGTCTTTTTCCTATCTTTCCATGTTTTTATCTAGATTCCTAATCTAATCATTTGGTCTTGAAGTTTGATGCCCAGGTCAAATCTAACTAATCTTCTCGCACATATGTGTGCGCGCGCACGCACACACTGATGTGGGGGTGTATATATACACACACACAGATGTGCGGGCGCACACACACAAACGCGTGCGCATATATCCAACACATAGTGTCACAGATATGGTGTCAGACAAAAGAAATTTCCGGCCAGCAAGGGTTACAGAAGTATGTCAGAAGACTGAGGGCTTGAGTAGGGGAGGGCACTTATGTCATGTATAATAATGCAGTAAAACAAAAGATATTCGGATACAGGTTTTCTTTAAACGTGTCTGTTAATTTTGTGAAGGAAGATGGCCGTCTAAAATTGTGAAAAAGGAAAATTCTTCTTTCTATATGCCGTTTCCTTTCAGGACTTAGGAGATCACATGCTCTCCATCTCCCTCTATCCATTGCAGCTCTCAAGAAGTTCCTTCCCTCTCTCACCTCCGGCAGACTACGTTCTGTCATCCACTTGCTTAAGTCCGCTAGGTATGTTATGCGGTGCTTTCCCTTGTCTCTCTTTCCCTGTATTCGACCCGTGAGGATTAGATTCTCCAGATCACACTTCCTTATTATGTGTCCCAGGAACTTTAGCTGCCTCTTCCTGATTTTAATGAAGATGAAAACAGATATTTTAAGCCAGAGTAAAGAGGAAGATTTTGCGTTCAGCTTTAAAGGAGGTAAACTTTTGTACCTTATCTGCCATGCGTCACATCTGTAATTTTTTCATGTCTTACGGCTCTCAAACATTCTGAATGCTATCGTATGTGGTTCTTACATTGAACAATTTTCGCCTGTTCTGTTATAGACTACTCACAAACTACAAATCGATTCACAAAGTTTTGGTGCCTATCCGCTAGCCCGTATTGACGGCAAATAATAAAACCAAACAACGTTTAGCTCCCTGGATCTCAAAAAGCGCCTATCGATACGTAGAAATAAACCCGAAAGACTGCTTTTGAAGCATGCGGACAATTGTACCAATTTCGCTGAATTCCACTTGGGATAACAAACTATGTGATCAGCTTCCAAAGTGTCACTGATAAAAAAATAACTGACGAAGAACTACAAAGCATTTACGTTTAATTAGATAACGTAACTGTATGCGATCGTGAAAAACTGACCATGGTCACAAACCAAGTGTTTTATAGCCATTGTTGAAAAATAAAACCTTACACTAAGCAATCATAAATGTTCCTACGGAGTACACATCAATGACCTGCTAGAACCCTAGACCTAGTTGGTATACTTGGATACAAGTTTCGTTTAAAGCTGCCTGTGATAATTTTGTCAAGGAAGATGGCCTCCTCAAATTGTAAGAAAGGAAAATATGAAGACGAAAACAGAAATTTTAAGCCAGAAGGTAAGGAAGATTTTGCGTTCAACGTTAAAGGAGGTAAACCTTTGTGCTTTATCTGCTATGTGTCACATCTGCAAATTTTGTTAATATCTTGCGGCCTTCAAACATATGAACTTTATCGTATGTGGTTCTTACACTAAGCAAGTTTGGCCACACCTGGCTCTATATTATAAGAATTAGAATGTTTTTCTCTCTTTTTCTTTAATACCTCTATATACGATATAACAAATATTTATCAATATCGCAACAGATTCCTTTAAGCAATACGTTACAAACACGACCAAACGAATAATAGATCGTTATCTCATCTAGATAGAAATATTAATCATATTTTTAAAAAAATAAGGAGTCAGCTAGTAATTAAGGAGGCATATGATTAAATATCCTTAGATTATTGTGATTAAAGGAGTAAATTTTCTTTAGAATAATAGTAATAGAATAACCTGTCACCCTCATCTACCTTCCTATAAGTATCTGTAAGTCAACGGACTACACAGACTAACGGAACCCAGACGGGGCTTTGCCGAAGGGCAGACTCTCGTTTGGTGAGGTAGACCTAACCGATCCCGTTTATGCGGGGTCGCCGGGAAATCTTTGCCGAGCCCACGGGCTCGGATATGCACGGTCTCGGATACTCTTGTGTCACATTTGACCGCGTGGGGCGGTTGGCAAATATACTAGCTGGGATCTGTTCCAGCTGTGTTGGTCAAACTCCGAGCAGAGAGGATCCGCAGACGAGGCTATGTCGTAGGGCAGTCTCGTCTCGGTAAACCGCTACCCGACCCCGTTTTATGTGGGGTCAATGGGGGATTTTTGGCTGAGCCTACGGGCTCAGATACCCCACATTAAACTAGACCCTGTGCCACATCTGACCGCTTGGGGAGGTAAGTAAATATACTAGCTGGGATCTGTTACTCAGCTAGTTGTTGTCGAACTCTCTGCCTTCGGGCAGAGAGGAACCTGGGTGAGGCTTTGCCGAAGGGCAGTCTCTCGTCCGGGGAAGTAGACAGACCCGAACCCGTTTACGCGGGCTTAGGGGAAATCTTTGGCCGAGTCTATGGGCTCAGATTTCACCACATTAAATTCGGCCCTGTGCCGCATCCTACCTCGTGGGAAATATTTCTTGCTGGGATCTGTTGAGTACGACTAAGACTTACGCGAGTACTCCGTGCCTTCCAATAGTAGCACTCACTACTGGATTGACTTGCGACGATCATAGCTGTTACCTTTATTCTTATTGTATTGTATTTTACAATACTTATTTTATCCAGTGTGTTTTTCACCTATATTTTCCTATTAGCACGGAATATAAAATTTGGTTATGAAGTTATATATAAAGAAATGTGATATGCAACGTGGACAATTAGTAATCACCGGTGAGAGATAGCTGAAAGAGAAAGACACGTTTGAATATATGATCCTGCGATGTCGTCTTGCATTTAATGAAAAATATGAATTAATCAATGCCACGTTCTTAATTATTATTGGTTGGTTGATTTTGTTTAGCGTCATATCAACATTTCTATAGCTTATTTAATGCCGACATCTAAACATTTCGTACGTAAATTTATGCATTCATCTACAGATATTGTGTACATTATTATATACTTTCAGAGTAAAGGTATATTTTTTAAATATGTATTTTGTAGATCATGAAATTTATTTCTTGTAATTTTACTATAAACATATATTTTTATATTTTTTAATGTTCCATTAATTGCCATATTGCTATAAATATCTATTGTTAGTCATTCTCTTATAAAAATGTGCTGTTGATTCTTGTTTAATGTTCAGTATGTTCTCATAGCTGCTCCGCTAACAGTGCTACCGCCCCGGGTCAGGTTAAATTGGGGGACAACAGCAATTAAGTGGTTTTTCCATGCCCATCAAAACTTCCAATCCTCCGATCAAATGTCTTGCTGCCGGGTGTAGTTTATCATCATGCCCAGGACAATACTTATTCTACATTGATTTAAACCATTGTTTTTCCAAAATATTGGATTAATAGTAAGGTATCTCCATTTCTTATATTTTTAATCATTTTAACCCAAGCAAAGTAATATAGCAACTAAGACGCAATAGTTTACTGACCGTAAAAGAATATAAGAACAAGAAATATATTATTAATGAGAAAAAGCAATAAAAGCAAATGAATTAAGGAAACAGAAGATAAGGATTGACATCGCTTTTAAATGATTGAAGATCAAGTTTGACCGAAAAGCAGGAAGCCGGAAGAGATTTCCACCAGCGAGAATGGAGAGTGAAGAAACTCCTAGCATAGAACTTACGGTACAGTAAGTTCAACGGTAAGATGAATAGATATAGCTGCCAATGAAGCATCGAGCTTAAATCCGTAACTAGCAAATAGGAAAGCACATGAGAACAAGTCCCATTAAAATATTTATAGAAATGGGACAGGGAGGTTACGCTACGGCGATGGAAAGGTGACTGAAGCCTAGATGCCAGGTCAGGATGGATACCATTGCAGATTCATTTTATTTCATTTTATCAAGGAAGTGACTATTTTTATTTTATTTTAGTCATTCTATTTACTTTATTTTTATCGAGAATGTAACTGAAACCTAGATACCAAGTCTTGATCGATAACATTGCAAATTCGTTTTATTTTATTTTTTACCAAGAGTCTCTACATATATACACCAAATTATATATATATATATATATATATATATATATATATATATATATATATATATATATCACTTGGTTTAAATTCGGATATATTTTTAAATATAGGGCCGCAAATTCAATACTACCTATCTGCCTATGATTCCGAGATGTATTTTAATTATTTATATTATTTGCATTTTTCGCACTATTGTCCTCATCCTTATTTCTATATTCACAACGTTTCAGTCGTTGTACCCTCCGGCCTTCCTCAGATGTTTAAAATTTCTAACTGAACCCATTATTTCTTACAACGGGTTAGATTGTTCTAGTTACACGTGCCATGCATCTTCAGGATGTCTAAATTATCTCTTTTTAACTCAGTTCTCCAAGTCTTTTTGTTTACCACAGCAGTAACCAGGTATTAAATTCACAACTCTTTTGGGTCAAGTCACTGAATGCCAACCAACGTTGTTGTCTACAATGCTATGTATCCTTGAAACTAGTAATTAACCCCGGTTCAGTTCGAAATTTCAATCACCTGAACGCCGGAGCGTACAACGGCCGAAGCGTCGTGAATATGGAAATAAGGATGAGGACAACAGTCCGAATAATTTAAATAATATAAATCTTTAGTAGTTGTTGATGATGTCGTTTTAGTATCATGTGTGTATTCGCAGAGTGAAGGAGCCAACCTTGCGCCTTACCAATTTTGAATTAAAATATATTTTATTTTACTGTAGTTACATAGATGTTGTAGGAGGGTTATTCATAAATCTGGCATGGACTTTTGTGCAATTATGAACGAATATGAACTTGGTTCGCCGATTTCTCTTTAGGTACTGATAAGGCTACACCACGCCACATCAACATATAGTTTGCCTCATATTCATTGATTGGGATAATGTTTATGTGATAATTCTCGTCATTTTACATCGAATCATTTCTTACTCCATTTTGCTCATTCATAAAGTCTAGTCGTTTTCATGTTAATATTTCTTACAGTGTAACCCGGATATAAGAGAAACCGGATATAAGAGCGATTTTATCTGGTCCCAAATTAGAGCCTATGTTAATAAAACAAAATAGACCAAACCCGGATATAAGAGAAACCCGGATATAAGAGAAATCCGATTATAAGAGACTTCGTCTCCGGTCCCGACAACTCTCTTATATCCGGATTACACTGTATTCTCTTTTTGTTTTCTATCTTTGGCAAACGGCAAGTGGCCCAACGAATATGCCCGGTCTTTGTGAACTGCTTCGCTCTCTAGCACACAAGTGACTTACCTCACAGAAAATGCAAAGGGTTAATACCGATTTCGTTTTTCGTAGAGTCAGCAATTTAGGAAGTCAATGTAAGTTTTTCAGGAAAGCAATTCTTTTTTTCTTAACGTCCGGTTTAGACGGAGTCGACGTCGGTCGAATTATGACTTCACCTTTTTTTTTTTTCTTTCTATGTGCATATTTATTTTTATTTAACTTCTTTGATTGCTTTGTTTTACTTAAGCATTTTCTAGTCCTGAGTTTGAATCCTTGCACCATTTCCATTTCCCTACCGTATACAGTCGTTTTCTCTCTTCAATGATTGAAGGTGTCTTCGAACGAGTGAAATGTGTAGGTGTTACCCAGGATCATTCTTTGAACAACGCCGACTGACGCTTTAGAATTTCAAACAAAGAACTTTAGATGACAACGGTAACCACATCAGTTGTGGACGTTCGACACCAGAAGTAAGTAAAATGAACAGCAAATGTAACGTGAAGGTAAATTAATGACATAGTCAAGAAATTGGCGCGCAACACTGCTTCAGCTTTACGACTATAACACGTCGAAACGCTGGTTCACGTACGATCACCGAATTTAAGCAACTGGTTAAGACCTAAATAGTTGACCGCTTGGGAATTCCAGTAGCTGTAAGCTTGGATCTGTGAGTGGTGCAAAGGATAACGGCTCGAAATTGGAGAGTAGAGTTCTAATTCCTGTCGTGTTAGTAATATTCACTTACGGGCAAATGCCCTTGGAAACGACATGAATCTACCTCTTCCCCCAGCTATGGGTTAATCTGTAGGACATGAATCGTTAAATAATTATTATTGTTCAAAAATTCCTTACAATCAAAAATTAAAAAAAAATTTTGAAAGCCGTAAATAAATAAATCAATCAGGAAAAAAAAACACTACTTCAAAGCAAAGGTGAGGAAGGGATCCCACAGCAAAGTTGGAAAAAGCAATAATTGTTACTGGAAACTGATTTTAATAGAAAGATTTTATAACATTTAACCAAAAGCAGCATTTGCTGATTGGTTAATTGAATGATGAATGTTTCTTTATAAGGAAACAGTTAATATTATCATAACCATTAGTTTCCTTCACTTTTCTTATCTGTTTTAAAATTGATAAATTTATGTTGAATTTTTGGTGCTCTTTCAAAGATTTAGATGATATCAGCATGGCAGCGGATTTCTCATGTGATCGAGCTCTAACGGCTCAATGGGGCAAATGTCACGTAGCTTTCAATACCTTCAAAAATCTATTCGCTCTATCATCAACGAACAAACTCTGGATTCCTTCTTGTTGAACGATTTCACTCTCAATGATGATCTTAGCCTAAAGTCGAACTCATATATACGTTCCATTACAAAAGATCCCCCAGAAATCAACTGACTTCGGATGTGCTCTGTCTTCACAAATCTCAGATGCAGCTAAAAATGAAATATTACTACCATGAATGGCCTAGAGCTACCCAATCATTACGCTCCAGCCTTTAGAGAGTTCTCATTAATCTACCCGGCTTGGCGAGCGAAGAATTATATCCCACACTACAACCTCTTTTGCGCAGACGAAACGGCGCAAGTCTACGGCTCCTCGATCAATTGTTCCATGTTAACCCTAGAACACTAACAATGGGTATATAGTACCCAGCGCAAATTTTCATATTTTTAATTACAATTTTCAGTACCTGATTTTCTTAACTAAATAATATTTTTCAGTTCCTATTAATATTAACTCAAAGTAAAAAGTTTTGAAGTTCCTCCATGTAAAATATTTCAAATAAAGATTTATATTTTAAATTTTTTTTGATATTTTCGAAATCGGGTATGATATACCCATGTTTACTAGTGGTGTAACTTTAATTGATGGTTAGTCCTCTAGTTTTTTTTGGGGGGGGTTAAGCTTTTCACCCCAAGCAAGGCTGGAAGCCACTAGCACGCAAGGGGTTACAGAACATTTGGAGGAAGAGCAGACAGAAGTGGTAAAGGAGAGGATGTGGAGAAAGATAGTGGATCGATCAAGGCAAGGGGGTTACAGAAGATTTGGAGCGGGAGCAGATAGGAATGAAAGGGGAAAGGATGTGGAGAAGGGAAGTAGATAGATCAAGGCAACTGGAGATATCGATTGACGTTACACTTAAATAGTTGGAGATTATATTTGTCAGGGAAACAGGAATAAAGAGATAGTTCCACAGGTGAGGTGTGCGAGACATGAAGCTATTGGAGTAGAAGAGACGTCTACATCTAACAGTTTCAACTGTGAAGGGGTGGGAACGGGATGCCAGCCTCGTAGGACGCTTAAATTCATGAGGCCTGGGAACCAGCGAAAGCAGCTCATCGGAGCAATTACCGTGAAAGTATTTGTAAAAAAGACGGCACGTCTGTGAGGGAGCGACTGCAGACGAGATGACAGATCAGGGCCAATTACATTGCATATCCGTCTCTGGATCTTATCGAGAACCCTGAGGCAAACAGCAGGGGCTCCAGACCATATATGGCAGCAATACTCCATGCAAAGGCGAATGGTTGATTTATAGATTTGGAGGATGGATTCCGCGAAGAAAAATTTCCTGGCCCGGCACAGTGAGCCAACTTTCCTTACGAGTTACATTCCTTAATCTAAACAATTCAAACATGTACAGCAAGGACATTATGTCAGGTACACAATATTAAATCATTCATCTCCCCTATTTGTGATACAGAAGTTTCACGTAAAGTGTTATTTCAGCATGCATTGCTGATAAATAAAATCCTTACCGCTGCATGTCAACCGTCATCTGTTTTATATATTTTCTCAAAATGCACCGTTAACATATCCTCTACAGCCATACAAAAACTTCAGCCAGTAACACTGTTTTGATGGAATATTAGGCCTTGTAGTGAGGAAATATTTAGAAAATAAACTAAGCTTAACTTAATAGTTTACTCAAAGTTTCATCTTGTAATTCGAGGTGAATTATTATTATACTAAGTGTTGTCCGGATTATTTATGTCACAACGTTTCGGCCGAGCCATTATTGGCTTTTGCTCAGTTGTTTTGTCTATATGGAACATAAGTGTTCTTCTCGGTTACTTTGTTACGAATATGAATCACACCATAACAAAGAAAAAGACGAGAAAGTTTTGCTGGAAATAGAAATATAAAATCATTTTATTAATGTGTTTTTACAAGTAATTTTTTATCAACATTTATGTGTGTTAATGTTCCTTGTATGTAGTTATTTCTTGTGAAAATAAACGTGACTTATTCGTCTGTATGTGTGAAAAATAGGCAAGGGAGAAAGTGAGGAGGAAAGTGTAAGTGCCACGTATCTTGGTGAGGAAGAGGGTAAATATCACGAAGGTTGGTGAGAAAGTGTATAAATGTCACGTAGCTTGAAGAGGAAGAGTGCAAGGGTCACGTAACTCAGTGAGGAAGACGGATGAATGCGTAACGAAATCACTGTTAAATCGCGGTGTCGTGAATCTATTGGAGAATGTTGCCGCTCCTTCTTCTTACTGGAGTGTCAGTTCTAGACGCTTTTTCTTAAATACTCTTCAGAGGGATCACGAAGCATGCTTCCTTGTGATTGTTGTTGTCAGCGAGAACGCGCAACATTGGTTAAATATTTATTTTCACTGGAGTAATTAACGAGAATGATGCCTGACATTTTTATGTCATTTGCTGTCTTGGTGTTTATTTCTGTATTCGCTCCTGAATGGTCTGGTATTTTTCCGCTTTTACTTTTGAAACTGGAAGAAAGAAACTTAGAGCAAATGTCGAACCAAAACATTATGCCAGTTATTCCAGTATCTTAGTCACTTATAGCAAAGGTGAAGGACACGCATTAATCAGTTAGCAGGAGATTCAATCTGTATATTAAACGTTTATATGCCGAGGCATTCATTACTGAAAAGTAGATTATCCCAGAGTCTCTCCATCTGACGCCAACTTAATACACACTGACAATCAAGCAGCTAAAGGCTTGTATCATTCCAAAAAAAATCTGTATTTAACGTATATAGAAATGCTTTAATGAACTGAGTAAAACTTTTTTTTAAAAAAGACCTTGTTCACGTAAAAGGCAGCTGTGTTTCAATATATTTCGAGAAAATGCTTTTAATCAAATTCCTAAACACCGGAAATTGTCTTTCCATCTTCCTGCAAGCGCGATATTTCACAGCTGGAAAATCGGGCGAAAATTTAAAATCTTACAAAATACATATTGTTACGAAAAAAGCATAGGATCAAGAATGAATTACTTGGTTGCATTCACAATTATAATACATGAGATCAAACTCCACGATTCAGACCATCTTTTAACACGATTAATATTTAATCAAATCATCCCCCTTATATTTACTCTTTGTTTATTCCTAAAACCCTTTTAAATACATGTATGTGCTGTCGTCCAAAACATTATCAGTGCATAACACAGAGTCAAGAGTCTTGTTGATAGATAATTTGATCTAAACATCATACATTCAAGATGTCTGTATCCGATTTACATTTTGCTTTTAGTAATGTTTTGGCTCGTTACTCTATCTTATTTTCTTGTGTATAATGCAACATGCGTTTAATACGGAACCGTGTTTCCGAAGTTAAAAACAGCGTATAAATGACATCTCTGTGTACAATACGACTATATAGTATATCCATCTCTACGTAATTTCGTTTAGAAAAAATCGTTCCATATTAGAACATTAAAATTTAATTGTCGAAGATATATTTCATTAAATATTTAATTTCTCACAATATAAAAACAAGAAATGAACCAGATGTTTAGCCATTCACCAAATTTCAGTTTCAAAACTTATTTTTGAATTTTTGGGGGCTAACTGAGTGTATCTGTCTATATTTCTGAGATGAGGTATTATGTACATTATTTACATTATTCGGGCTATTGTCCTCATCTTTGTCGCCATATTTATTACAACGTTTCGGCCGTTGTACGCTCCGGCCTTCTTCAGGTGGTTGGAATGTCGAACTGAACCCTTTATTTCGCTCACTGGTGTAGATTGTTCTATTTCCATGTACCATGTTAAACGGAACTAGAACAGTCTACCCCAGTGAGCGAAATAAACGTTGTAATAAATATGGCGACAAATATGGGGACAATAGTCCGAATAATGTAACTGAGTGTATTTGCAATAATTATATTTTAAATAAGAATTAGTTTTCTAAGATGACTGTATTTTTTCATAATACAACTCCGCTTTGGATCCTGGTTATATTATATATTTCCAATAAACCCAGTGCAAAATTTAAACGTTAATAATTTTATCAAGTCTTAGTTGGTTGAAAACGTATTCATTAAATTTTGGCGATATTGAAAGCAGTCAAACTATATGGATTTTAACATTACAATCCTTGTATAAAAGAGTTTTCCCTGTGAAGAAAAAAACATTTATCAAATGTCGGTCAGAATTAGTAGGTTGTTGAACAAGACGACTTATGTCTTGTAATATCGATACACATTAAATATTAATAAGCAATTTAATATAATTTATATCAGAGTAAAAAAAGTGAAATTTTAAACTGCATCATGGCTTGACCGAAATATTAACATAGTTAATATAAATATCAATTTTTGATGAAATTTAAATAGTATTAAAAGATCTTTCGAAAAAATGTGCATTCATTATAATACTGAAAGTGGCTTACGGACGTATTATGTCGAAACACCGGTTCCTTTACCATCATGAATAAACGATTTTTTAACTTTTAATTTATATAATGAAATGTTGAATCTATTATTACTTGATTCTATAATAACATCTGAGAACGTTTATTTTTTGATTAACTTCTGAAGTAAATTTAAGAGTTTCTTTTCAAATGTAGTTATAGGATTTCTGATTTTTTATCTACATAAAACAAAATATCGTCTATATACCGAACGCATATTTTAAGTTTTATATCGTTTTCAAGTAATCTTTTTTTTTGGGGGGGGACCCTGTATTTGTTAGTGAAGCATAGTTCGAGTGAATTACCACTACTAACAACGTTAGTTTGTGTTGTAGTGTCCTCCCTCTAATGAGTCTATTGTGGACTCTTCCACTTACTATAAAATTAGTAGGAAAGTAAGCCTCGGGGGAACGGTGCCATAGCCTGTTCAGCTGTCAAATTCTCTGCCTCTGCAGAGAGGAACCCGGACGAGGCCTTACCGAAAGGCAGAGTTGCGTCGGGGGAGGTAGGCAGGCCCTGAACCCGTTTATACGGGTTCGAAGGCAATATTTTTGGCCGAGACTACGGGCTCGTAGAACCCACAATAAACAGGCCTTGTACCACATACGACCCACGTGGGTGGCCGTTAAATATAACAGTGCCACAGCCCGTTCGGCTGTCAAACTCACCGCATTGGCGTAGAGGGACCCGGACGAAGCTTTACCCGCACTTCTTGATTGTACGGGGGTCATTCAATAAATAAGGTGAATGTCTCGGTATAAGTTCTTCTAATACAGATAGAAGCTTACTCTTTTTTATTTCTTTTTTGTTTTACTTCTTTTTCACATGGATTTAAATTCTTTTGTAGATTAAAAAAAAAACTTTGAGAGTTTTGGCGATTAACAAAGATGGCCGACCAAGAAGCATGCTCTAGGATTGAACAGCGGTTGGTGAAGGGTGCAAACCAGTTGTAATTCATAGGAGAATGTCAACTGTGCATGGTGCCACATGTTTGAGCCAAAAATATCTACAAGTGGGCTAAATTGTTTAAAGAAGGACGGAACAATGTTGAGGATGAAGACAGGCCTGGGAGGCCTACAGAAGTGAGGTCTCCTGCGGTGATCGAATCAGTCAATGACCTCATTCAGTCTGACAGAAGGGTGACAGTGGATGACATTGCAAGGACTTTGAGCTTATCTGTTGGGATCATCAGTCAGAAGGAATCATCTTGCATCATGAAAACACAAGGTCTCACACAGCAGCCCAAACGGTGCAGACCATCAACGTGCTGGGTTGGGAACTGCTCCCTCATCCCCCTTACAGCCCAGAACTTGCCCCTTCAGACTTTCAACTGTTTGGTCCCTTGAAACCGTTCACGAGAGGCACGAAGTTTAAAAGTGACGATGAAGTCAAAAGTGTTGTGAGCGACTGGCTGAGACATCAGTCCACAGATTTTTACGCTGAGGGAATACGGAAGCTTGTGCACAGATGGGAAAAGTGCGTGAGAGTGCTGGGAGACTACATTGAAAGAAAAAGTAAGCTTCTATCTGTATTAGAAGTCCTTATACCGAAATATTTACCTTATTTATTGAATGACCCTCGTACATCTCCTATCCGACTCCATAATTTCCAGCCAACTTTAATCTGCAAAATTTTAAATACAATTTCCTCTTGGTTATTAAATTTTCATTCTACTCATTATTAATGTTTTTGTTTCTAATTTTTCCACACCCTGTAACCAATTGTGTCTTTGTGGCTTTAATGCCTTGAATTGGGTGATACCAATTAAACAAATTCTAAAAGTACATATGTTTTAGCATAATCAGCTCTTCTGATGACAATTTAAGAATTGATATTATTATTACTATTATTATCTGTTGTGAGACCGATACTTTCCTACATCATGGACTCTCCCAGTACTATATTATTATGTGAATGGTAGTATCATGGGAGTAGCACCAGTAATGCGCAGCCGCGTACGATACCAATATCAGACACAACTGGATAGTAAGCTCTGATTACTCTTACACTATTCTTTGTAACTTTTCTGTTTAATATATCTTTCTTACCTCTAACCCGTGTTCTGTGTTTTCCTCCTGTGGCCCCTACTTCGGGTCCACATTATTATTATTATTATTATTATTATTATTATTATTATTATTATTATTATTATTTTGCGGCAGTTTAATTTTTTTCTTTGTTACGTAACAGTTGTAATTATTACGATGAGTATAATTTTTAAGCCCACTTTCTTAAGGAGATGTATTAGGTTTGGATGTAATTTTATTAATTTAACAGTTTTGAAGTTGAGATAGTGACTGGTTTAGAATTTTAATTTCTGTTTTCTTTGCGAGGAGGTCAAATTTGGTTTGGAGATGGCAATTTGGTGCAAGATTTTGGTATTTCCTCAGGTCATCTGATTTATTTATGGCCATCTAACCTCATATATGCAGCGTGATATTAGTAAAAGAAATAAGTGTTTGATATAAAGCACTCAACTAGGCTAAGATAGCTTAGCAGTTGCAATAAATGAAACAGTGCGAACGCGCCAAATTAGAGTTAACAGTTTTCTAAAAAAGAAATAAGCTTTGTAAACTTGCGCCCAGTCGTACTCCATGATGTTTATAATGATTAGCTGTATACTTTTCTACTCATATTATATTGCTGGCATTAATGCTTGGTTTGAAATTATTGTGTGGTGATCCTACAAATTAAAAAAAGGCCTGAGGTTTTCCTGTAGCATGAATGATTTTCATACGATATAACAAAGTTTTTCCTTGTTTCCTTTTTATTAAATTTATCTAAATAACAAAACCACTCGTATCCGAGGATGCCCGCCTATCAGGACGGCTATCTAATCCCTTTTGCAGACGCATGCTCAATCACATTTATCTATATCTGTAGTTTATACCGCAACTATGCTGAGCGGACCTTAGTTTCTGTGGAAGTGCTCGTTGTCTAGCGTGATCAGAACTCTGAACAAGGCTAGCACAGTCAAACCCTCGGCCACAAAGACATGTGATTTCGTGCTCAAACGGCTCCCAAGGGTTCTGTCTACAAGGCGCAGGTCAACTCGTGGTATGTTTTACAGGCGATGGACGCTGGATCGCCTCCTCTAGACTGATAGAAGTCACGTACCTGACAATTTGACCATGGTGAGATTCGAACCCGTGTCTCATGGTCTGAAAACGAACGTTCTAACCATGTACCTGTTGTCTTGTTTACAATATAAAATATTATTAATATTTTGCTATATACATTTAACAATATGTAAGAAGACTTTCAAATATGTTCGTATTAAATCCTATTCTTGATATCACTGTTATGCAAGCAGTTACTTTAGAAAGTTCTGTCTGTCAATAGCACAAAGAACGAGATCAAATCCATTCAGGATAAATCAAATTTCGGCTAAAAGAAAAACTTTCGAAAATGAGCCGATATACACTGCCAATATAATTCATTGAATATGAATATAAAATATTCCGGTCATTAATTTATTCCTAATCGATCTGCGGTACAGCCATTATTAGCGCTGAAGGCTGCTCAACTTACAGGAAGGCAATTTGGAGAAAAAGCATTTCGTCGTCGATCTCTGGATGCAGATCAACACGCAGAGTACGCAATAAACAGCCGCAAAATCATCCATCACGTTTAGGTCGAACTAATTCCAGATTTGGACAAAGATCGTGTGAAACTGTCATGGCGAATGATTTATGGCAATGGAAGACAGGGAGAGGTAAAGAAAGACTGTATGCGAATAAATAAACTCGTGTCTAGCTGGCATGAAGGAGATGTTAGATACGGAAAGCGTGACTCCGTTTTCCCCACACACACTGTCTGCATTCGCGGCCTCACAGCATCTTTCCTGTTATTTAATCCTAGCTACTGCTTGCTCAACGTGTAACCACCGCGTTCATTTGATTGCATTCCCCACTCCCACAAGTAAAAATAAATAACAGATGAATGATGAACTGTTTCGCTTGGCTGATTTGGAAAACGGTATTACCATCGAAGGAGGTTTTCTTCCAAAGAGAAATTATTCAAAGCTTCGCCAACATCTTATCGATAGCACGAACTGATAAAATATTTATATCACACAGGTATTCCTTAATCAGGCTGCTTTAAATACCTTTTACATAAGTATACATAAGAAATTCGGTGTTACTGTTTATTCATATTCCATCTACATTGTAAATTTTGGTAATATCACCTTAGACATAACGTATAAATGCACTCGCTTGTATTGACATCTCTATCATTTATTTTGTGCGGATAGGTATGTATTATTCTGTGTCGTGTTTATATTATTAAATGACAAATATTTCCTAATGTGGCGGCTAATAATTTCGTTTTATTTCTTATGGTAATTTGAACCGTACAATTCAACATAACGTACAAGTTGACCTCAAGTTTTTTAGCCCCAAATTCTGGATCAGTCTTATACATGCTGTATGGGTTGAAACCCAAACATACGTTAGCCTACCAGGTTATCAGTTGTTCGACGCGAATTGTGCTGTAGCTTCAATTGAATGCAGTATTTGTGTTACTATTTTATTATTTCATATTCATTCCTGTGTTAATATGCCAAATAGGTTCATATCTAATCAGCGAAATATTTTTAATAAGAAATTATGGAAACCATTTCTGACAACTTCGATCATTTACAGTAGCTTTTTTAATTGTTTTGATGTTTTCATCTTTGGTAGATCGACATTAGGAATTTAATCACAGTACTTGATTGGTAGCTATACCTCATCATATTACAGCTGTAATTGTTGGATTTAGCCATAAGTTATATGCTAACAGTTTCTTTTATCGGGCTTCTCGCTAGAGGAACTCACTTCCAGCTATTAGCTTCCCATTCTAATTTGACCGCCAAATATTTGAATGCAATATCAATCGATTTACTTAGTCTTCTCACTTCTAGTTCTCTTTTTGTTCACTGTATTCACTTTTTTTATCATATTCATTCACACACTTGCTTGAGGTGAAATTACTACAAAAATGTAAGTTGCCTAAAAATGAAAGTAATTATCATTAATGCAACGATATCTAAATTTAAAAAAAAAGTAATTTCCATGTGGATATTTCTTATTTCGTAGCCTTTGGTTTTCTAAATGATTTCCTATAAGGTAAGATTGTGCTTTGCCGTTGAATATTCGACTTTAAAATTTTGATGTAACTTAGCTGATCAAATTTGTCTCGCTTGGATATGTCACTAAATCAACTATTAAAAGAAATCTTTATTTTGTAGTACCAAATAGTATTTTATATTTTTTGTAATAGGTCCGAAGAATGACAAAGATGAGCACTTCGAAAATAACATAATTGAAAAATTGAATATTTTTATACAATAAAGTAGATATAAAAGCGTGTTGATCCTAAACCAACACCTGTGACTTAAAACAGACTAAAGAGAGATTAAAGTGTCGTAGTGATCTTTCTCCCTCTGTCCGAGATTATTACCCGCTCTCTGTGTCCATGGCAATTACTCTCTCTTTCCCTGTGTCTATTACGCTCTCTCTCTCTCTCTCTCTCTCTCTTTCCCTATTTCTCTATCCCCATGTGGCAATTAACTTCTCTCACTGTGTGGCAAGCTAAAAGCAGCCAGGCGAAATCCCGTGGAGTTTAAAAGGATTAACTCCCAGTGTAGATGTTAAAATTAATTATGCACGTCGAGTCACCTGACTCGATATTCAAAATTGCGCGGTAACAAAACGTGACAAGTTAGTTGGGCCAACGAAACTCGATGAGATCGGAACTTCCAAAAAATCACCATACGAATGGATTCACATAAATATAGAGAACAGAATCCGTGCCCAACTGACACAAACTCTCAGTTAAGAGATCACTTGTATGACCAAATGTGCCTACACAAAATTCAGTGTTGTCAGTGATGATCAACACGCTAAAGATCATTTCTAAAAAGAGAGGAATCAACCTTATACAAAAGAAGCATAGAAGGAGAAATTGCTACCGCTCATATTTGAATACTGTCAACGGAAGAGAAAAGACAAAACCTTGAAAATATAAAAGTTGCTTCCACGTGAAAATAACACTTTAAATATATAATAAGAAAAGACAGGAAAAGGGAAAAGGAAAAAATATAACAATGAGATACAGATAAAAAAGAAAGAAAATAAAGGGAAAAAGAATTATTTGATTTCAATTAACAGAAAAAGCTAGGTGTTTTTTTCGTAGTCATACAGTCCACAAGGCATACATTTTTACATACAGATATTCTTTGTTTCAAATTGATTTACGTTCAGGTATTTTTGTGTCAAATTGTTTTATGCATGATTAACATTTCGTTGAGCCATACTTTTGTGTTTGTAGTTTGTCTCGTTTGTTTTTGACCCTATGAGAGAAAATTACATTATCGTAGTGTAACCAATATCATATCCTTGGCATCTGATCCACTTTATTATTCTTTTCTTATTTACGTTGTGGCTCTCGCGGGTCAGAACATAAATTGGGAGCTCGTATACGGAATGTTTTCACAGCGAGAATCCCTGCGGAAACCGATAGCGACAGGCCACAGGGTAAAATGTTAACCGTAGAAGCTTTCTTCTCGGAACTGTCCGTGGACCAGTTAAATAAGCTAAGAAAACATGACGTACTATATTAAAGGGATTCATTTAGAGATGGATATCAGGAAGGCAAAGAGGAAGTCGATTCTGGTTAGGACGATAGCGGAGCACATGGTAGATAATAATATATTTGAGGGAGAAATATTAAGTCAGTTATCTATCGATGTACAAGAAATGTCCCAATTAGAAAAAACCAGGATAGCCGCTAGAGCGGAAATTGAATGGGCATGGATAGAGCAGGGGTTAGATTTAGGGTTTGGTTTGGTTTATTTTGTTTTACGGCATATCGATCTCAAAGGGGTTATTTCATGCCGACAAAATTTCATTGTTGGTAATATTTTTTACAAAAGTCTATTTCTGGTAATATCTTTCCTTCAAAAATCTATTTCTGGTAAGAATTTTCCTTCACTGGTAATATTTTTTTCAAAAAATGAACTTCTGGTAATATTTGTTTTTCAAAAATGTATTGTTGGTAATTATTTTTTACAAAGTATTTCTGTTATTGAAACCTATTTTTACATATACATAGAGTTTGGGAGTTAACTATTTTCCCATAGCTGGGACCCTAACGTTGGCTACCACCCCGTGTCAGGGTGTACATGGGAATATCAGCAATTAAGAGCTATTTCCTCGCTCCTGAAAACTTCCTGATCAGAGGCCTTGTTGCTGGACGTAGTTTATCGTCTCACTCAGGACGCGGTTGTAGTTTATCGTCTTACCCAGCACGCGAATGTAGTTTACCGTCTTACCCAGCACGCAAATGTAGTTTGTCGCCTTACCCAGGACGCGGATGTAGTTTATCTTCTGACCCAGGACGGTAGATTTATGGAGTTGGAGATAAACATGCAGAGTAATTAGGCAAGGCAGAAAGATTCCAACCTGGCTAAACATGTTGTACCGACCAATTCCAATTTACTTACAAATACTTGGTCAATTTTGTTGCAAATCGTCTCATGCGGGAAAGCTTAGAAGACATACGCAACTCTTTCAGTAGCGGATAGAGGATAAAATCAGCCAATTTAAAAAAATTGTGAACTTCTTCCGGGGGGGATAGCGCCAAAGTTTCAGGAACTATAGAAAGATAGAGGCTCAAACATATGTCAAGTTTTTGAGACCAAAATAAACCTATTTCGACAGGTGGAATATAGCGAGAAATATCGAAAACGATTACAAAAAATTGAAGCATTTATCGAAGAGTTTAGAAAGACGAGGGCATAAAGACACATAAATGACAGTAAAGCAGAAACCGCTTATAAATTAACAGTGTTAGCTGAGACCAACAAAAGGAGGACAACTAAACCTAGTTATCTATATAAACAAGGAACTGACACGCCCAGTATTTTGAGAAAAATGAATTATGAAAGAGGGGGAAGTAACCCCCACCCTAAAGGCTGGAAGCTACAACTAACGAACAACCCACCGACAGATGATAATTGGAACTACTATTCGTTCATTACTTGCCCAATTTTCTCAATCTGGGATCTGAGGCGGTTTCCACATTAGTTTCATATTATGCTGACAACTGCTCTTGGCAATTCTATTGGCAGGACACTTAGAAATGAACAAGACTTGCGAAAGAATTACAAATCATTATTACTGTCCCGTAGATAAGAATGCTGTGGTTAAATTTTTAAAAAATATCTCGTATATGCTAGATGGCGGAAAGTGGAATGATAAAATTACCAGATGCACCTCTACACCCTATTCCGGTCTTTGAAGAATAATTTAGCCAGGTAATCGTGGAATTTGTGACTCCACTATCCAGGACCAAATCAGGTAATAAATTTTTTCTGACCATCACACATGCATCATCCAGGTTCCCTGAGGTCTTTTCCGCTACGGAATATTTCGGCCGAAATTTTAGTAAATGCTCTTTATAAAGGTTTCTTTATAAAGGCTTGTTTACCGAAGGTAATACAAACGGACCAATTTTTATGTGAAAGCTGTTTCAGCAAGTTGGCAAGCAACTGGGCATAAAAGCGAACACAGGGTGAGATATGGAGAGGTTTCACTCCACCCTAAATAACCTGATCCACACCTATTGCTTAGAACACCAGAGTTGTCCGAGGGAATCCCATTCTTAATGTTCGCAGTCCGCGAAACGGTGCAAGAATCCCTGAGATATAGACCGTTTGAACTTCTGTTTAGACACACTCGGTACGCGGCTGATTGCAATTGATAAAAGGAAAGTGGTTACAAGATGACCCAAGCAGAGAGCTTTTCACTGGATTATGTAGAGGGATTTAAAAAGCAAATATCCGATGACGGTAGCAACTTAGAAGTGTTCACAACAAAATGAATGGGTGCTACGATATGAAAACAGTGGGTCGAAAATTTGAGAGAGTTGATAAAATTCTGATGGTAGTACCTATGAGTAACCACCCACTTAAACTTCGATTTCAGGGCCCATACATAATCAAGAGAAAGTTGAATGATCTCAACTATATCGTGAAAAAATAATCGTAAAAAGAGAACTAAAAAATGTCACTAAATATGATTAAAACTTACTTCAAAAGAACGGATGATAAAGATATATATTATGAATATTATTATATTCATAATATATATTATTATGAGAATAATATATATTATTATATATTATGAAATTTATTATGAATATTATGAGGATAGATATCCTAGAAAGAAAAGAGATTTCTTTGTAGATCAGGTATTCTACAATAGCAAAAAAAAAAAAATGCCACGCGCTTTTATCTAGCTTATGAGATTTCTGAAAAGATATGTGGCAGCATCGAAGTCACCTAGGGTTATTTATACGGACCGAAACCATTTAATTTTTATCAATGAAATGGAAAACAAAAATAGATGACTTGTAGCGTGGAGCCGAGAATTACAGGAGTTTAATTTACAAATTCAACATATTTTAGGCATCGAGAATAGCTGCGCTGGCCCCTTATGTCTGACTGCAAAACGTCCTGCAGAAAAATTACCCTTTTTCTCCGTTGAGTGAGGACGTGTGACGATCCTATGCCGAAAGGGTCTGAATTAAAACTCACTAAAACCAGTGGTTTAAGTTGACAAAGGGAACTTTCACTCTATATCTGTGACTATTACCCTCTCTCTCTGTCCGTGTCAATTACCCCCTCTCTCTCTCTCTCTCTCTCTCTCTCTGTGACAATTACCCTTCTTCTCTCTCTGACAAATACGATTGCTTTCTCATTCTCTATCGTCTCTCTCTCTCTCTTTCTCTCTCCTTCTCTATCGTCACTCTCTCTGTAGCAAGATAAACAGCCAGGCGAAAGCCCCTGGAGTCTAAAAGGATTGACACCCACCAACCATGTCGCGGGGATGGTGAATATAACTATGCACGTGGAGACAATTGACACGATACACAAAATTGCGCGCGAAAGAAATGAGACAGGTTAGTTGGGGAAATGAAAGTCGATGAGATCGGAGCATTCATGAAATCGTGACGCAAATGGATTAATTCACGCAACTCACACATGCTCCCAGTTGAGAGAACAATTGTGTGATCAAATGGGCCTACACAAAATTCAGTAGATTCAGTGACGATCGACATGATAAAGATCCTTTCCTGAATGGAAAAGAATCAATCTTATGCAAAAGAAGCTTAGAAGGAGAACAGACCACCGCTCGTGGTTGAATAATGTCAATTAAAAGAGAAAAGACGGATCTAGGTAAATTGCTCGAAATCAATGTCTCGACAGTAAATTGCCCGAAATCAATAGCTCGAAAAATAATTGCTCGAACTACCAATTGCTCAAAAGGCAGATTGCTCGAAGTAATTTAGAATGTCGAAGCGCCACGTAAACTGCGCCGTCACAAGACACAACAACGGAGCTGGATATAAAAGGAGCCACGACACTCAACTTTAGCAGTCCTGATTTTTTTTTCTATATTTGTTTTCTATTTCTATTTCAGTCATTTTGGAGATCTCGAACCCTAGTGATGGACATAACTTTTGTTGAGAGCGAAAAAGGAAAGAAGTTGTGTTTGGATGGATATCTATATATTAAGGACAAAACAGTGAACAATAAGATTTCCTGGAAATGTACAAAAAAGGAAATGCTTAGCACGTGTTTTTTTTTTAACCACAGGTTTCGAGCAAACTGCCTTTCGAGAAACAAAAATAGGACCTGCTGTATAAATGTACTCGTTCTTTAATTTTAACTGTTCATTTAACAACAATAAAGTTGTATTATTTTATCTTATATTAAATATTTGAAACAATGTAGTTTTATTTTTTTTTTAACCACAGGTTTCGAGCAAACTGCCTTTCGAGCAATTGATAGTTCGTGAAATTATTTTTCGATCAATTTACCGTCGAGCAATTGATTTCGAGCAATTTACCGGATACGAGAAACGACAAAACGCTGAAAATATAAAAGTTACTTCCACGAGAAAATAAGACGTTAGATACTATATAAACAAAGAAAAGAACGGAAAAAGGAAAAAGATAAGGGAGAAATATATAACTAGAGAAAAAGAAAAAAAATGAGAAAGAAATGATAAAAATATATTTGAATTTAATCAACTGAAAAACCTTGGTGGTATTTTATATATTTTACATTCAGATATTCTTTGTTTCAAATTGCTTTATGTATGATTAAAATTTCGTTCGACTTTACCTTTGTGTTTTTGATTTGTCTCTGTTGGGTTTATTATCCACTTGTTTTTTACCCCATGAGAGAAAATTACACTATTTAGTGGAACCAAGGTAATATCTTTGGCAACTGATCCACTTCTTTTTTTTAGTTTTGTTTTATTTTCTTATTTATGTTTCGGCTTTAACATGTCATAAAAAACATACACAAACATACACACATATAAGACTATTGCAATGCTTCGTGACAGATATTCATTGCTAAAATAAAATGACCACAACATGACACGTCGATTGTACTGTTGCCAATGTTTGTTGTGTTCAAGATTGAAACCTTCCATCGTTCAGTTGCGTGTCTGACTCCGTTGAATGTTGGCTTTTTGTCCACAAATAAATGCCTGAAAATGGCGGATGAAAAGTTACACTTCCAAGCTATTATGGTCTATGACCTTCAGAATGGAGTGAAAACGCGGAATTGAAAAAAAAAAACAACATTCAGAATTTTTTATATGTTGGATCCTGCTCCAGCTCTTCGGATATTAAAAGAAAATGGTTTGGCAGATTTTACCTAAACGATCAACCACGCTCCAGGCGACTTTCCTACATCAATGAAGAGACTCTGCTTGCCGTCGTGAAAAATAAACCGAAAATTTCGACAGAAAAGATTGCTAAGTATTTGAAAATCGGTATCTCATATGTCTTTCGACATTTGAAGCGATTTTTAGGTTCTAGAAAAAAACGAGCAATTTCGGCAATACAAAAATGTGTAATCCCCCCCTCACGACCACATCGCAAGACCGCATGTTGCAAAAAAGACCTTGCAGAAGCTTAAAGAGTAGAAATGGGAAATTTACGAGCATCCACCATTATTCTACCGACTTGGATCCTTCGGATTTATATTTATTAGTCTCTATAGAATAATTTAAATGAAAAAAACATTTAACTCTGTACAGTTAATAGAAACTACTTCACAAATTACTTTCAACAAAAATACGAAGTTTCCGCTAAAATGTCATCAACAAGCTTGTGGAACGATAAGAAATGGTTGTTAAAATCAATGAAGAATATGTACTTGTTAAATAAATGTTATTGTATGTAAAATTTATTTTTTAATTTTCTAATAGGGAACGAAATTTTTCAATAATCTATCTATCTACCTACACATAAACACACGAAAACACACACACTCACACACACACGCACACACACACACATATACATATATATATATATATATATATATATATATATATATATATATATATATATATAAACGATAAACAAAAACTAAAAATTCTTGAAGCTATATACATAAAAAAGTTGAAACCTAACCTGAACAAAATAAACTATGAAATCTCCACAAATACCCTTAAATGCCTATAATTGATAACAGAAGCAATTGGTTTATACCAACGGCTTTCCATACTCAATACTCATCGAATTCACTCTCGCGTGGTCATGTGTGACGTCATGAGATGTGGTGCGATTTTCGCTTTCAGCGTCTTATATGCACGTGTTTATCATTGCTTCGAAATCATCCATGTAAACAAAAACAGACTGTCATCAATTCCTTGTTCGTGTATTGCTTAAATATATTGTTTAATTGTCATCTTTGATAATGGCTTATGTAAACCGAAAGCTTAGATTGGATTAAAAAAATATGTATCAATATTGTGATTTTCTTTCTTCGTTTAATGATAATGTTATTAAGCTTATCACACGATATGAAAAGAATTTACATAAAATAAATAGACAACACTTGTCTATATTATTTAATGAAACACGTATGAATATATATATATATATCTATATATATATATATATATATATATATATATGTCTATATTTCTGAGATGAGGTATTATGTACAGTATTTACATTAGTCGGACTATTGTCCTCATATGGCGACAAAGATGAGGACAATAGTCCGACTAATGTAAATACTATATATATATATATATATATATATATATATATATATATATATATATATATATATGTCTGAGGACTGTCTTTGTGTGTATATGCTATTTATGCACGTACACATTTCATCAAATCATTTCAATAAAATTGTACACACATTTTGCAAATAGGTCATGATCATATTTTTCAATTTTCACGCCCTCCAAGTTTGACAAAAAGATCAATAAAACTGGATTTCGGTACGACGTTTTGCAAAAACCAGGCGAAATTATAGGCAGACATGATTTTTACGTGAGGAGCTGATGTTTTTGAAACTAATGCCAAACATGGCTCATATTACGAGGTTTATGTAGAATGGTTGATAGTTTTCCTGCAAAATTGGCTTCGCATAAAAAAATGCAAAAAACTGTGAAAAACTAGGGTTTTCGTAGTATTAAAAAAAATTGAATAACTTCCTCATTTTTATCCGATTTTCTTTAAACATGTCGCGAAAATTCGCCATCATGCAAAAAATAAGATTTTTGTCAATCTCGCTTCCCCGCTAACATAAAAAGACGACAAAAATGTTCTAAAATCCCATTTTTCAGGCATAAATCCCTGGTCTTTCATCGTATGCTTTCCAAAATTTGCCATGTATATTACATATGACACACAATTTGCCTTGCGTGAAAGTTTGGGTTAGATTATTTCCGTTATGTGGACGAAATCTGCGAAAACCAAGCCCCAAAATCGGCTTTGCCATTTAGCCAATAGTTTCTTTATATGATCCCATAATATATTGTTATTCAAACATTTGATTCAAAGATTATTTGAGAAATATTATTGGAGCTTTAAAAGGGAAAAATCCCAAAGAACTTCTTATTAAGCTCAGATATACAGTAAATGTGTGAAGAAATGGGGGGGGGTGCAGTTGAATAAAGCTCTGACGCTTAATCTCAGTTATTGTGTGATTATCAGATTTATGAACAGTGCTATACCATTTGAAAGTTATTACAGCCATAGGATATTTACTGAATATTTAAAACATTGAAACAATTTAACACCAACCAACGACCACACAAGGATGATTTTATAGATGAAGTTTCTTTATTAAGTATAATCAAATACTTGCGTAGGACATACCGTAACAATGATGAGCGGGGAGTATTAGTATACCAACGGATTGTGCATGCAAGCGAGGACGCAGATAGACATTTCTAGACAGTGGGTACGGTTATACAATCGCAGCCATGTACACCCGGGCAAAGCCGGGTAACTGGGCAATTGTGTATATATATATATATATATATATATATATATATATATATATATACAGACACACATATTTAGTTTATGAAGAACTATTTAATCCGTATGGGCAGACCCAAGGAGGATAAAATCCAGAGAGCTCAATGTAAATCCAGAGCTAATAATTTAAATAAAAGCAGACCACTTTAAGGTTCCATGTAATAAATTATTTCACGACAGCCCTTTTAAAGGACTGCGGTTCATCAGACTTTACTTCCAAAGGTTGAAACGAAAAGTGAAAAGAAATTTACACATTTTTGACGGGCAGTATTAAGCATATGTAAATTAACGAAGTGAGGAAGTGAGTGGGGACAGACATGAGGGAGTTAGTGTAAGTTAATATTTCTATACTTTCATACTTAATATTACTTGAGGAGGTCCAGACATTGACACATTTAATCGTTTAACTTAACGGAAGTTATATATTGATATAGAAGGGGGAGAGGAGAAAAATGACCTAAAAAGAAAATGAGAGGAGGAAGTCATGAGAGAAGATGTCACTAACTTTCTTTGGACAGAACAGGCTCGAAATAGACGCTGTCGTTTTGCTTTACTATGAAAGTTTTATTTTAGGGGTTCATAAATATTATAATGTTTGATATAAATTTGAATGTTTAAACAGTCTACAAGGAATTTAATTTGATGTTTGTTAGCGATTTAAATTTTATTTAAAAATTTATTACAAAACTTTTGGGGATTAAAATTCATAGAATGTACATTAAAAGAATCAAATTTTATTTTAAAATATAAGGTTACTTCTAGATGTAATTGATTATTAAGGTGACATCTCTATCATTTTATTCATGCATTTAATGCGTGACTGTTTTTAGATGGGTAATTTCTTTTACTAAAGTTTAGTTTTTAAGTTAATATGGAGTAATAATTGAAGGTAATATTAGAGATCTTGCTCTGGCATATATTATACACACACCCATGCAAGTACTGCGCGACTCTTCGACAGAATTGAGTCACTGTCAGTCATTGTGTGTTTATCCGAATCTAAAAATAAACACGCTAAAATTCACCCTCATCCCGTACCGTACTGACGGCTTAGTGGGAGAAGTTCGGACTGATGCAAATCCAGTCGGGTTTCGATCCTAGCTAGAGGCAACCGGACGTCTAGCCACATTGATGAGCTGCGAAACAGTCTGTCTGTGGATGACAAAAATATATATATATTTATATATATAATGCATATTCAGTATATATATATATATATATATACATATATATATATAATGCATATTCAGTATATATATATATATATAATAATATATATATATATATATAATGCATATTCAGTATATATATATATATATATAATAATATATATATATATATATATATATATATAATGCATATTCAGTATATATATATATATAATGCATATTCAGTATATATATATATATATATATATATATATATAATGCATATTCAATATATATATATATATATATATATATATATATATATATATATATATATATATATATATAAATACTAATACAAGGGATGTTAAAAAGTTTAAAAAAAAAAAATTAAAACTACGGAAAAAGTTAATTTTCTCCATCAAGACATTTATTTCTGCAGTTCACTACTACCAGGAAGCAGAAATAGTTTTCTCCTGAAGATGACCGAAACTAGTCGAGGGATCTCAATGAAATAATAATAATAAAAACTAATGAATATTAATCTACAACCCAATGTGTCTGAAGATTTTAATTTTTTTATCATTGTTATTGTTTAATATATATATATATATATATATATATATATATATATATATATATATATATATATATATATATATATATATATATACTGAAGTCGCTGCTTAATATTCCCGCTCTCGTTACTTCCAGGACGAAAAAGGAGGCATCTAGCATTTATA
>OZ038486.1:25133513-25156013 GCA_964036315.1 Acanthosepion esculentum
GAAATGACGAAGATGAAACTGTTATGGCGTCTGCGCCTTTGACACGGTGAAGAGGGAAATGGAAGAATATGTGCGTAATATTAATTTGATCTTATCAGAGACGAGGATATCAGCATACTTATGCAAGCCCAAAAAACTATCCGATATCATAATGGTTATTTGTGGACCAAAAAAGATGGGGACGTTCGAGTCTGCGGAAGATTTTAAACTAGTCGACATACTACTATTATGGAGACTCAGGTATCCTTTTGATAGTGAGAACATTGGCCTCTACGGAGAGGGCGGAGTTATTCTTTTATGCAGCAGTAAGCTACAGCAAACTGCCCAGCTTCAGAAACAGCTAATCAAATTCTTTAAAGATCACTGTCATAATATCACCACTATCACCAACGCCAAGATGATCAACTTTGTTGACACTACTTTCGAACTATCCAGAGAAGAGCACATGCCTTATAATAACGAAATTTCATGGTGGATTAATGGATAGCGGCTTGGGATGTGGAATCGGACAGCCGAGTTCGAATTCTAGTCAAATCCATTATATTCACTTATGTGCTAATATCCTTCTGGAGAGATATGAATCCTCTTCTTCTCCCCCCCCCCAGATATGGATAAATGGCAGGACAGACCGGATTCTGTAGAACTAGATTGTAGCTGGTCTACCGTAGAAAGAAATGGCAACCTACTGTGGGGAAAAATAGGCCTCGTCAGTCATGTATCGAAAGATACATAATCACCTAAACGTGTATCCCGTATGACACATAACTGGCAAACATATATACATTAGTAAAGAATATAACCACCCAACTATTATCCTTAATAACCTGCACAAATCTGTGCAACATAGGCTCTCTAATATCTCCATTAATAAATACATCTTTGACGAATACAAAACCAAATATGTTGATGCACTAAATAAAATCATGCACAATATTGAACTAGAGTACGCCCCAAACACTATCATGAATAAGAATAGTAAATGTAGAAATAGTAAAGGCAACATAATTTTGTTCAAACCCACATTTTAACAGTAATGTCAGGAGCAACATCGGTAGAATCTTTCTTAAACTAATATACAAACACTTTAGTTATGACGCCTTACTCAAAAACATCTTCAACATGAACAACATTAAGCTTAGTTACAGCTGCACTAGAAACATTAACCAATATATAAACCAGCTTAATAATATAATCCTTAACAAATACTTAAGCAACGCTAAAAAGAAGAGTAGCTATGATGATCAAAAATGCAATTGCTGTAAAGGTTCCGTTTGCCCTATAAATGGTAAATGCATGTATAAAGATGTATTTACCTGATGTGTCTGATGCAAGACTATGTAGAAGGCTTGCATCAGGCACAATGACAAAATTAAATTTTATTTTGGGTCGACTGAAAATAATGGGAAAAAACGTTTCTGTCATCACAAAATAATCATTAACAACAAAAAGTACCCAAATGCTACATCACTCTGGAAGTTACACTGGGGTATCAAAACAGCTACACAACTGTTGTAAATTGGGAATTCGTCGGTAAAATTAAGCCATCTTCTCGCAAGGAGGAACTATGCAACTTTTGTTTACGAGAGAAAAATACATCTTCAAAAATATTTATATTTTAAATCTACTTAATAAGCGGAATGAGTTTATGTCTAGTTGTACAGATAGACAAATATATCTCCTAAAACACTGTAATCTTGGATAAATTCATTTTCGACTTAATTTACTTTTGGGCTTGCACTGATTTGAAGCTACATACTTTGACCCTACAAACTTTCACTCACAGGGATACCGAAATGCGTCTCCCGTTCACATTTTAAATTTCAAATGTGCTTCAATTTTTTTTATTTTTTTAAATGTCATCCTGTAATGTTAAACATAAGTTGTCTTGTGAACAGAGTCGGATTTAGACTATAAGAGATAATAAAATTTGATATCATTTCCTAACTCATATTTGCCTCTTCTCATATATATATATATATATATATATATATATATATATATATATATGATGACTTTTCGGTGTAAAACATGAAATATTTCAACGGAAAACCTGTGACGCGTTTCGTCCTTCAGGATTTTCTCGGAAACACGAAACTTGTCACAAGTTTCTCCAATTTGCCATACATTTTACACCATATATATATATATATATATATATATATATATATATATATATATAGTTGGCCACATGTATATTAGGATGGCTTAGCCTATCTCTATTGCAGACCCTCGCTCAGGCACATTTGTATTTGTTCAAACCTCACAGAGCCCACCTCTGGTTTATACTACAACTTACTGTGTAGACCTTAGCTACATTTTCTGAGAGAGGGCGCGTTATCAAGACTGACCAAGTATCTGAACAACAACAACACACTGAAAACCTCGGTCACGATGACTTGTAACTTCGTGCTAGCACACCTCTCGATAGCTTCTGTGTTCATTCTACCCAATATCATTCACAACCTTCTTGGGTCAAGCCAAACGATAACATTAAGTCGTCTCCTCTCTGACAAATGAACAATGGTGAAATTCAAACACGGGTCCCATGGTCAGAAGGCGAATGTTCTAACCACTCAACTACTCACCTCTCTCATTATATATATATATATATATATATATATATATATATATATATATATATATATATAATGTATATATATATATATATATATATATAATGTATATATATATATTATATATGTATATATATATAATGTATATATATATATATATTTAATGTATATATATATAATCTATGTATATATATATGTATATATATATATATTTAATGTATATATATATAATCTATGTATATATATATGTATATATATATATTTAATGTATATATATATAATCTATGTATATATATATGTATATATATATATATATATTTAATGTATATATATATAATCTATGTATATATATATGTATATATATATATTTAATGTATATATATATAATCTATGTATATATATATGTATATATATATATATATTTAATGTATATATATAATCTATGTATATATATATAATGTATATATATATATAATGTATATATATATAATCTATGTATATATATATATAATGTATATATATATATATAATGTATATATATAATATATATATACATAATGTATATATATAATATATATATACATAATGTATATATATATACATAATGTATATATATATACATATATATATAATGTATATATATATAATGTATATACATATATAATGTATATACATATATAATGTATATACATATATATACATATATTTATAATGTATATATATATACATATATATATATATATATATATATATATATATATATATATATATATATATATACATATATATATAATGTATATATATATAATACAATATATATATATATAATATACATATTTAATAAAAAAAGGCTCGAACTCCAATACTCGATGGTTATAATTTATTACATCGGAATCGTAATCACGATGCAATTCATCAGACCTACAAATTCAAAAAGAAATCAGAAAATATAACTTCGGGTATAAAAAACAAAATTTTAGTGAGAGTTTATGTGTTGGAGTTGGAAATTAGTTTTATATATATGTAATATATATATATATATATATATATATATATATATATATATGCAGTGTCCCCTCAGGACGTAGCCTATCACGGCTGTCCAGAATTACCTCTCTTTTGTAGCACTTAATATATGTTGTTTTCTTCTTTCTAGCAGATATTCCAAGATCAATTTTCTCCTTATGTACCGTAGAAATTTCGACATTTCATGATGTTAAATGTAAGTTTTCTTTTTGCTTCCATTTTCTCTTAGACTTCGTCATTGCTCTCATATTCGCTCCTTGGTATCTTTAGCACCCTTCCGTAGAACGGCATTTGTGCTGCTTCAAGTGTCCTTTTCATATTTGCGGAGATTTTCCAGCATTCACCACTATATACGAGGACAGATATCACGTAACATTTCAGTAATACTTTCTTTGTTTCTAAGGAAATATTCTGCTTCTGAATACTCAGATTATCTTTTTGAATGCCTCTTTATTATCGCATTTTCCAACCACTGCTAAAATACTTTCCGGATATTTAAATTTTTTATATTTTTGTATTTTTAATTTTGCATTTATTCTGTCTTCTTAAAGTTGATGCCGTGACATTGGTTCTCGTTTTCCGTCATTACCTTCTGTAGAATTTTTTTTTTTGATTTTCTCTCCGTGTCTGCTATCAACACTATGTCATCTACATATCTTAATTTCAGGGACACAAATATTCTAAATTGTCTCAAATTTTAACAAGTTGTCACGTTACATTAACAGAAAATGGATAACAAATCCTAGGATCTGACTATATCTCTGAGATGAGGTATTATGTACACTATTTAAATTATTCGGACTATTGTCCTCATCTTTGTTACCATATTTATCACAACGTTTCGGCCGTTGTACGCTCAGGCCTTCTTCAGTTGGTTGGAACGTCGAACGGAACCCTTTATTTCGCTTGCTGGGCTAGATTGCTCTAGTTCCACGTGCCATGTCTAATGGACGTCAGTTATCAGTTATCCCCTGTTAATTTCCCTCTCCAAGTTCTCCACGGCCTTAACCAGGTATTGAACTTACATTCTTCAGTTCAAGATTCCAACCACCTGAAGAAGGCTGGAGCGTACAACGGCCGAAATGTTGTGATAATATTGATGAGAACAACAGTCAGAATAATGTAAATCCTAGGATGATATTAGTACGTGTTTTTCATCAATTGTTTTTTTTCTTCAATTTAAACAGTGATAAAATGAATTTTATATATTTAACGGGAAAGATATATGGAAGGAAGTTTTATTCTTCCATTGTATTTCCCGGAACGGAATGGCTGAAAGAAAAACGAGATGACAACCATCTGTCCTCTGAGAGACATTTATACTACTTGGAGATAGACAAAACTATATATAACTGTCCCACGATAAAAAAAAATTATCACACATAACTACAGAAGCCAGAGTGTTAAGAGAATCGAAATGGAAGGGTCTTACATATAATATGAAGATACTCCTGTGTCTGGAGAAGACATGTTTAGGACTCCATATTCAAACGGGATGGATTCACCTATGTTCTATGCGAGGGCATATTCTAAGGACGTATAAAAGCGAGTACTGGCTTTTCTCGAATTGAGGATTGCGAGCTGGAGTGCCTTTCTGTATCTGGGAAATATATATTGCCAAAGGAAAACGGCAGAATACGCTTGTAAGATGCTGCGGAGGCAGATTTAGCCTATTTTCAGTCATTGAGGAGACTGGACTAAGAAAAGCAATGACTAGGTTCGGTTACTGTAAACACGCTCAAATTGACTGCCGCTTTCGTCACTCTATGTAGTGACATAACTAAGCCGGAATTACGTGACCCACCTGACTAATCTCCACCAATTCTATGCATATTATGTGAAGAAAAAGTGTTGTTATATTAAATTGACTGGTGGGGAAATTTTCGCTACACTTATTCTCAAAGCTAATCTTTCGGACAATGTTAGGAAAGAGCGGCTAATTTAGTCTTAGGAATATATATATATATATATATATATATATATATATATATATATATTGATAGTTCATCCAATAGAAGTTCCAAGAGTCACACAAGTTAGAGGGTTACTGACCTAGATTGCAAGTGAGGGTGGAGTAAGCGAAGCATGGGAAAAAGTAGGATGAATATCGGTTGACTCTTAACTTAATAGACCAATATTGTAGATATCAGGGAAGCATTCTCTCGGGAGCTGATTCTGCAATGTAACAGTTCTGGAGAAGAAGCTGTCTTTGTGGAATTTACTCCTTATCTCAGCGTCACGAATGAACGGGGAAGGTTTTCAAACGTGAACACGGCACGGTGGTTCCGAGCTATGAATATCCAGCTGATAGCACGAATGAATGTAATTCTTTCAAACATCTACCGTAGCAATATAGATATAACAACGACGACGTTTCGTCTATGGGATACATTTTTCAGGTTGGAAAATAATTCCTCGCCTACAAGACGGATACGTGATTATGAACTCTGTCGATTGGGTAGAACCAACTCATTTATGGCAGCTATACTCCATCTTTTGTCTGATCTGACACTTATAAGAGCCCAGCATCGCAGGGGGAGTTAGGTATTTTATGGGGCGCTAAAATGAACTGACCATTCTTCCAGCAAATCATCTACAATCTATTTAATACATTTCTACATTACTTGAATAAAATTTAACAGAAATTACTTGTTTTCATTCAAGAATTATTTTCGGTTTGAGCCTGTAAACAAGATCATTCAGTACGCCCGGCAAGTGGTTGTAGTTCTGGTGACCGTATTGGCCGCTCGATTGCTCTACGTCGTCCTATCCACCTCAGCTTGAAATTAGGATTTAACCATTCCCCAAAGCGTAAAACAGTTAATATTAAGCGATATACAGGGTGTCCATAAAGTTCTGTGAAATTAAAAAAAATTATAACTTTATTTGTATTTGCGATAGAAATAATTTGTAAAAAGGATTAGAAAGAAAGAAATCTATATATTTTTTTAATGTTTTATTGAAATTTTATTTAAGTTTCCAGATGTCCTCCATCATTAGCAATACAAAGTTTAATAAGATTTTGCAGTTCACGGAAAATATTTGCCAACTGATTTACAGTAATGCCTGATATCACATTAGTTATTTTAGCTATACTTAAAACAAGGTACATTAAACTTTATAACATTTTTTTACAGATTATTTCTATCGCAAATACAAATAAAGTTATAATTTTTTTTTAAAGTGTACACGAACTTTCCACATGTCCTCCATCATTATCAATACAAAGAGTAATACGATTTTGCAGTTCACGGAAATCATTTGCCAACTGATTTACAGTAATGCCTGATATCACATTAGTTATTTTAGCTATACTTAAAACAAGGTACATTAAACTTTATAACATTTTTTTACAGATTATTTCTATCGCAAATACAAATAAAGTTATAATTTTTTTTTAAAGTGTACACGAACTTTCCACATGTCCTCCATCATTATCAATACAAAGAGTAATACGATTTTGCAGTTCACGGAAATCATTTGCCAACTGATTTACAGTAATGCCTGATATCACATTAGTTATTTTAGCTATACTTAAAACAAGGTACATTAAACTTTATAACATTTTTTTACAGATTATTTCTATCGCAAATACAAATAAAGTTATAATTTTTTTTTAAAGTGTACACGAACTTTCCACATGTCCTCCATCATTATCAATACAAAGAGTAATACGATTTTGCAGTTCACGGAAATCATTTGCCAACTGATTTACAGTAATGCCTGATATCACATTAGTTATTTTAGCTATACTTAAAACTAGGTACATTAAACTTTATAACATTTTTTTACAGATTATTTCTATCGCAAATACAAATAAAGTTATAATTTTTTTTTAAAGTGTACACGAACTTTCCACATGTCCTCCATCATTATCAATACAAAGAGTAATACGATTTTGCAGTTCACGGAAATCATTTGCCAACTGATTTACAGTAATGCCTGATATCACATTAGTTATTTTAGCTATACTTAAAACAAGGTACATTAAACTTTATAACATTTTTTTACAGATTATTTCTATCGCAAATACAAATAAAGTTATAATTTTTTTTTAAACTGTACACGAACTTTCCACATGTCCTCCATCATTATCAATACAAAGAGTAATACGATTTTGCAGTTCACGGAAATCATTTGCCAACTGATTTACAGTAATGACTGATATCACATTAGTTATTTTAGCTATACTTAAAACAAGGTACATTAAACTTTATAACATTTTTTTACAGATTATTTCTATCGCAAATACAAATAAAGTTATAATTTGTTTAAAGTGCACATGAACTTTATGGACACCCTGTTTTTTTATTTATTTTTGTTCAATAAAAGTTAATAAATAAAAAGGCATTATATTTGCCGCACATTGTTTTTCCTTTTTTAGTTTCTTCTGTTTTCTTTTTTCCAATAAAGTTTATTATCTCTATCGTTTACTCTGTTTCTTCTTGTACTGTTTTTTTTTATTAACACCTAGTTATTTACCTTGATTTCTATACTCATGCCTAATAAAAATATATGTGCGTTCAATGTAACTTTTCTATATGTAAGTGGAAAAGGGTTTATGAATGCCAAAAGCCTTTTAACATCTTACACTAATTTACGTAATCGCACACGACGTAGTCACGAAACTTCAGCCAAACAAATTATGTGACTTGAAACCCAGAGGCTTTGTATAACGAATGTCTCGAATCGCTTCACTGGCTTAGAGCTTCGCTATTTATTGATAAGTGCAACAATACATATAACTCGCTTGTCATCTGATACTTTAAAGTTCTTCAATATTTTTTTGGCATCGCAATTTCATAAAGATTATTCTAACTAACAGTAAGTGTTTATTCTACCACCTTAATCATAATCAGTGAATTAGATTTTTTTCCTGAAGTTATAATCTTCCTGGTATTGTTTTTTTAATACCGCTTATTAGATTTCATTTTCTTCGGATGATCTTTTGCACATCTGGCTTCTAGATTTGTTCTTAATGATAACAACAAATATATAATATACTTCCCGTAATAAATGATAGTTGGCTTTGTTTGCAGGTGGTTTAAAATATATATTGTCTATTGTAGGTGTTTTCAGACTTTCTCGTCTATTTTGGTTATTCTCTGGAGCTAAAACTAAATATTGTCTATTATTCTTTCTTTTTTAGCGTCTCCTATAAAACATATGGGAATCGTATATTTATCATACCTACAATTTCGTATACAACGTTTGATTGCTTTGATTAAAATACGTTTTTTTTTATTTTATTTAGTTAGTTCGTTATATTTTTTGCGAGTATCATAAAAAAACTAAAAGTTTTGGATATAACCATTCCTATGTAAAATATAATACGTCAAACCAAAACCCAAGAATAAATGGTTCTATGGAATAAAATTGAGGGATCTAAGATGTGAGTTTAAAATATTGAACATATAATTAAAAACGTAATATGCCTAACCAAAAAATGAAAAAAAACTATAGCAGAAATAAATCTGGGGACATCCGGCAGAAACAAAAATGCAAATAAAATGGGCTTCTTTCTAAATCCAGTAATGCTTTTCCAAAAAAAATATAAATAAATATCTTTCATTTCTTAAAAAATAATCATTAAAAAATGGTGAGTAATTTTGCCTTAATTTCTTTACATAAATGTCCATGATTTCTGTTGCATAGATTCACAAGAAAGGCCGTAGGACGAACCCTGCTCATTGAATTTAGGTAATAATGGCACAGGTAAAAATGACACAGGTAGAAATGGAACGGATAAAAATGGCACAAGTGGGAAATACGAAAAAAATGACACAAAGCGAAAACATACAGAAAAAGATGCAATGCACACGTTATCTCTCTAGTAAATTCTGAAAAAAATATATAAATAACGAACCAGTAACTCTCTAATCAGACGGCAGTTGAATCCTGGTTCACTTGTCATCAGTGGCACTATCACAACCCCATTATGGAAGTTATAGCAAGTAATAAAGGAAATGAGAAGATTTGCTTCCAAACAAACAGATTGCAAGATCAACTACTATCAGATGGAGATGTGTTAAGAAAACATTTTTTTGTAAAGGTACCATGACTACCAGCCTTGATATGACTGATCTTGTACCAGCTGAAGTCCACAACCACGCTCCTGATTATGCAGCTATCCACGGAATGTATCAACAACATGAAGAGAAAAGCAATAGAAACAGATCAACCTAGCCAGAATTATAACAATGACATGGATTACTTACCAGTTGAGGCAAAGGCATTACTTCCAAGTGAGGACATCATAAAAAGAACTTTGCGTAACCAAATTTAATTTTTAAATAGATAACATGTACATTTCATTTTTTTTCGTTATGTTTTTCTTTGTGCTATTTTCCCATTTCTACCTGTGCCACTATTACAGTGCACCCTGCTGCTTATCACACATATTAGCTATTACAACAACTATGGTACTTCTAATAACCAATCTTTGTGTCCGTTTGCTATAACGCAAACAAAAATTAGGATGCATTTTGATTAAATGAAATCAAATAATCATAATTCTTGTTTAGCAGAGTACACGGAATGTTCCTTACTTCGTAAATACTAAATCTTGTTAGTTTTTTCAAACTTCGTTTCGTGAGGTTGTTTTGTGTGAAATAACATGGTGTCTTACTACTTGAATAGGCTCGGCTTACTCACTAAACTAATGAATGCTTACGTATCATGTTAATTCATCTGGAGAGCATATAATCGATTTCAACAGATGTCAGATCCCGACAGTCATTGTAATTCACATAATTCAGTGCGGTGCGTCAGTAACGTGATCTTGTGAACCACTACGTTAAGAGATGGTTGAAAAGTTATTTTTCAAGCCCAAGGAATTAACAGTGTGAGTTTGATACTCGCAATGTGGTCAAATACTCTGTAGCTGTTCCAGGCTTAGTAAAATTTGACTGAGAATAATACTAAGCCAAGAATAACCCTACAATATTTGACCACCTTAGTAACAATTCTCAGCATCAGCTGTAGTACGAATATAGGTCCGTCTACCTATTGAGCTGGATCCTTAAAGGTTATTCTATTGCCGTGAAATTTGGGCATACATAGGAAGTGCTAATTTAGTTTAGATATATTCTAAGCCAGTTACTATCGCTTTGTTTACTTTATTCATTAGGTTAATCATTAGCATTCATCGCCTTGTAAGAGGTTAGATATGACTTAGCAGTTCAGCAAATTCTGTTTTAATAAGACATTTCATGTGTCTGATAATTTGCTTAAAATATGGAAGGCGCATTTCGCTTGTCGCGTAAAACCTTCAAAGTTCAGTGTCACATTAACCATTCTGTTGATATTTAACTAGTCCGCCCACGCGGGATGTATGTGGCACAAGGCCGAGTTTACCGTGTGTTCTCAGAGCTCGTAGGCTCGGCCAAAAATATCCCCACAGAACCCGCATTAGTGGTTGTGTTCGGTCTACTCGGCATAGCTTCGTCCAGATTTCTCTCTGCCAAAACAGAGAGTTCGACAGAAGTCGCAGTCACAAGACTGAGTCTCGACTGTCTTGCATTAAACATTCTGTCATATTAATTGTGTTCTCTGATGAATTTTATGCTGGAAAGACACGTCAAATTTTAACGGTTTTCCTCTTTAAATTTTTTTTTTGGTGGATCTTAATATTTAACACTTAAGTTAATGGTTGAATAAGCTCATGTCGACTTCTACGACTATAAAATATCCGTAGAATTCCCACTATCACATCGTAAAATATTTAAGCTAAACAACTTTAACAAATTATTGCAATAACAATCATGAATGTTGGTCATTATTTTAAGAAGTGGGGACAATAAAAAGATTTAAAATTGAAACTATTTCCATTTGACTGTAACAGCTGTTAAACATTTCTATCTTCCGGTCTTTTTTTCTATTATTTTATCGCTGAAATCAAGTAATATCTTTTCTTTATCCAAGCAATCAAAATGGAATAGTCCATTACTTATGAGGTATTATGACTTTAAGTATTTTCTTTCTTTCTTCTCAAAATAATTATTAAGACTTCGAGGTTATACTTGTAAAATATGTATTATGAATCCAATGAAACTCTCAATATTTTTTTTAATCAGAATCATTTTAAATTTCAAATAAATTAAAATACCAGTGAATTTATCATATATTTAATTCGGAATTAGTTAAATTTCTAAAATGAGTATTATGATGACTATCATTTCTAAAATCTTTATTAGAATAAAGTTAAAATGTTAATACAAATATTAGGACAAAGTTCCATTCCGGCAAGAATTATTATCGACCTGTTACATTTCTTAAATACTTTACTTTTTAAGATATTTATTAGGAATACGTTACACGTCTAAAATACTTAATAAGAATGCGTTACGCATCTAAAATGTTTATTAGTTATTCCCTTAATATCAAATACTTTCACTGTTAACTTTCCTCTATGGTATATTGGCATGAATTAAACGTAGTACTGAATTGGCAAAAAAGATATAATTATTTTACAATCGAAAGGGCTAGATGTAACCGTATGTTCTATGCTAAGAGTTTCTTTTATCGTATTTCTGTATTGTGGAAATTTCTTCCGGATCCTTGCTTTCCAGTCAACTTTGATTTTCAAAATAAAAAGACAGGGTCAATCCTCAACTTCCGTCTTCTTAATTCTTGTTCTTTTATTGTTCTTACTCCTTACTAATGTTTTTATTTTTCTTATATTCTTTCACTCTCAAAAACAGCTTGTGAATGAAATGATTTTAAAAAAGTATAGAATAACATACCATTAATATTCTTAGATATTTCTATCAGAATCCATTATATTTCCAAAATAATTAAGTGTTTGGATATACATGTCTAAATCATTTATTAATATGTCGTTAAATTTCTAAAATTATTATTAGGGTGATCACGAATTTCTAAAACATTTTTTCGTACGCCTTTAAATATTTGAAATAATGTTTGTGAAGCAGATTACTTTTCTAAAATATATATTAGGGTGCCGTTATATTTCTTAAGTGTTTGTCTAATATGGTTAAAATGTTCGATAGGAATCCCGTAAATTTATAAAATAATTATTTGGATACGATTAAACTTGTTAAATAATGTGTAGGACCCATTTAAATTTCTATAACATTATGAATATGGTAAATTCGAAATTTTCATTAGCATGCCGTTAAATTTATATTTTGTACACATTCGTTAAATTTCTAAAATATTTATGCTGACTGGCAATAAACAACTGAAGAGGAAACTTTGACTTTGGTGTTGTGTTTCTTTATCAGATGTTCAAATTAGATGACCTTGTGCCTGACGAATTGATGATTTTGAAATATCTATGAAATCTAGAGATGTCGATTCCTCTGTTCAGTGTGCTCCATTAGATTGCCTGTAATGTCACGAAAGATTAAAGAACGATCGGAAATGCTAAGGAAAAAAAACCCAAGAAAATAAGAAAGCCTTTTCAAGCTGACATCGAAAATGATATGTGCCACGTGTGTTTGTTAATGTGTCTGTTAGTAGGAAAAGTCGGTTTCGGAATTGAAGCCAATAGTCGATGCTCGCTCAGCGAATGTGAGTTTCTTTGAATGTATTATTGATGAGAGGTTATCTTCGGACATGAGAAGATGTTTGCCTGCACCGCACACACATCAATCAAAAGAAAACCAATAGTGGGGTGGAGGGAGAAGAAAAGCCGTTGCGATAAAGTTATAACGAACGGTGAGTGAGGAGACGAAGAAAAGGGGCGAGTAAAAACCTCCGTCCTGTCACTGGAGAAACGATTCAATCCAACCTATCCACCTGGGAATCGCAAATGCATACATTCAGATAATGCTAGAGATTTCTCTTCACCTATATACGAATATATACACGCACAGGCAACGCTACCACAGTCATACAAAGATATTTACACACATATTTTCCATAAATTTAAATACTGTTTTTAATAAAGTCAAATTAAACGCACACACACACACACACATAAATATATATATATATATATATATATATATATATATATATATATATATATATATATATATATATGTATATACACACCTCGGCTTAAGTTGTTTCGAGTCAAGTCCTTTTCGAAATAAATCTCGCCTGAGATCAATTAACTCGAGTTTAGTTCGGCCGTTAAATATATTAGAAACGTCAAAACAGTAAAATAACAATAAACACATAAAATAAAAAATAATAATAACTATACTATAATGTATCTAATAGCATAATAAAGTATGTCCAACAGATGTTCTTATTTCAAATTCTTGTCAAAAGTCGGCTCTGGTACGTTGTTTTTCCGCTCCAACACCAATTTGAATTCAGACTTGTTTACATCTTTGCTCTGACGTTGACGTCCTTTCAATTATATTTCAGTTATGATTTATAATACATTTTTGCTTCTGGCTCCGAAGAAAAGTCTCAGTGCTAGTCCTAATGCTTATCATAAGGCTATATCGGTAGCACAACAGGTTGAAATTAGAATACAGTACGTACATATCGTAAATATTGTAATATGCAATGGGGTGCTTATTTGCGGTTTACGGCGTGGTTATTGCGATTTATGTCGTTTTCGACTTACGTCGTAACATTTGGAAACAATTAAGGACATAGGGTCAGCTATATATATATATATATATATATATATATGTGTGTGTGTGTGTGTGAGAGAGAGAAAGAGAGAACAAATGGATGCATCTTACGAAATAATTTAACAATATGTATTTGCCCATAAGGAAAATGTCTACATTTTATATGGAGACAACTTTGTGTCTTGACCCATATTAAAGTTTTCCAGTGAATTTAAATTTAGCATAGGTCACATTCAATCGGTTAATCACGACAAAGACCACAACCTTTCTTTGTGAAATTAAATTAATCTTTCACTCACCAGTAGTATAACATCACCTAAAGAGACACATTTAATATAATTATATAACTATTTTTAACATGTTTTAATATATATATATATATATATATATATATATATATATATATATATATATATATATATTCAGTTGTATAGATATGAGTTTGTGGCCCTGGGTTTCACTCATTTGCGATCATCAGACGAACTGATCACAGCCAGGCTCACAAGATCATATTAATACAACTGATTATGTTAGCTTTATCACTGATATTGATCACTTTGCTATAGGTATGCACATATAAAATGTTATATATATATATATATATATATATATATATATATATATATATATATATGTGTGTGTGTGTGTGTGTGTGTGTGTGTGTGTGTATTTATGTATATGTATGGATGTATATTTAATAGACACATACGAGCAGTGTCAGACGAAAATGATTTTCTATTCCTTTCGAATTTTAAATTCCATGAACGAACTTTTTTTTATATTTTCATGAAATTAGAGGCAACCTCAGAGAGCCCACTGAGCAGAGACCTGGAACCAATAAATGTTTAAGTTATTTACCATACATAACTTAACAAGGGTTTTTTTTTAATTTAACGTCAAACGCATTAAATCAGACTTACAAAAATTGACAAAATTCTGCCAGATATGTATTAAATACAGTTTTTAATATACTAGTTTTTAATATCGCTGTTAAAGTTTCTACAATACATTTTATATTGGTATTGGAGGTATGGTGGATTAACGACTCGGATAAAGGAAATGGTGTCCGAAATCCAATCAAGTTCATTACATTACTTTAATTGCTAATACCCCTGGGGAAAAATGTAGATACATGTTTTCTCCTCAAGCTATAGGGAAATATCAGGACAAACTGGGTCCTATAGCCTTGCTTGATGAATAGGCTAGCGAAACTCTGACAATACCGAATGAGTTAAATCTTTAAACAAATCTATAGTCATTTAAAATCATCCGGGACGTTCAAATATTAATGACTCGACTTAATGACTGGGACATGAGTTCGATCATGACTTTCACAATGACGTCACTTTTGGAAATATCGACAAGATATTTCAGAGTGCATCACATTTATCAAATAAATAAATTTCAAAACAAAGAGTTGAACCAATTAGGAAGATTTCATTTTGAGTTATTGACCATGTTTAAGTGAAATGACAAAATTCACCAAAAGTGGAATTAGCAGAGTACTCAATAATCAATAATAAAAGATAGCACAAAAGTATATGACATAATGATACCAAGCAAACAATATATGTGAAAGGCAAAACAACAGTAGTAATTTCACAAAGAAAGAATTGTGTTCACTCGCAAAAGGAATACTGCCAAATGATAATAGCATTCTGATTTAAAGACAAGAAAGAACAAATATATAGGGGTTGAAACCGGGAATTGTTCATTTCTAGTTGTAAGGAAGAAATCCTAGAATGTATTTGTAGGATTTGTCTTTAAATTTGGAAAGAAGATTCCTAAGAGATTGTATTATGATATATGTAGGTTTGAAAGGTAATGGATAAGTTCTTGTGGTGATTGGGTATATTGTCATTGGTCGAGATTGTGATTAACTAGTATTAAGATAATCAGCGAAGATCAACTTTTTCCAAATTCACCTACGGACCTCTGCCGAAATTTTGTACGAAAATACAAAATAAATAACCATTCCGACGAGATTGTGATATAGAGGGTGAACATAAACTTCGTGTACACTTTAAAAAAAATTATAAATTTATTTGTATCGGCGATAGAAATAATCTGTAAAAAATGTCATAAAGTTTAATGTAACTAGTTTAAGTATAGCTAAAATAACTAATGCGATTTCAGACATTACTGTAAATCAGTTGGCACATGTTTTCCGTCAACTGCAAAATCGTATTACCCTTTGTATTGCTAATGATGGAGGACATGTTGAAACTTAAATACAATTTCAGTAAGACCTTAAAAAATATAGATTTACTACTTTCTAATCCGTTTTACAAATTATTTCTATCGCAAATAAAGTTATAAATTTTTTAAAGTGCACACGAACTTTATGGACACCCTGTATGTACGGTTGAGAGGTGATGATAAGTTCTTGTGGTGATTGGGTGAGATTTTAATGGATGAAAGGTTCGTGATTGTGATTAACTTAGACTAGGATAGTCCCGGAAGACCAGACTTTCCCCACTTCCCCTTTGGCCTTGTGCCACCATTTTTGTACTAATGTACAAAAATAATCATTCCGACGAGATTGGAATCAACAGGGAACTGTTCAGAAGCCATCGATGGTTATGCTACCGGAAATCACAAAATCTGTAATCCCGCCATGTCATACAATGTATTCCAGAAACTGAAACTAAAGTCCGATCAGCCTACTTGAAGTATAGACTCCAGGTTGGATGTTGTAGAAACATAAACGTCACTGAGAAAATGCCAACAACAGGAATTAGCGTCTAATGCGTGTAGAGTTTATAGTCACCCGAGACTGACATATGTCTGGTATTAAAATATTGATATTAACATTTGGTGGGAGTTGTCTGGATATTTTATACAAAGATCGTGCAAATTTTAATTTATAAATAAAACCAAAAGTCAGAAATATACAGTTGTTTCATACAATGTTGCTGTAACACAATAAATGATAATTTTATTATTTTTTAAAAACATTCTAGGGCACATTATGGGGAAAGAGTGCTTGGAAAATCTGATTCGCGCAAAACATATTGAGGGACAGTTGAAAGAAGCGGAAGACATACCAAATTAGCATATGTAAATGGCTGGCAGAACAAGGATTAGCAGAGATAACGAAAAGACAAAAGTTGCCATGGTCTACAAAAGGCAGAAAATCGCGGAGAGCCTTGATGGCGCACACCCTGAAGTGACACGACACATAGAAGAAGATAAGTTTTTTGTTAGACTATTTACATTATTTGGACTATTGTCCTCATCTTTGTTGTCATATTTATCACAACGTTTCGGTCGTTGTACGCTCCGACCTTCTTCAGGTGGTTGGAATGTCGAACTGAACCTTTTATTTCGCTCAATGGGGTATAAAAACTTGTATTTTTTTCTGGGCTGTTGGCAAAAGTGAATTTCTGTCTAAGTGTTAATAAAACCATTACGTTTGGTATGCGAGCTGGTGTTGATAGATGTGTTGATGAGAGATGTCCTCCAATCCTTGTCTTCGTGCGTGTTCCTGTTAGCCTGCAGATACATATTCCCTCACCATATATACTGTCTTATAACAAGGAATCAACATACACTTATATGTATATGTATATGTATATACACATACATACATACATACATACCTCCACACATACGCACTCTTCCTGAGTTCGTGTGTGTGACCATGAGTCGTCTATCTATTTTTGCTCATGCATGTATATATATTTTTGATCTCCATGGATAGATATTTGCGAGTGCGTACGTGAATGTATGTGCGCTCCGTCCAGTGTATCTAGCCATTATGTGTGCATGCTGTGTGTCCATGTGTGGGTGGTTAGGATCTGTTCATCCCTGTTTTAATTTTGTCTATGAAGACTTTTTGGTATATTGGCGTAATGTTAAATTTGCCTCGATTGCATTTTTAGATGTGTTGCGATACAAAGAGTTTTCTGTTGCTATGTATGTAATTGTGTGTATGTTGGCGTAATGTTAAATTTGCCTCGATTGCATTTTTAGATGTGTTGCGATACAAAGAGTTTTCTGTTTGTATGTATATAATTGTGTGTATATTGGCGTAATGTTAAATTTGCCTCGATTGCATTTTTAGATGTGTTGCGATACAAAGAGTTTTCTGTTGGTATGTATATAATTGTGTGTATATTGGCGTAATGTTAAATTTGCCTCGATTGCATTTTTAAATGTGTTGCGATACAAAGAGTTTTCTGTTTGTATGTATGTAATTGTGTGTATATTGGCGTAATGTTAAATTTGCCTCGATTGCATTTTTAGATGTGTTGCGATACAAAGATGTTTTCTGATGCTATGTATGTAATTGTGTGTATAGTGGCGTAATGTTAAATTTGCCTCGATTGCATCTTTAGATGTGTTGCAATACAAAGAGTTTTCTGTTGCTATGTATGTAATTGTGTATATATATATATATATATATATATATATATATATATATATATATATCATAATTAAGGAATTCATCGAGTTTAGAAAAAACTTCAACAGAATGCAGAAAACACTGGACGGCCGTTTCCTCCTATATTTGTGATTCATCAGAATTGCGAATCCACTAGCAAGAATTGAAACCCTGACAGTTACAATACGAGACGTACATATTAACTAATGTACCAAGAAGAGTTAACGAATTAGATTCGATATAGAGCTACTCGATCACAATTTCCGTGGTGGAACTCAACCGAGTTTCTCTTACCCATAGGACCGTTCCCTCACGAGTCACGACTACTAACCCTAAGCAGCTCCAACTATCAGGGTTAGGTTAGGGTTAGCACATATATATATATGTATGCGCGTGTGTGTGTGTGTGTGTGTGTGTGTGTGTGTGTGTGTGTGTGTGTGTGTGTGTGTGTGTGTGAGAGTGTGTGTGCGTGTGCATGCTGGTATTGTATTAAGACAGTATGTACACATACGGGGAGAGAATGCACATATACTTTTTTTAAAATCTGTTAATATATATTTGAATATATATGATCAGCAACTGAAGGTAAAATCAATCAGATATGTGACAAGTGCTATTTTTAGTATTTTAATTTTAAATTATATATATATATATATATATATATATATATACATATATATAAAGGAAAAGATTAACACATCTCAAAAATATACTTATAAATCATCATAGTATTTCGACATTATATATATATATATAAATTTAAAATACTAAATATAAAATTTTAACATTCAACACACGTTTTTTCGCACGATCTATATATATATATAAATATTTATGAATGATTTTAATGAGACATGCATATTCATTTTTGACAGAACCGCGGGTTATTCATTGACAAAATCAACTAAAATTCTCTATAAATCAGAAGAGGGGATATTGTAAACCTTTTGGCGAGAAGAAGAGATAGCAATACATTGGTTTAATCTGTTCAATCCGGTGCTAAATTGGGAATTATTTTCCACCATTTAACAGTTGAAATGACTAAATGTAACCGTTATTCCCATGCTAATAGTTTTTTTTCTCTGGTGTGGAATGATCTGTCGGTTTCTTGTTTTTAAGCCAACTTTCATCTTCATATAATTGAATGTAATATCATTGGTCAGATTTTATTTTAATTTCTATGCATTCTTCGTTGTCTTTCCTTAATAATTATTTTCTTTTTGTCAGAATTTTCACACTCAAATTGCCTCTTAGTGGCTTTATGGCCTTGCTTTTGCGGAAATGATTACAAATTATAAATCCATAAAAATATATATATTTATATATATAAAAAATTCCAAATTACATAAGAATACATGTGCATGTATGTGGGGCTTTATGTGTACGTATAGTGGCATATATGTACGGACATGTAAATGTACACAAATATATGTATGAGGATATGTTCGCATATAAGTGTGTTGGACAGCATGATTTATTCCATTGGGTGCTCGTGTATTACACACAATCTATAAATCTATACCTCAACTAATTTACATTAATCTTAACGGGTTTAAGTTTAAATCCCCACTCACTTATTCATAATATTGCACATCTGTAGTACAAAAACTATTGACTGTGAATCCCAGAAAAACATATTCGGGAACTTTATAAGAAATATAGGAACTGATATAGTAGGAACAAACAAACAACAAATGTTCTCGCCATGAATAAACTTCAATCTCAGACCTTTTCACACGGGATAAGATATCTTACGCACCCAGCAATCGCTAACACAAACCCATTCTCATTAACAAGGCGTCTACCAGAGGAGGACTGACATTGGAAATAAATTTAAAACAATGCTCCGAGACACATGCTCAGTGACTAATGATAGCCATGCACAGTTCGGCTTGAAATAGACTATCTCTATGTTGAGGTAATTATTTTTTTTTGCTTTAATATATATATATATATATATATATATATGTGTATATATACAAGTATAGAATTGGTGTATAGGGAATAAATTCCAATAACCAACAATTATTATTCTTAAAAGAGTGCTCAATACAGAGTAGAGCGGTTATAATTATTTATTTAAAAATTATAACATAAATATGTTATAAAATCACTACGAAAATAGCCATTTTGTTTCAACACCTCCGGTAACTTATCCTGATTTTAATAAGACACCGGAGGTCCGGAAACCAAATGGCTATTTTTGTAATGATTATATAACATATTTATGTTATAATTTTGAAATAAATAATTATATATATACATTACATATATATATATATATATATATATATATATATATATATATATATATATTCAGTGTAACCCGGATATAAGAGAAACCCGGATATAAGATAGACTTTCTCTGGTCCCAAATTAGAGCCTGTGTTAATGTATATATAATAGACCAAACCCGCATATAAGATAAACCCGGATATAAGAGATTTCTTATCCGGTCGCGACAACTCTCTTATATCCGGGTTACACTATATATATATATATATATATATATATATATATATATATATATATATATATATATATATATATATATTCCCGTTGATTTGCTTAAATTCAAATGCGCAAATAGTCTGGAGAAACGTATGAATCCAAGTTTACGTCTCCCTAACGATATGGGATAAGTTTTTGTAGGCATGGATGGCTGGGATCTTTATCTTTTGTTAGCGATCAGCCTAGGTGAAGGACAACTTTGAAGTCAAGCCCTCGAAGTGGGTAGTTTGAAGATTTTATGGCACATTATGTACACCATTTCATCTGTATGATGCGTTCCTCTGACAGGTGTGGTTGGTTGGGCACAATACCTTTGCAACGATTATCAAATCATATGAGCGATTAGCCAGTCTGTCCGGTTCTATGAACAGAGATGCTGGACCTTCTTAGGAAACTGGATGAACACTCAAATTATATCGTAAAATCCAACCTGACTGAATTACTTGCAGTAAATAATATAGTTAATACAAAAAAATGTCTTGTTGAATTTTGAATGGCATATTTCTTGTGTAATATCAGTAAATCCTGAAAACATGTGTGGGGTCATTGTGATTTTATAGTTGTTAAAATACTACTTTTAATTAGTTAATATCCCCAATGACAAGTGGTGTGACGAGCTACTTTCACTCGTTCTTAAACTGCATGAATTTAAGGCGTGTTACTAGATTGGCATCTCGACCCCACCTTTTTACTGCCGAAACGGCTAAATGTAGCTATCTCTTCTACTCCAAAAGCTTCTTAGCTCGCACTTCCCGTCAGTGGAAATCCCTTCCTATCGCTTGCTTCACTGATAGTTATAATCTTCAAATATTCATATGTAATGTCAAATCAACATCTTCAGATGCCGTGATCGGGATCAAGGCCCTTCAGTTTCTCTCACTCTCTGCAACTTCTGGTGTGCTAGTGGCACTCCCGCCTTGGTTGTGATGATTTGCTAATATATATATATATATATATATATATATATATATATATATATATATATATATATATAAGAGTTTAAAAGTTTGAGGCCACCAATAATAAATGTTTACATTTTACAAAAAAAGAGTTGATTTGTACTTTAAATAAGTGAAAGTTATTATGCACTTTAAAAAAAAAGTGAGAGACGATTTTTATTAGAAATGTTATTATGCGAAGGAAAAGCATTTTATGATAAAATTTTGCTCTCGTCAAAATATCCTCCTTTACCCTTGATTACTGCAGCATAAATATCTGGCACTTTTGCAAAAGTTTCTCAAAATATGCGTTGATAATTGATTCCATTCTCTTTCAAGTGTTCTTTAGTATATTTTTTCCGTCTACTCACAACTTCACACCATGCTAATTCTGGAGTTAGTTTCAAACATTTGAACTGCAGTATATATATATATATATATATATATATATATATATATATATATATGGTATATTTATGGGTAAAGATAGAGTTTGTAGATATAAACTG
>OZ038486.1:25163513-25173513 GCA_964036315.1 Acanthosepion esculentum
ATATATATATATATATATATATATATATATATATATATAGAGAGAGAGAGAGAGAGAGAGAGAGAGAGAGAGAGAGAGAGAGTGAGAGAGAGTGAGAGAAAGTGAGATTGCGAGAGAGAGAGTGAGAGAGAGTGAGAGAAAGTGAGATTGCGAGAGAGAGAGTGAGAGAAAGTGAGATTGCGATAGAGAGAGAGAGAGTGAGAGAAAGTGACATTGCGATAGAGAGAGAGAGAGTGAGAGAAAGTGACATTGCGAGAGAGAGAGAGAGTGAGAGAAAGTGACATTGCGAGAGAGAGAGAGTGAGAGAAAGTGAGATTGCGAGAGAGAGAGAGAGGGAGAGAAAGTGAGATTGCGAAAGAGTGAGAGGGAGATAGGGAGAGAAAGTGAGATTTTGAGAGAGAGAGAGAGAGATGGAGAGAGGGAGAGAAAGTGAGATTCCGAGAGAGAGAGTGAGAGAGGGAGAAAAAAGGAAATAAAAAGAGTGCGAAACAACAGACAGTTGATAATTTGTTAGTTGAGACGTTGAAGTGAAAGAGCAATATATATATATATATATATATATATATATATATATATATATATATATATATATATATACATCTATATATGTGTGTGTGTTTGTGTATGTATATATATATATAGAGAGAGAGAAAGACAGAGAGACATACGAGCAGAGAGAGCGAGCATGAAGTAGGGAAATCATAAGACAGAAACAGAATAGATTTCCGAAATTCAATTAATTTCAGAAATCCATTCTGTTTCTTTAGGTGGAAAGACATTAATATGAAAATAAAAATTTTCATTTTGAGAGTCTCGCTACTTCAACAATGTCAAATCTAAACCTTCATTGTGAAACCCATATTTATGCATGCAGAAAAAATTAGCGTTGAGAAATGTATCTTTTCAGCGTCCAAATATGATTATGGCAACTTTATAAAATATACGAAAATCTCTCGACGTTAAGGAAAGAGAGCACAAACCGATACAATTTCTCTCACCTGAGATGAAGGTGAAGAAATATTATTGCGTGTGCACGCAAAAACGCATTCACACACATACACACATATACACACAAATATATACAAGCAAATAGGTGTGTGTTTGCGTGCATATGTGTATATTTAATGCATGTTTTTTTCTGTATATTCGTCTGAATAAAACTGCAATTTATATATTTAAATATATATATATATATATATATATATATATATATATATATATATATATATATATATATATATATATATTTTAAGCGTATCACCCCAAGCAAGGCCGGTGGCCATTATCACGCATGGGGTTACAGAAGGGTTGGAGGAAGAGCAGATAGGAGTGGTAAAGGAAGGGATGTGGAGAAAGAGAAGGACGGAGGGTCGATCAAGGCAGGGGGGGTTATGGAAGATATAGAGCGAGAGCAGATAGGAATGAAAGATGTCAGGAATTGGAGAAGGGAAGTGGATAGATCAAGGCAATTGGAGATGACGATTGACGCTACACTTAAATCGTTGGAGATTGTATTTGTCAGGGAAACAGTAATAGGGAAGGGAGTTCCATAGGCGAGATGTGCGAGACATGAAGCTATTGGAGTAGAATGGACGTACACATCTAACAGTTTCAACGGTGAAGGGGTGGGAACGGGATGCCAGCCTCGTAGGACGCTTAAATTCACGAGGCTTAGGGACAAGCGAAAGCAACCCCTCGGAGCAATTACCGTGGAAGTACTTGTAGAAAAGGCAGAGCGATGCAACATCGCGTCTGTGAGAGAGCGACTGCAGACGAGATGACAGATCAGGGCCAATCACATTGCATATCCGTCTCTGGATCTTATCAAAAACCCTGAGGCAACACGCAGGGGCCCCAGACCATAAATGGCAGCAATACTCCATGCAAGGTCGAATGGTAGACTTATAGACTTGGAGGATCGATTCCGGGGAGAAGAATTTCCTGGCTCGCAACAGGGAACCAACTTTTCTTGCGGTGGATATATATATATATATATATATATATATATATATATATATATATATATATATATATATATATATATAGATAGATAGATAATAAAATATATATGTACGGTATGTCATACTGATGGGTAAAAGTGCTCAATATTAGGAATAGATCGTATATAAATATGAAAGGTTACATTCAAAACTCAATGGCGACACTGTGTTTCCTGCTACACGCAATCGACAGTCTAATGTCTACTTTGTATTAACCAATGTGTCCACTTTTATATTTAAAGCATATCTCTCTCTGACCTATATATATATATATATATATATATATATATATATATATATATATATATATATATATATATATTCCAACATTTTATCTAGATTAATAACTTTTCAAATTTAGATATTGGCTTTCCTTGATTAATTAAAAGACAGCCAACCATAAGTTCTAAATATCTTGATTCCATTGATTCCATCCTATCTCTTTAATAATCAGATATGTTGTTTTCTATTTTGAAATGTGAATCATTTTCACCCAAGTCACCGAACATTGTCTGTTGCCGAGATAAAAACTTTAAGCACCGAAACAAAAATTCATGTTTCGCAATGCAATGTAAAATATTTTTAATAAAACTTATCTTTAATATATATATATATATATATATATATATATATATATATATGCACACATTTATATATATATATCACTAATATATATATAAATATATATATATATATATATATATATATATATATATATATATATATATAGTTCAGGTAATCGATCGATCCGTTGGGATATAAACCGGTGGATCTAGAAATATTAGTTCTTAAAACTGATTTACAGAGAGTCGATGTATTTATCATAACAGAGGATATGTGTTTTTTTACAGCAAAAAACAAAAATTACCTCAGTATATAAGATAACCTATTCATAGATTTAGATGGTGCTATAAACCGCGTACAGACGGCTTGAAATAAAATATCTTCTATATGGAGATATTCCTTTTTTTCTGTAATATATATATATATATATATATATATATATATATATATATATATATATATATATATATATATATATATATATATATACACGCACAGAGAAAGAAAGAGATAGAGAGGATGTAGGATGAGACAGACAGCTAGACAGAGTGGTGAACTAAATTAAAATTCCATGATAGATATTAAAACATCGTAACACACGTTCATCCAATTCTGATAAATTTTATCACAGAATTCCGTGAATTCCTTCAAAGATCAATAGGTAATAATGTGTTCGATATCCAAGAAAAGTCTTTGTATTTAATACAAGTTTAGATGAATGATAAATGAGATGGAGTCAGATCAATATAGTAAATGGGACTATGAAAAGTATCGTAATATCAAGACCCTTAACGTATTTTCAACATGGTCTTTGTATATAGATCCATGACTATTGTATGATCCTGACCACTTGGCAGAAGATATCACTTATATCTGTTTTGATATCTCCCTCTAATTTCAATTGCAATTAAGCATGTAATTCCCTGGATGGTTGGTAATTTTGGCCGTGAAATCCATCCACGGCACACCGTTTATATCCTTCGAGACCGTCATCATCACTTTACTGGAAATGTCTTAGACACGTGCATATTTTGAGCGTTGGCTAATCTCTTGATTACATTGCTTGAACTGTCCTTTAATATCTGGATGAAAGGACGTGAAGTGGTTTTCAGCCTGTGAAATATTCCGTGTGTGAATCCTTTCTTAAATTTGCTCACAAATACTCAAATCTCACAGGGTCAATTGATTTCTAGATTCTTTTTCGTATATAATGAGCAATCTAAAACTGTTTGCTCTCAGAATGTCATGCTCATATACCAATCATATAGTCATTTTTCAAGCGTAGCTTAGATGTGGCACAAGGCCGAAAGTATAGGGTACTCAGTGAGTATCTTAATTTTTCTAGCGAGACAAGCTTGCTAACCATTACACTCCCTTGAGGAGCCCTACACCGATTATATATGGTGTTTTCTATATAAATAACACTAAATTATGTCTCTTCCTCTGCTGCTTGTTTCTTCATGTGACATTTCCTTTCCGGAAGTGGCTCTCCAATCTTCTCTCTTTGTAGCTCTTTGTTGCGTTTTTTTTATTTATTCTTGCCTGTCCTTGGTCTGCCATCCATTTATACAAGCTCGTTTTCTCATTGTAGCCCCCTGATCCGCTTTTCTTTCGATGTGTTCTGTGAGTCTCAAATTTTCCAGGCCTTCTTTCGTCATTTGGTGTCGCTATATATTCAACAGTCTCTTGTTGATTTTAAGTATAAATCTCCTTTTTTTTTCCTGTGAACTTTTCCGTTGCTTTCACGCTCAATCTAAGGTATTTTCATTATTCTGCTGTAAAACCACCTCTGAACGAAGAAAGGAAACGGCAGTGTATCACATGTATGTATGTATATTTAAATATTCATCTCCCCACACTCATAAGAAACGCATCAAGTAGAATTTATACAAATCAATCCCACCCCATAGATAGAGAAAAGATTGCGGCATATATATATATATATATATATATATATATATATATATATATATATATATATATATATAATTCTGGGTGTATCAAAAATACATTTACAATCATTGAGAGCGGGTTTCTCACACCAAAACAAGGATAAAAGTTCATATAAACCAATGTCCGCAAATACTGTGACAGTAGGAACAGACTGGGATAGATAGATAGATAGATAGATAGATAGATAGATAGATAGATAGATAGATAGATAGATAGATAGATAGATAGATAGATAGATATGTATTTCGGCAGTAGTCTCTCTTTACAAGAAAACTTTCACTGAAAAAGTCTGACAATGTACTTTTGTATATATTTTTAATTGTTTTCCTGATATAAGCGCAACTGTCTTCTTAAATTAATGGATGTAAAATTGTTAAAATATATTGTTAATTACGAGCACGAAAATGTTATTAAAATTACCTATTCCAAGACAATTAATGTTCTAATTCTATAATATATGGTGTGCTCTTGTAGACAGTATAAATATTGCTGAAACAGTAACAGTGGCTGCTGGGCATAGATGAACAAGGCGTTTGCAATAGAGATTGGCAAACCGCCCTTGCTAAGGTAAGGCCAGCCACTACTTATTTATTCATTCTTGATTTATTTCAGGAATTCCAGGAGAACAAAACTATTTTGCATGATAGTTTCATCAGAGCTGAAAATTCTAATGAGTTAATCTTTTCGCTTATTTTGTGAAGACAACAATATAATATTGTTATTATTCATAATTACAAGTCAGAGACACGCTATTATGAGATTTAAACGAAAATTGGGTGGTAGGAAGATAAATGTCTACTCGAATCTGTTCCCGCTGAGAGCTAATGTGGAAACCGGAACAACGCTTCGCTCGGGACTCTGTTTCCTGCACACCGTAAACAACAGTACTATCGCTCTTTCCCGGGAACACGGGTATAACTTTCACCTGTCTCAAAGAACAGACTGCCCTGAAACCAAAAGTCAGTTCTTTTTATCCTTCCTGAGTCTCCAGCAAGAAACCGAGATCTCTCGATCGTGTTAGACTTGTACTCGCCGATAACGCATGCTCTGTGTCATTTCAACATTGATTTGCCGAAGTTCGCCTAGCAGGTCTATGATGTCTATAAGCACATGCACAGACAATTCACATTCTCTTGCTTCAGTGAGGTATGTCTCCACCACAACGATGAAATAACGGTGAGGATAACAGAATGTCTCCCAGCATCACTATCTGGAATTTAACAGCAACAAAATATTAATTTATTCGCATTATAGCAGTATATAAGCTGACGTAAATTAAAAATTCAAGAACCTCAAAAATATTTAATATTTACTCTAGATAATGACAATGAGAATTTGTTGTCAATAAAGAGACAAAGAGAAAGTTTTTTCAATCAAAGTAAAAGTCGATAATCAGGAACACAAAGTAGTCAAACAATTCGTCCTCATTATCAGCGAAGATGCATCTAGAGAAGAAATTATTTCAAGTGCAGCACAAATATTGGCACGTTTTGCAAAATGAAAAATAAACAAACAATTGGAAATACAATAATATGTCTTAAATCAACTATGAGATCGTTGCGCCCATTGGCTCTCGGCGAGGGCATCAAGAGCAGAATTGCAGTGAATAATTCAAGTATTAGAATTGAAATACTACAGAACAATCCTTAACATCTACGTAGATCCCATCAAAACAGCACAGTGGGAGGCAACATACAAGAAGTAGAAATGTGAACCTTATAAAGGGTGTTCGAAAAAATTGAAATATATACGAAATGCGTGTAGGAATTGTTTTCAAATTCGGCCGGCCGGAAGTAAGAACATCAGACGTTATAATAAACACGGGCACCGTGCCCGGCCATCAGTTATAAGCCAGACAGCCGTGAGAAGGATGGAAGTATCAAAATCCGCGAAAATTTTCATCATTTAAAAGTCAGTTGTGCTTAGTTTAATTTGTAACCTATATGAATGTAAGTAAAAAAAAAGTCACATGCTGATAAGATAGCGAGGTTCATAAATCACTGTCCAGGGCCAGCAATCGGACCTCCCAACCCCGGTCGTGGGGTCGGGTCCAGTACGCACGGAGCATACTGTCAGGCAATGCTGCCCTTAATGTTCATCGGTCATGACTCGCATCTGGACCACATAGCCGAACAAAATCTGATCTAGGAGTTAAAGACATATACCAAAAGACACCCTTCACCCTTTACTCCTAAATATACCACAATGCCACATACACAGAGGGAACCTACAAAATAAACCCCATTATTTAAAAATATCTAATGTACATATGTCCCATTCCTGAAAAAGAATGAATGTAAACAATACTCTGACCACTTTTTTCATTCCTCACAATATTTTTTAACAAAATAAAAAGAATACCGTACAACCCTTTGTCCATTCTAGGTCACTAGCTTCCGTGACCCAAAGTCAACACCTCAGACGAAAGTCTGGATACAAATAATTCCAACAGCGAACTTTGTAGTGTTCAAGGAAGCCTCCACGCATGAGTCTTTCCCACATGGTCGCCATTCTTCTAAGAAAAAGCTGTATGCGTGGACTTTTCTTCAATTTAAAATAGAGAATATATGAGGGTGATATGACTCCGTGTAAGTAGCTTTGTGTGTTGTAGTAGTAAAGATGGAGGAACGGTAGAGTAAGGGATAGCGGCTCGGAGTCGGAGAACCGAGTTCGAATTCCAGTCGAATCCATTACATTTACTTACAGACTGGGTCCAGTAGCCTTGGGTGATAACCGGTCTAGGAGAAGCTAACTCTGAATTCAAAACCGTCTCCGTCAGACTATCTTGCCAAAGAAAAAACAATCTAATGTGGTTGCAGTACATGTGGCGTCCCTACGACACTGATTCACGATCGTGAGTAGTAAAAGTCTGAACTCAAATAATGTTGCCATCTGAATACTTGACATAAAAATAAAGACATAGAAGCCAAGGGAGCAGCTCCAGTCAAGATACTGATTTTTTATCTTAGTTGACGATTATTTATATGCCTTGTTCTTTCAATAAGTTGATGATTTTAGCTTTCTGCAACATCCTGTTGTTTATAGTCCTTAGTTTGTTTTTCCTTTTTACTATATCTCTTATTCACTGTACTGCCAATCATTTACCCGAGTTTGTTAGGTAGGTTAAGCACCACTGTTGCATTTCAATATGTACCGTTAGTGTCAAACTTTACAACGCTTTTTGCTCATTTTGTGCCCCAGAAATCTCAACTCTCTCTTTTTGATGCTAGGCATAAGTTTACTTTTTGTTTCCATTTTCACTGAAACTTCGTCGTTTCTCACCCGTTCAGTTGATATTCTCAGCATCCTCCTGTAAGGCAACATGTCGGTTGTTTCAATCTTTTCTTAAACTGTGACGAGATTAATCCACATTTTCTTTCGTATAGGAGAAAAAATAACGTAACACTTCAGAACTCTATTCTTTGTATTGAAATGTTCCTGTTACTTGATAATTTGCTGAGCTACTGGAAGGCATCTTTCGCCCTTCCAATGATTTTTCGGATTTCGGTTTCGCATTTTCTTCCCTATGTTAAAACACTTCCTAGATATTTATTTTTTTTATACTTGTTTAATTTTGGTTATCTCCAATTTGTAATTCGCATTTTGGGCTAAAATACATTTTTTATCATTTTTATATCAAATCAATGAATCTCCTGGTTGCTATTTTCAAACGAATAACTTCCAATTAAATTTGATTAGATTTGAAGTGCCACCATTTTTGTACAGTATTCACAATATTCACTGTTTAAAATATTGCTATTACTCGCATTAACCTTCAGTGATCGGCCGACCTGTACGACTCCCGTTTTTATAATAACATTGACGCAGGCAAACGTGATTGCCACTAATGTTACTTCGTGGAGAAATTAAAGCTATTAGGCAACACCATGAAGCATCAATTCCTTACATGCTGCTATTCCCAGGAGTTACACAAAAAGAAAATAAAACAACCTTAAGGTACAGACCTCTGTGATGGATTTCAAATCCCCATTCGATAAAAAAAAACTGATGTATTGCAGGCTGCATTAACCTTTCACCGACTCTTGCAAAAATTTGAAAATAAAATCAAGCCATCAAATTTTTACATTAACGCTGTAGGTGTTTCAAGAAATAATACATGTGTACTAAAATGAAGTGTTGAGATGCTGCTTACCTTTCTTACGTATGCTGAGCGTAAAATGAAGGCCAAAAATTTAAAACGCTGACACTGCCTAGATTTTAAATTCACTGAGTTAGTCAAGGAAACGCTTTGACCCTGTTTGAAATGATTTAACCCTTGCCGTCTATAGCATTGAACTGCTCGCTTAAGCACTCCACCTACTAAAACTAAACCTATTCGCTTTAGTAACTAAAGTGGCCCAGCGAATAAAAGCATAGGCTGAGTCATCCAAAAAGTGACATGACCCAAAGAGTTGTGCGTTCAATATCTGGCCACAGCAGAGGGAACAACCACTTGGAGAGTTGAGATAATAAAGGGAATTAACTGAAACTAAGATATCCCCCCAAAAGTTGTGGAATTACAACAATCTACCCCCGTGAACAAAATAAAGGGTTCGTTCGAAATTACAACGTATATCTCTTCAAGAAGGTCGGGGCCTGTAACGGCCGAAACTTTGTGAATATGGGAAAAAACAGATGAGTACAACAGTCCGAAAGATGTAATTAGTGCAAATAGTTACATCTCATTTCAGAAATGTAGATAAATAATACAAAATAAAAGACGTAAATTCCTTTTAAAATATCGGTTATCTAGAATATTTCTTGGTGGGTAGGGGTTCATCAATTAAAAAAAATACTACAAAAATGAAATATAATTAGAAAAACCCGTGAAAATATCACAGTTTTCCTATTTTAAATTTTTCATGGATCTTAATCCTTCCATTAATTATTGAATAAGCTCACGTCGAGTTTTTCGACAATGCAATATCCATAGATATTCCCCTATCTCATCGCTAGATGTTTGTAGCTTAACAACTTTATCAAATATTGCAATAGCAATCATAAATATGAATGCTGATTGCTATTTTAAGAAGTAAGGGGGTTCAAATGAAAAGATTTGAAATTAACATTTTTTTTCTATTTCACTGAAACAGCCATTAAACACTTGTACCTTCACTGATTTCGTTCTTTCTTTCAGTCACTTTTCTCAGTGAAACCAAGTAGCGTCTCTGATATGTCTTTGTTTTCCACGTAATCAAAACGGAATAGTCCATTATTTAACAACTATTGCAGATGATTTTAAACACTGCTGTCTTCCTTTCTTTCTTTCTTTCTTTCTTTCATTTTTTTCCCTGAAACAAAGTAGGGTATTTCCCCTCTTTTCACGCATTCAAAGCGGTACAGTCGTGCGAAGTAAGGAAATAACGAAGGAGAAGACAAGTACAATTACTATATGATACTAGAGAAATTTATACAAATGTATGCATGTTAACACTATAGATGTAATTATGGAGTATATAAGCCTCACCATGTTAGGTGAACGT
>OZ038486.1:25176013-25188513 GCA_964036315.1 Acanthosepion esculentum
CCGAACCTACGACGGTGCCTAGTCCAGGAAATGCGAGGAGTGATTGTAAGGAGAGGGAAGGCGTCCCTAACACTCCCCACCAAAATCGATTCCTCTGTCAAAACGCGCCCTTGAGGCGTGTCGATGACACACCAAGTGTGGCAATCCCAGCCACCATGACACAGACGTTTGGCATAACTTTATTTACGGTCCTTCTGCTTGCGCCCACCCTACAAGAGGGGGAACAACATGCGCTTGATCACCTTCCTATCATACTTGCAAAGAGGAAGTACGGCCAACAGGTAAAGGATGAGAGGAGAGACGTAAGTGGCACACGCCTCAGCACTACACTTCAAGAACAATCTCCTTCGGAGCCAAGTCTGGACCGACGCTCCGATGTTTGCGTGTACTTCTGACCAATTTTTCTCCAGCTGGAGTTCGGGTCAAAAGCACCTTCCAAGAAGGGGGAAAGGATCGTTCTTCCAACCAAAGGACCCCAGAAGAAAGACACCCTCCTAGGCACATAACCGCAAGCCGGAAGACTTATTGCGGTTAATCTTAGCTTCGAGCCATTATCCATAACACAACCCGCGCATCCACGTTTACAGCACCTAACATTTTCAAATGTTCCCTCATCAGGTTACTAAGTTCGCTGATCGTACGGGAACCGGCGTTTTAAAGTGATGTCGACGTAAATCTTTGTAGACAAAGAATTACTTGAATACATACATTATATATATGTATATTCAGAGATTTAACTGGACAAATACAAGGCCTATAATCGATTAACTTTCACGGTTTCGAGCGGACACACTTGCACTGATGTTTATATAGTAAATGTTAATTTATCTGCGAATATATAGGAATTGTATACGTTCATTCATTTTATTCTGTTAACGCTATTTGCTCCTCTCCATCTGAGAATTGTGGTTCATGGTGACATTCAAGCCAAAATAGTGCAATGACCTGTCGGTTCTTTCGGGCGGCGCATAGCGAGTTTACCCTCTCCCTCCTTTCAATTTGTTTTTGAATCTTCTAGCCTTTGCCTAAAGAGGCAGGTCCTACAAGGCCGTTAGTTTTTTTTTAGTTTTTTTTTTTATGTATTTTATCATAAGCAAGGGGGGGTGCCAAGAGAGTGAAAGTAAGGGTAAAGAGCGAGTTTGAGGAAAGGATAAAGAGAAGGGCGGGGTTCAAGATCAAGATATCAGAAGATGTAGCTTGACATTACATTTAAATTTTTGAAAATTACAGTAATCCTGGAAGCAAGTAAGAGGAAGAGAATTCCACTGTCGGGAAGTGCAGAGAGAAGAACTGTTGGAGTAGAAGAGACGGGTACATTTAACTGTTTCGACACTTAAAGGGTGGAAACGAGATGAAAATCTAGTAGTAAGCTTAAATTCATGCAGTTGGTTTTGAAATCAGATTTATCCTAGACTGGTTTCTATTCAAGGCTATATGACACAGTCTGTTCTGCTCTTTTAGAAATAGCCGTCCTGGGTGTAACGATAAACTACATCAGCGTCCTAGGTAAGACGATAAACTACGTCCAACAGCAAGGCTTCTGCTCAGGAGGTTTTGAGGAGCGTGGAACCACCTCTTAATTGCTGGTGTTCCTAGGTCCATCCTGACCTGGACTGGTAGCACCTGTTAGGGTCCCAGCTATGGGCAAATAGTTAACCCCGAAACCGAGGTAAACAGCCTTATGACTGTGTAAAAATAGGTTTTAATACCAGAAATACTTTATAAAAAATTATCAGATATAAATTTTTAAAGAAAAAAAACTATTACCAGCAATATATTTTTTTAAATGAATATTACGAGCAATACATTTTAAAAAATAATATTGCTAGCTATACATTTTGGAAGGAAAAAAAAATATTACCAGAAATAGATATTTGACAAAACAAAATATTACCAGGAAAAAAAAAAGTTGTCGGCATTAAATAACCCATTAGTGTTGATACGACGTAAAATGAAACAAACCAAATCTTTCAGACATAGCTGTATTTTTAAATTTACGGTATTTGCACGTAAGTGAATGTTATGAATTCAACCGCTATTCGAACCCTACTCTCCAATCCGAGCAGCTAACCATTACTCAATTCTGCCTCGTTATATACATCAATTTATGAAAATGACAATTCTCAATGAAAAATATTCGGGCTTTTGAAAGAATGCTTTTAGAATTATGAAGTGTTATTCGTAAATTAAGGTTTTATAAAAGTGTTTTATTTTTCGTCTTTACCATGACAACATATATTTCATTATTTTCACTATTTCCTTTAACCAGTTCATATATAGAAAGTATTTCTTTCTACAATTCATCAAAGCTATCTTTTCGATTACATTAATAAAAGACTTTTTTCCCGTTCAGAAAAATAAAATACTTTGGCGAATTAGAAAATACCGGAAAATAAATGACGAGAATGAATAAGAGTAAAAGAAAAACAAATACGCAGTCGAAAAGACAGGACAAAGAAATTTGATGAGATTTTAAAAAAAAAAGGACTGAACTAAAAGGTGAAAAAAATGAAATTAAACGGAAAGGAAAACCATTTTCAAGCAATCAAAGAAAAAGAACAAAAAGAGTCATATCTAGGACCCACTTCATGAAAATGCGTCAGTCCTTTGATAAAACTAAATTATATAAAAGGCATAAAAAATAAATAGTGAGAGTAAGTGATTGAGAAAAGTGGCGAGTGAAAGTAGGAGAAAGAAAGAAAGAAAGAAAAAACAGAAAAAAGAAAACAAAGAAAGAAGGAAAGAAAACAAACAAAGAAAGAAAACAAAGAAAGAAAGAAAAAAGAAAGAAGAAAACAAAGAAAGAAAGAAAGAAAGAAAGAAAAAAGAAAACAAAGAAAGAAGGAAAGAAAACAAAGATAGAAAGAAAGAAAACAAAGAAAGAAAGAAAGAAAGAAGAAATAAAAAAAGAAAACAAAGAAAACAAAGAAAGAAGGAAAGAAAACAAAGAAAGAAGGAAAGAAAACAGAGAAAGAAAAAAGAAAACAAAGAAAGAAGGAAATAAACAAAGAAAGAAAGAAAGAACGAAATGAAGAACGATAGAAAGAATGAAAGAAAAAAAGAAAACAAAGAAATAATTAAAGAAAACAAAGAAAGAAAGAAAGAAAACAAAGAAATAAAGAACGAAAGAAAGAACGAAAGAAAGAAAGAAAGAAAAAAGAAAAAGAAAACAAACAAAGAAAGAAGGAAAGAAAAAGAAAGAAAGAAAACAAAGAAAGAAAGAACGAAAGAAAGAAAGAAAAAGAAAAAAGAAAGAAAAAAGAAAAAAGAAAACAAAGAAAGAAGGAAAGAAAACAAAGAAAGAAAGAAAACAAAGAAACAAGGAAAGAAAACAAAGAAAGAAACAAAGAAAGAAAACAAAGTAAACAATGAAAGAAAACAAGCAAGCAGATAAACTATTAAAAGAAAGAATCATATAAATCAGAGAGACTCTAAAATCTGGAGAAAGAAAGAAAACAGAGATACTCTTTACTGCACGTAAAGAAAGGGTAATTTGGAATTACACAGTAATTTGAGGAGAGAAACGTATGGGAATAACCATTAAAAGTAAGGAAACGTAAAAATAAACCAAGTAACTGAAAACTTTTAGAAAATATTTCTAATTGTTAATCTACAGTTCTATTTTACTTTAATTCACACCAAAATAAAAAGAATTTGTCGGAGTTAGCTCCTCCTTAGTTCCTTAATCCTTCACCAGGTGTCTCTCTCCCCTTGCTATAAATACTGGGTGACCTTTTACCCCGATATCTCTTTTACCCCTCAGATTGCTTTAGCTGGGTTGAACACAAAAGTTTTAAATAAAAAAATAATCAAAGTTTACTTTTTTATTAGATTTTTGGTCCGGGTTAGAGTTATGGTCAGGATTAGAATTACTTTACGGTTAAATAAAAACGAAAACGAATCTGATTTTGTTTTGTTTATGGAGGGGAGCGCGAATGTAGACAACACAGAAATAGAGCAAACAAATCATCCACATTTGGGGCGATTCCAAAGGTCAACCCAAGGAAGGTTCTCGCACTGAGAGAATTTGGTGTGAATTTTAGTAAATATAATAATTTGTAGAGGACAGTGGGGTGGAGATGGAAAGAACACAAAATCCCAAAATTAGGTTAGCGTAGGTTTTGTTTTTGATTCTTTAGTATCCTTTTTCAGTAAACTTAGCTAGGGTATGCGCATTGGCCCCTTTTATTACCGTACCTATTTTTCTTTAAGTTTAATTCCCCATCCCCTCCCACGTCAGGTGGTCATTGATTTCAGTTATCTGGTGGATGTGGGGCGCCTTTCGTTTTGCATGCGTTTTTCGTAATTGTTGTTGTGTCAGAATGAGTGCATGTCTGTGTGAGTGCTTGGGATGGATGAATGGTTTTTATCTATATTCTTAAAGTCCCACATCGATTTCGTCTAGTTAACTGATTTTTCTGTCACACTTAAGGTTTGTGGGGGTTTTAATTACTAACATGATTTTGTTTATTTTCATGCAAATACTTTCAAGCCATATTGTATATAATCATTGGGGTTCTTTTAACTTATTTTTATTCTCCCCCCCCCACAGACATTATTTGTACATATGTTGACTAATTTAGGATTTTCATTGAGACAATGAGGTATTTTGGTGGATATAGAAAGAAAGGTAAGTATGAATGTGTTGTTTTGGTGCTAGGATTATTGTTTTGTACGATTGGGTCTGTGGTTGTGGCTATCTAAGTTATTAATTAAGACAGATGATGACCGTCCTTTTCTCCATCCCTCTTTTGGCATTGTGCCACATCTGCTCTACACACAGTAATAAATATTTTCAGTGACGTCAATTCTCTGGTGGATGCGGGGTGTTTTTTGTTTCGGTGTGATTTTTCGTATCTGTTGTTGTGTCTGAATGAGTGCATGTCTGTGTGAGTGCTTGGGATGAATGAATGTTTTTAATTTTTTTATAGTCCCGCATTAATTTCATCTAGTTAACTGATGTTTCTGCCACATTTAGTGATTGTGGGGTTCTTATTACTAACACGATTTTGTTTAGTTTCTTGTAAATAGTTATTTGTTTCATATTGTAATTACTCATTGGGGTTACTTTTTGAAATTTTAAATTGTTATATTATTCCCCTCCCCCTCACAGACGATAAATTGTCCATATGGGGTCTAGTTAGTATTTTCATGGGGTCATTGAGGTATTCTCGTGGGTGGGGTAAGACAGGTAAGTAAGAATGTGTTGTTTTGGTGTAAGAAATATTGTTAGTATGATTGGGTTAGCGTTTGTGGCTAGCTAAGTTTAGAAGTTAATACAGAAAACCGACCTCTTCCCCATTCCCCACGTCGGCCTTGCCACATTTTCTGTTATAGTACAGAAATAATCTCTTTTCCCCTCAGGCCTTGGTCCGCATTCCACCTCGCGTGGAGTTGAGGTAATCCTTTCTCTTCTTTCTTCATTTCAGCTAACACCAATATCTGAGCTCTCACAAATACAGCGTTTCATAAATTCTGGGAACACGCTAAGAACAATACCAATACACGTACGTACGAACACTCATCACAATACACACACATAATATTCACCACACAAACTCGATGTAAGCCGATGTGCTTGTAACTTGTTTATACATGCATTTGTTTATATATAATTATCGGTATTGCTTGATTTCCTTTTCTTCTTTGGACTTAATTAAAGTTCAACATTCTCATGTAGACGGATCGGCTAGCAGGAAATTTTAACCCACGTGTGTTCTTTCCATCTCCACCCCACTGTTCTCTACAAATTATTATATTTACTAAAATTCACACCAAATTCTCTCAGAGCGAGAACCTTCCATTGCACTTGGTTGGGTTGACCTTTGGAATCGCCCCAAATGTGGATGATTTGTTTGCTCTATTTCTGTGTTGTCTACATTCACGCTCCCCCTCCATAAACAAAACAAAATCAGATTTGTTTTCGTTTTTATTTAACTGTAAAGAATTTCCAATCCTAACCATTACTCTAACCCGTACCAAACATTTAATAAAAAAGTAAACTTTGATTTTTTTTTTATATAAAACTTATAATTTGTTGTGGTAACTTAACATTTACGGTAAGTAATATTACATTATTTGGGGTGAATTAATCGTAAATGTATATTTAGATACAATAAGTCTTTCTGAGGATGTGTGTTTATTAAGAGAATGGAAAATATGAAAGTAATGTTGATGTCACACGGATGAGCCAGTTTGTTGTTGCCTAAATCCAACTGGTACCAGAAATGGCATTATAAAAAAAAAAAAACAAAAAAAAAACAACAAAGTTCTAAGATAGCACGTTGATGTTTTTTTTTATAATAGCACGCCTTTCTTATTTGGCTCAAAGCAATCGTCTAGTTATCATATCTTTGCGTAAAATCCCGGAAGATATAGAAAACCGGAAACGCATTCACCGACAGCAGCAGATTCTTTTTGAACGTTTCAAACTGACAAATAAACCTCACGAGAAAATAAAGTTATTAACGCATGCGACACATTCCCTTGTCTCACACCTGGTCGAAAATTAAGCAGCGTGAATTGTGACACAAGTCCAAAAGATTAGATGATATTTTTCTGAGAAAAATATCATCAAGCTATCTATATAACTTGAAAGTCAGCCTGAAAAAATATGGTTATTTTTAATGGTTCTTTGGTTTGGTTTAGTTTGTTTTACGGTATATCAACCACAATGGGTTTTTTAATGCCAACAATTTATTGCTAGTAATATTTTTCTTCATAAATGTATTGCTGGCAATGTTTTCCTTCAAAAATCTTTTTCTGGTAATATTTTCTTCTTCACAATTGTATCGCTAATAATATCGTTTTCAAAGAATCCATAGTTTGGTTTGTTTTGTCTTACAGCATATCAACCTAAATGGGTTATTTAATCCCGACAAGATTTTTTATTGCTGCTAATATTTCTTTTCAAAAATGTATTGTTGGCAATAATGTATTGCTGGTAATAATATTTCTACAAATATTTATTACTGGAAATAATTTTTTACAAAGTATCAGCTATTAACACCTATTTTTACACTTTCATAGTGTTTAGACCCCAGTTTGGGGGTTAAATATTCACCCACAGTTGGAACCCTAACAAGTGCTACGACCCGGGTCAGGGTGGACCTGGGAACACCAGCAATTAAGAGGTGGGTCCACGCTCCTCAAAACCTCCTGATCAGAGGCCTTGCTGTTGGACATAATTTATTGTCTTACCCAGGACGTGGATGTAGTTTATCGCCATACTCAGGAGGCTAATGATTCTTACGAAAGTAATAGATTTTATTCTTCGGTCATGGCAATGGACACTGAATAATAATATGTTATGTCTGATAAATAGGAGGCGATTACTCGGCAAAAGATTGTAAGAAGAAGTTTGGGTTTATCAGCAAAAACCAAAGAATAGTCTGTAATATTATCAGATCTGACCTGGTATCTTGCGTTTCCCACCGCCATGATGTACATTGACTTTGTAATTTTTATAAATATTTCTATGGCAATTGTTCTAATGAGCGCTCTTCTTTGGTAGCTCAAGTGTATGAATTTAAGCAGACAAACTGATTAACAAATAGGTACCAACATTTTACTGTTGAAATAATAAGATGTAATCGTAAATTCTTGAACATCTCGGCTGGAAACTCGCTATTCTTTTCTTGCCTCCCTGCCACCTACGGTCTTCAAAAATCTAAATCCATTGTCAGTCGCTCTCTTATGACTTCCTGAATAATGTTCTTTCATTGTATTTATTTTCACTAAAGTCTTCCCATTTTTCTTCGCTCTCAATAATCCTTGAAGTCTTCGTGGCATTATCGCCCTTTGAGTGTGATATATACGTATATATTTCATAAAGATATCTAGTGGATCAAGTTGTGGCTTGTATATTTATTTGTTTTCTTCTTTTTTGTTGTTGTTGTTTGTTTTTCAATCGGGGGATTGGTGCTGATATTTCCCTTACTTCCGGTGATGTGAATACAAAACTATTTGGAAATTTTTGTTAAGACCTGCGGAGCTAATAACACAACGGATTGCAGTGGATGTGTTATGTTAAGAGTAGCTACTTCGGTGAAGTCAGTTTACAAGTTCAAATAAAGATTACTGTCGCCTGAGGGAAGGAGACATTTTTCCCTAGAAAACTCTCTCTCTCTCTCTCTCTCTCACGGCACTCATGTACACGAATACACACACACACATAATTTACTATTTTTACCATAATATATATATATATATATATATATATATATATATATATATATATATATATATATATTATGGAAAAATGGTAAATATTACCCCAAAAAAACAAAAGAGAAGCCTCAGATTTTTTTTCAGCTATAGAGATATGGGGATAAAGAGAAGAAAAAAAACGATATAAAATGAACGATCGCTCTTATTCACCGCTTACATATTTATTTGTACTGTTTCCATCTGATAAAAATTACATTATATTATGAATATAATATAGACAATGTTATATTACAAAAATAATACTAAGGATTCTACCGTAGTCTCCATATGCTAGGACATTACAAGTTATATGAGGCATCCTATAATAAGGAAGGTATTTTTTGGAGAAAACAACATATTTGAAGATTTAGGTTTACCGTCGGACAAACAAGTTCAAGTTGCCGACTGTGCTATGTCATTTTTATTATTCTCACTATTAGTATCACGTTTTGGATTTATTAAGCAATTGGAATTATTATTATTTAGATTTTGAATAGACTAGAAAAATGTTATGTCTATTCACGTCATATACAAATCGTTCTTGCCACCACAACCCACAAGACATCTCAACGCACTCGGTGTTTACATCCAACTAACGTTATCGGACTGAGTTCAAGAGCGGATATGGGGTTTTGCTTTTGGTTCGTTAACTACCACATTCCACTGTCTGCATATATTACGTTTCTGGAGATGTTTTTTTTTTTAGATACCGTACGGGATGCCTAAATAAATGAAAGGCTTACAATACCGGTCGGAAGCTGCCTGATGGTTATCATCAATAATCGATAAAATAATATATACGGTATTTATTATATACGAATGATAATTGAAATCTTACATAATATATCTGGTGTTCTTGATTGTTTGTATCTGGCGAAAAGGGTTCGTGAGTATTGGCAAAACACTTTCTACAATTTGACTTTTGCTGTGAGAAGACACAGGGTGAATTTTAGTGCATTTTGCAGGGTAAAAAGCGCCTTATTCTTCTTTTTTCTTATTTTATATGCCGTGTCCCATCACTACGTAGGCGATCATGGCCCACCACATTTTCCTGTACATTGTAGCTCTTAATAAGTTTTTTTCTTTATGTTATTTCTCACAAACTCTGTTCTGCTCAAGCCTATTAAGTATGTCACGCGTTGCCTTCCCCTTTCCCCCTAGCCTGTATCCATCCTGTGAGTATCTTTCTTCCTGACGTATCGCAGAAAATTCAACTGCATCTTCCTGATGTTAAAATCCTCGTCGTTGCTCACATATTCGATCAATGGTATCCTTAGCATCCTTCTGTAGAACCACATTTCAATTGCATTGAATATATTCTTTATCTTCGAGGAAATTTTCTAGCATTCGCTACGATACAGGCGGACAGATATCACTTAACAGTTCAGTACTCTTTTCTTTGTTTCCAACGAAATGTTTTTGTTTCTTAATTCACTGCTTAGCTTTTGGAATGCGTCGTTGGCCATCACAATATTTCTTCGGATCTCAAGTGTCGAACGTCCATACGGAAAATATGCGTGCACTTGAAAATGATATTTATTTAACGTTCAAGACAAAATACAATCGCTGTGGTGGGCGGATTTTGAAGAAAATTCCTGTTTGCTAATGATATTTGTGATGATAATCGGTAATACAAGTACACATAACCAGAAATGAAATAAACGCTAGTTAACAGTACAAGTGTTGTCCCTCCTTTTACTTTTGTCATATACTTCGCTGTATTCATAATATTTTAGGCAATATACGTATATATATATATATATATATATATATATACTAATAATCCACTGAATGATGAGATCCTTATGTATAAAATGGATATGGTGTATTTTTTAATTTAGCTAGTACTTTCAATACTTTGTTATCTTTGCTAGTAGATATAATTATAAACATTATACTAGTAGTATAATACTTATAATTATGTCTACTAGCGAAGGGATTTCGCAGGTAATTGCATTAATATTGCTAATTAATTCAAGGTATGATTAACTCTTTGTAATATAAACTATATGCTGCCTATTTTATTATGTTCATGAAAAACAATTGATCCACATTAAAGAATTCCTGAGAAAAACTGCTAAAACATATCACTCTGTTAATTGAACTATCTACTTAGTTCATGTCATGTAACTGAAAAACACTGATAATAAACAAATCGTGGATTTACCAAATTAAAAAATTCATAAAAAATTCTCACTCGAAATATTTGAACCAATTTCACGCTCCAACACTACATAACCGTTAATAAATAGTTCATTCTTAAAAACATCTTTCGGTCGGAAAAACACATTTATTTCGTCTTCCAGTTTTGATTCTAAAAGAAAAAAATACAGCCTGAAGATGGAGGCATGGAGCCTTTGAAAGTACTAGCTGAATTAAAAATACACCATATCCATTTTATACATACGGATCTCATCATTCAGTGGATTATTAGTAGTATAATTCTTATAATTATGTCTACTAGCGAAGGGATTTCGCCAATAATTGCATTAATATTGCTAATTAATTCAAAGTATGATTAACTCTTTGTAATATAAAGTATATGCTTCCTATTTTATAATGTTCATATATATATATATATATATATATATATATATATATATATATATATATATATATTTTATAATATTTTTAGTTTTTCAAAATATGATTCCTTCGCTACATAAGAGTTCTCATGTTTCAAAAGCGAGAACCGAGACCCCTAACATAATTTTTGAAGTTATGTAGAGTTAAGGTGCCTGGACCCGCTTCCTTGTCAAGCGAGAATTTGGGAATCTCGCTTGACAAGGAAGCGGGTCCAGGCACCTTAACTCTACATAACTTCAAAAATTATGTTAGGGGTCTCGGTTCTCGCTTTTGAAACATGAGAACTCTTATGTAGCGAAGGAATCATATTTTGAAAAACTAAAAATATTATAATATAAGCTCTACTTCTGTATAGAGCACTGTCTTTTTGAAAATAAAAGCAAAATATTAAGGGACACCGGATTATCTACCTAACGTGTTCTTTCCTATTTTTCTGCACACCTGCATATATATATATATATATATATATATATATATATATATATATATATATATATATATATAAGAGTAGTATATATGTACGTGTGTGTGTGTTTACTTACAAAATCTGTTGTCAGACTTTTGATAAATTATAGTGCTGTTTACCATCCAGAAATAGAATTTTATTATTTGAGACATATACTCGTCACCTACATAGCGATTGTTTTGGTGTACTGAAAGCACGAACAAAATGCCCGGGCCTCACACTAAGAAATTCCTGTTTCTCTCATTACACTTAGCTGAATATATTTATTTAAAGTTTCGCGTTGAAATCATGCGGCAAATGGCCAGTGATTAAACGTTGGAGCTCATCGATTGTTTAATTGTCCAAGTCTGCCAGTCATTCTGGCGTTAGTGTCACTATGTTTACGCTGACAAAACTAGATTTAATGCTGCTAGTGAATGTGAGGGAAATTATATATTTGATATGCAAATAAAATTTCATATTCGTATGCTTTGCTCTGTAAATGAAAAATCAGTGTTTCAGTTTTAGATTAAATTCTTTTATTAAGGCGCTTGTCACAATCTATTTTACAGCAGTGCTACTCAGAGTGTGGCACGTTTACCGCTGTTAGCACACGAGCCATCGTCTACCGGTGTGCGGAGTGTTTCCAGGGAACAAAGAAACAGTAGTCACATACCACGCCAACGAGGACTGCCGCGATATCTGATTCATTTTCATTTTAGTTTTATATTGATAATGGTTACACTTTTCAATTACTAACTCATACGAAAGGCCATTACTATACAACTAAAGAATGCGATATAATGAACAGCAAAAGAGTGAACTAAAATACGTAAGACAACAAAATCTTGATGATGAGGCGTCTGACCCTGTTGTAACCACGCCTAGGAAAATGAAAAAGCGGTTTTCATGGACATATATTTATACAAAGTCAATATAAAATAAAAACTGATGCAACTTTTATTATATGAAATGTATATTTCTGGTACTACTAATGTTCAATTTTTTTTTTTTAAGCATATCACTCCAGGCAAGGCTGGAAGCCACTAGTACGCAGGGGGTTACAGAAGGTTTGGAGGAAGAGCAGATAGGAGTGGTAAAGGAGAGGATGTGGAGAAAGATAGTGGATCGATCAAGGCAAGGGGGTTACAGAAGATTTGGAGCGAGAGCAGATGGGAATGAAAGGTGAAAGGATGTGGAGAAGGGAAGTGGATAGATCAAGGCAACTGGAGATGTCGATTGACGTTACACTTAAATAGTT
>OZ038486.1:25193513-25198513 GCA_964036315.1 Acanthosepion esculentum
TAAATAGTCAAATATTTTTGTGTGCCTCTGTAAGATTAAAAAGGAATAAATGCATAGCATTAAATGGCATTAACTACAAATTTATTGTTTAACTGTATGTTCAGTTTTATCTTTAATATTTGTCCTTTTCTATGCTTCTTTTAAAGATCTGTCACTTCTTTATTTCTGGCCTTCACGTAATATCAAATTGAATTTTGTTCACGTTGCCACAGGCCTAAATTCAACGGCTTTTCTCTCATATATCTCACTTAACCTCATATGCTTTCACTTCCAACAGGGTACCGCGGTTCAATACAAAGTGCCGTTCATATATTTTCTACTGGGGATTTTTTACCTTTTATTTAACGCATTCGATTTTGTTGTAGGATTATTTTATATTCTTTGTGTGCTTTTAAGTCAGTAGTCTTACGTATTTTTTTTTCTTTTATGAGAGACACTTCGTCTTTGTAGCGACTAAATGTAGCCGTAAACATGGCTGTGGGAAATATAGTTGAGATAAAATAGTCCAATCTGATATATGTCCGATCTAATCCGGGCATAGACAGAAGGAAGTTAGCAAAAGGCTCAGACATTAAGATGAAGACGGCGACAGCGACAAGAGGAAGCATGGGATAATCTATTGCGCTTATAAAATCCCAGTTTAGAAGAAAGTGTAGAGATTTAGTGTGACATCGTGTCGAGAGAGTTTGGTTGTGTTAAAAACGGAAGCGAAGGATCGATAAGAAGAGCAAATATTAATGTTGACTGAAATAACGTTTTAATGGAGGAAAAACAACGAAAAGAAACATTTCTATAAACATAAATGTCTATATTTCTGAGATGAGGTATTATGTAAAAAAGAAATAATGAAGAAAAGATACGGAAAAAGAAAGTGTGAAAGAAGGAACGAAAGAAAAAGAAAGAAAGAAAAACAAAAGAAGGAATAAAGGCAATCAAGAAAAAATGAATGATTGACTGAAAATAGAAACTGATAATTCAAACACTAGAAAGGAAAGAATAACGACTTAATGGAGGAAAACAACAACAAAAAAAAAATATATAAACATAAATAAGTGTCTATATTTCTCAGATGAGGTATTATGTACATTATTTACATGATTTGGACTACTGTCCTCATCTCTGTCGCACTATTTATTACAACGTTTCAGCATTTCAGGATCTGACTATATTTCTTAGATGAGGTATTAAGTACATTATTTACATTATTCGGACTATTGTCCTCATCTTTGTCGCCATATTTATTACAACTATTCGGCCTTTCAGTATATGTCTATATTTCTGAGATGAGGTATTATGTACATTATTTACATTATTCGGACTATTGTCCTCATCTTTGTCGCCATATTTATTACAACGTTTCAGCCGTTGTACGCTCCGGCCTTCTTCAGGTGTTTGGAATGTCGAACTGTACCCTTTATTTCGCTCAGTGGGGTAGACTGTTCTAAAGCCTTTATCCACTGTGTCATGTGTCCCCCAGGACATATGAAATAGTGGATAAAGGCGTCAGTTAGATCCAGTGACAGGACCCAAAGAGTGTGAGTTCAATACCCAGTTAAGGCAGCGGAGAACTTTCATAGGGAAATTAACAGGAGATATCTGATAACTGACATCCATTAGACATGGCACGTCGAACGTGGAACTAGAACAGTCTACCCTAGTTGGCGAAAGAAAGGGTTCAGTTCAACATTCCAAACACCTTAAGAAGGCCGGAGCGTACAACGGCCGAAAATTTGTAATAAATTTGGCGACAAAGATTAGGACTTTGGTCCGAATAATGCAAATAGTAAACATAAATGAATTATGAAGAAGAAATAAGGCGACAGCGACAAGTGGAAGCATGGGATAATCTATTGCGCTTATAAAATCTCAGTTTAGAAGAAAGTGAAGAGAATTAGTGTGACATCGTGCTGAGAGAGTTTGGTTGTGTTAAAAACGGAAGCGAAGGATCGAGAAGAAAAGAACATATTAATGTTGACTGAAATAAGGAATGTTTTCCCTTGAAAACCTTAAAAGTGAAAAAGAGATAACTTCAAAAAAAAAAAGAGAAAAAGAAAAGAAAAAAACGAATATATGTATATACATTTGTGTCGGTCAGAATCACTCTGTTAAAAATCAGGCATATGTGAAAAAAATAAGTATATTTCATCAGCAAATATTTATTTGCATATGAATATATTTATAAGCAAATCTGTACATTTCTATGCTTCAGCGTAGATACAGATCGAAATGCATTTTAGGTTAAATGGCAGATTTGCAGATAGAGAAAAATATAGAATATCTTTTTGAATTTGACATTTTAAAAAAAATAAGCGAACAATTCCAGGATAAATATGAATGGAACAATCTTTATTCCCAAGTTGCTATCTCCATAGGGAATAGAAGTGACTTCTTGTGTGATTCTGGTTATTCTTATCTAAGGAAGAACATCTAAAGAAGGGGAATGCATTAATTTAATCAGTAAGCGAAAGACGAAGAGGAAGTAACATTATGATTGTACGTTTAGTGTGATCGAATGTCATTTAGTTTCATATCACTGCATATATATGGAAGAAAACGGGGGAAAATTATTAGAAGTAATACCCTTTAGAAGAGAAGAAAAATGAATGAAGGAAGTAAAGAATGAAAATACAAAGGCTTAATTCAAACAAGAAGAACGAAATAAAAGTGAAGGAATGGCAGTAGCAGGAACCGATGAAGAGAAAGAAAAATGTAAAAGAAAGAACGAAAGAAAAATAAAACTAAATGAAAAGCTCTCTGAATTGAATGAATGAATGAAAATAACATGCGATATTTTTACCTGGATAAAAGAAAGAAAAGTGAAGTAATGGCGACAAACGACGAAAAGAAAAAAAATAAATGAGGAAAAAGAAAAAAAAACGAAATAAAGAATGAAATAATCATGGAAAGAATGAATGAAAATACAAAGCGGTAATTCAAACAGGAGAACGAAAAGAAACCTGAAGTAATGGAGAAAAATAACGAGAAGAAGAAAAATGTATATAAAAAACGAAATATTGAAGGAAAGACACGGAAAAAGAAGGTACGAAAGAACAAACGGAAGTAAAAGAAAGAAAGAAAAACAAAAGAAAGAAAAAAGGCAATCACGAAAAAATGAATGATTGAAAATAGAAACGGATAATCTAAACATGAAAGCAGAAATCAGAAAGAAGGAATAAAAGAAACGGTGACCGATGAAGTGATAGAAGAAAATATAAAATGAAAAAGTAATGTACTAACGTAGCACACGGCTCCAACTGTAGAGAAATCAGGGAGGATTTAACTCACTACTCAGTAGTACTCAATCTAGAGCGACCACATTGCTAACTATTACATTTTGAGATTTCCAAATGTTTAAAATAAAAATAAAAACCGTAGCCAAAAAAGAAAGAAAGAATGAAAGAGAAGCAGAAAGAACGAATAAGATCTGATATTAACCGAAGCAAGCGAAAAGAAGCAAACTTGAGGAAAAATAAAAATACGAAAATCAAACAAGAATACAAGGTAAAAAGTAATGGATAAAGAAAAGATGAATGGATATTGCGTAAGAATTTAAAACAAATAATGAATGAATTAAAATATATTGTTAAATCAAGCAGGAGAAAAGATAGAAAAGTAACAAAATGAAGAAAATAACCTGGAGATAATCTAAGAAAGATTCTAGGAAATGAAAAAATAATTAGAAAAGAAATAAAAAAAATGGATGCAAAAAAGAAGGAAGTTAATACGTGAACCAAGAAGTCGTAAGATAATTGAGAAAATATAAGAAACACTGCAACCACAACAAAAAAGAGTGTAAGAAAATACAAGGTTTTACATTAATCATGACAAGAGAATAAGAAAAAGGAATGAGCGAATGTAATAACTAAAACGAGCGAAAAGAAGGAGACTTGAAAAAAAGCAAGCAAGAAAGAATGAAAATAAAATGCAATAATTCAAACAGTAGAAAGGAAGGGAAAGTGTAAAAAATAAAGAATGAAAACGAACAAGAAGACAAAACTAAACAAAAGAAAACGAAAAGTATAGAAAAAATGCATAACAAGGAAAGAATAAAGGAGGAAAATAAGAGAGAAAGAGGCTCTAATAAACAAAAAATAGAAAAGAAAAAAAATGAATAAAAAGAAATAAATCATAATGGACTCTCTTGAAAAGAGTTGGAAAGCGCAAATTTATAACGAACGAATGAAATGAAGAAAAGCTTATTTTTGAAAAAATAACAACATAAAAAACAAATACACAAAAAGTCATAAAAATCCACAGAGAGCGACAAATGAAGAATCGTATGTCGAAATATATACGAGTACAAAATTGAAATAAAAGAGGGAAATGATATGTGATTCGTTGAGAAGAAAGTAAGGTTTTTTGGCACTATAACAAATGGAAACGATCAGAATTGTCAGGAATCGTCAAATGAGTGTAGTCGCCCAAGCAGAAACTAGGAAAACTGAAAGAAATCGAGATATTAGTGTGGACATTTACTGGAGAATGGTTCGAAGTAAAAATGAAAGGAGGGGTGTAAATTTAAGAATTAAAAGAAAACGCGGAAAGAACCAGAGATATGGAATACGGAATAAAAAGATTTCTGTGAAATGAAAAAAAAATCAGATTAAAGGAATGCCGATTGGAACACGCAGAAAAGAGGTGAACTTTAAAACGAATAGAATAAACATTAAACACAATAATGTATATTTTAGACATGTGCAAAATTTCCCAACCCTCTCTTATTTCTTTTTAAACGAGAGACTGAAAACAACCGCTTAATAAAAAAATGCTATGACACTATAATAGAAGATGAAGTGATATGATGAGAAAATACGTCTGCGAGAGTAATTCGTGCGTCTTGTGAGTTAGATGCAGTGAAGGCCCCACTGCTGTGGTCTTTGGCAATAATAAATGAAGTTGAATAAATGCTCTTGAAATACATCACAATGGCTAACATGATTTTGTCTCCAAAACAGTTTAGAAAAGCAAATTCTGAATTCATAATGTGGCTCCTTATAGTG
>OZ038486.1:25203513-25216013 GCA_964036315.1 Acanthosepion esculentum
ATCAAGAGCTGTCAGGACTCAATTTTACTTACGATGATATCAATACAAAGTGAAAATGAAAGTGAAAGTAAGGTGATTGATTACATGTATGATTAATATTTGTTACGGTATACGTGTGTTAAGTGACGCAAGTACGTCAAGAAAGCATGCGCATATGCTGTGAAACTGCCTGAGCTTCTAGCAGCTTTTGGAAATTTATCACTAGATTTCAAATCAATAACAAAACTACTTGAATTGACCGGTTGTCTCGTATGAAAATAGGGGCGAATTCGACTAGATTAGATCATGTTAGTCAAAATTAAAAAAAGAAAATTTGGGTGGTTTTCATAATGTACATAATGTACCAAATCTCTGATATCTTTAAATATAGTTATGTATATCAGGTTGGAAAATATACTCACATCTGTCTGGATATCTAAATAATTAGGGTATAAAAATTACGTTGAAATCATAACAGCAGCGTTTACAGTTAGAAACATAAGGGTCAAATATGATGCTAAAGAAAACTGGCATGCTCTTTCTGCCTTACGTCAAGGTCTTTTTGGAAATGTGATGCAAGACATATGCTGCATATACAACATCAGTGCAATATTAAGATTTCACATTCTAGAGAAATCTCTGCCGAGTCAAGTCGAACTTGAACATGACAAAGACCTGCATTTACTTCATGCCTTCGTTACATCAGACCGCCTATAAATAATGTAAATGAAAATAACTACATATCTTAAAAATTCAAGCCGAAATTTATCGTGTTTATTAGAAAATTCCAATGAAAATAATAATATTACAGAAATGCAGGAAAAAGAAATAGATTTTCATTATTCCTTAATTACCAGTGCTAACATCGAGACTGGTTCAAACACTGCTTCCCGTATGATCACCGAAGTTAAGCAATGGTGATGGGTGACTGCGTGAGAATATCAGGTGCTGTAATTTGGATGTGTGGATGGTGTAATGGATAATGGCTCGGAATCGTTAATCGGAGAGTCGAGTTCCAGTTCCAGTTGAGTTCATTATACTCATTTATGCGCAAATACCCTCGAACAATGTAAGAATCCAACTCTTCTCCCACAGCTATGGGTTAATTAGTAAAACATGTATTACTGTTATGGTCCAGTTTTGGACCAAGGAAGAACAAAACGAACACAAGAGTAGAAATAACGAAGATATATTACACGAAATAATAATACAAGATATGGAAGGTGTTAGTATGACTGTCAGTCTGGTTTGGAGTGAACTACTATCGGCCCGACTCGATGTGTCCCTCTCTCTTGAGAGGCGTAGTATACATAGTGTTAGTAAGAGTTAATTCTGTAGTTATAGGTAAGGATCCATAACAATTACTAAACACATTATTATCTCCCAAAAATAAAATTACATCCAAAATATTTATATTTCAGCAATTTAGAACTCATCCACAGGAGAAAGGCCTGGTGGGGAACTGGTTTTAATTAACTAACCATTAGTTAAATAGTATTCTCTTACCACTATCATAGAAGTTGGTATGTCAGCAAACTAAAATAACCAACCAACCGACCTTAATTGAGGTTATCGACGAAATTTGCATATTTTTTACAGTTTCTTATTAAACAGTTTTAAATTAATTAAACATACTTTCGACTAGACGCATGTAAATATGCTAACATTTTGCATATGCAAAATAATTCATGGAAATATGCAATGATTTAACAATATTGCATGATCATTTCTATTTATTTAAAACAATCTTCCTTAGTGGAATCTGTTTTAAACTCCGTTATCAACATCATCACCATCATCAGTATCATTTGACCCGTTCCCTGCGCATATGTGGGTTGAAGTAAACCTTGGTCGAGTAAACCTAGCGGATTCCCTCCATCTTAAAGTTAGACTACAGCCAATGTCCTTCAGCTTGATGCCTCGTATTTGTAAGGTGCCTTTGATCCTACGGAGACAATACTCCGCCTTGGCCGTTGACATCGGACTAGGAAGCTCTCCGTCCATTGATGCCGTGTCATTACCGTATTAACATGTACACATGCCACACTTTGACATGTCTTCATTGTATTCCTGCTGGGTGCCTAGACATCATCGTCTGATGGTGGGGGAGCTGATTTAAATTACCCAACCATTATTTAAGTAGTAATCTCAGACATGGTACCACTGTAACTAGAAGAATGACTAGGCATAAACCTGAAATATGCTACAAATTAACGACGCTCACACTCGATGAATGATTACATCCCTACTCTCTAGACCAAATATATTCAGTGAAATATATTCCGCTAAAAATATATATGATGCTAAGTTATTGGCAGGTACAAAGATGATGCGATCAAGAAATATTGAGTTGAAAACATTTTTTGGGGAAAAATAGCTTAATTCAAATGTAAAATTTAGATTGATGTGCTGAGAAAAGAATAACGAAAGCAAAGAAGTATAGAAAAAATTTCAAAGAGTTTGCCGATAACAAATGCACGCATTAAAGAGCAACTAAAAGCCAAATGTTATGTCTACGCGGAAATAAAATTGCAACATCTTGAAGATCCGTTTTAATTAAGTGACATAACTTGATTAGAATAGTATATCACACACACCGTTCATCATGGCCACGAAAAGTAGCTTAAATATAGCCATTTCCTTATATGGAAAGAATTGTCATTCATTGACCAAACAACCACCTCTACTCACAGTTAAAACTTATAAAATCATTCTTTTAAAGCATTTTTTTTTAGAAAATAATTATCTCCATGTTAATATGGAAAGTTAACGTCTTATTTTGTCATTATTTATTCCTCCATTTACATGTGATATCCGTTTTAGTATTTCCTGTTATTCAAAGTCATCAAGAATTTTAGTTTCTCTTATTTGGCAAAGTTCTCAGTTTGTCATTTTGTACGCCAGACCACGTGGTTTGAATATGGATAGTCTCTTCTACGACCTAATAATTTATTCACTCGTAGCAATTTTTAGTCGTTCATCTACAAAAGGGGGCATATGCGAATGAAATTTTAGACATTTCTGAACGGGTTCGACCTCAGGTACGACACACATATTAAAAGCTGTATCTGATCAGGCCATTTAAGAACGTGATAAAATTTCTTATCTTCATGATTTGGTTTTCCAAATACTGGCTTCGGTGGACAAAACTATTCATAATCTAGCCTATTAAACATTAAATTTGCCGATCTTCTGTATTTTTAAATGATCTATACGCTGAAGTATGAGAGGACTATACAAATCTCTCAGACACATTAATACATGCATAATGGTATGATACGATTGAATATCTTTGGAGATAACTTTCTGCAATGTATCATTATATGCTTTATGCACTACTGTGTAATACAATAAGAATTCTAGTCGATTTAATTGAACGGTATATGCATCGTCCTTTAATTTCTAATACTTATTAAAAATAGAATATTTCTAGTGATGACCAGGAAATGTTTGTAATATCATACAAAAAATAATGCATAAACTGGACTCAGAAAAGCAGATGTAATCCTGTGAAGAGTACACCAGTCTAAGGATGACATTATGGCACATTATACCCCACACATCATGATGATAAGACTTGAGTTCGCGTGTTGTATGGTACGTTCCTAGAAATACTCAATTTCATATCTATTTTTCTTCAGGGATTCCAGCTTCTCGTTCTGTTCTAAAGCATGTTTTTATTAGTTCTGTTGCAAGTAAACGATGAACAACGGCCTGTGTTTAACCAATGTATTCTATTCCGATTTATACTGATTATTTTTATATCTTTTCCATGTAGATCGAGTTTTGCTAATATTTCAAAAAATTCTTGTCTGAACTCATACTCTTCCTAATAAAAATCATATTACTATACCCATAACACCGTTGTAATTCTGCTACAATATTTAAAACTTAATAGTTTGTTAGGTGGCCAAGCAAAGTGATTGGCCTTTTAAATGCGCATTCATTCGTATTTGTTTCCTTTGACAGAAATATGCAAAGTGTTCTTTATAAACTACATTTTTAACATTGTTCATACTGTTGTTCTCATAGTTATTGACATATTCACGACGTTTCGACCGTTGTACGCACCGGTCTACTTCAGGTGATTGGGATTTCGATCTGAACCCGTTATTTCGTCCACCGGGGTAGATTGCTCTAATTCCATGTCCATTTCTCTTCTGGATGTCTCAGTTATCTCTAAATAAATATTGTTGCATAATATTTTCAAGTTCTTTCCAATTTTTACAGATATTTTGGAAGGACTAAATAATGTGGATTACATTGATCAGTTTCAACTTCATTATCTGTCTATATTTCTGTGATGAACTTTTGTAATTATTTAATTTATTTACATTGTTCGGACTGTTGTCATCACCTTTAATGTCATATTCACAAGTTTTCGGCCGTTTTACGCTCCAGGCTTCTTCATGTAACTGGAATTTCGGACTGAACCCTTCATTTCGTCCACCGGGGTAGATTGTTCTCGTTCCACGTTCCTTGCGTCTTCTGGATGTCTCAGTTATCTGCCTTTGACTCACCTCTCCAAATGTTTTGTTCACTACTACAGTAGTCAGGCAGAAATCTTTGGGTCAAGTCTTTACATCCAACCAACGCCATGTGTACTTGAAGAGTTGTGTTAGTGCTCAGTACTAAATTCCGAACAACTGAAGAAGGCCGTAATGTATAGCGGCCGAAACGTCGGGAATATTGCAATAAAGATTACGTTAATTGTCCGAATAATGTAAATAATGTGAATAATTACAATATCTCATCTCAGAAATATAGAAACTGTGTTTTTGCTCCTGTCATATACGTTAATGTTATTTAGGTGGTTACTTGTTTGAAAGGACAAAGAAAAAAACAAGATAATAATAGAAACTATAAATAAATGCCTTTTAAATGTAAAAATACAGACTGCATGTTTATTAGCCCAATTTGTAAGCTATATGCTGGAGATTGTAAATAACGCTGGAAATTTGACACATGATTTCAACAGTTTAAAGGCTTGGCTTGAAACAAAGTACCGAATATCTAATCTTCTATCTTGAAGACCTTTGAAGTGACAGAGTACCACGGACAGAAAATTTCGGCAACGCTGACGTCTTTAGGATAATAAAACAACAAAAGAAACAATTAATTCTTCTATTTAACCTGTCCATTGGGTGGTCTTCATCCTCCAAATGTTCCTATCCTTTGTATATCTTACTAACATCTGATATTTTTTTTACCAACAGCGTTCCGGCATCCATTCACACTTGCTCGTCAGGTATGGGAGACGATGTCTTTTCCTGTCCATTTTCCGTTCGATATGTCTCTAAGTATCTCTCTGCCTTATACGCCGGAGAGATTTCAGCTGTCATTTTATGATTCTTGGACTAAGAGTTTTTTTCTGTATTTTTGTTGTTTTTTTTTTTTTTGTTTGTTTGTTTGTTTGTTTTTTTTTTCTTTTTCTTTTTTTGAGAAATCTTTTACACTGTGAAAATAAGATCTGAACTTTCCGGAATACATAAAAATGAAAGTAACTCTACAGAATATAACACTCGCAGGACATACTAAATCATGAAATGTAGGTGAAAACAGTTGAGTAACCTATTTAACAAGTTTGTGCTATGAATAGCAGAAGTGTGAAAGAAAAGTGTGATCAAAACAAGAATTCCTTAGAGTAACAACAGAGAGGAAATTGTGAAGATCCATGAGCATCCTTGTGCTGATAAAACTTTGTATATAAAAGAAGTCATATATTTTGTTTATCACTTCTGTTTCCTTATCATTCTCCAAATAATAAACCTGTCAGCAGCCCTATGATAATCTCGTAGGATTTGACAGCTTGATTTCTATTTATTTTCTCCGATACAGTCTTTATCACTGATTTTCCTACGACGGGATTTTCTGTGCGTTTTGGTTTGTCTGCTGTAAGTTTATTTCCTCTGTTTTTCCATGGAAGAGTTCAACTATATTCACATTGTTATCGCTCGCATTTCAAATTTTATTCAGTCTGTCAAAGAATATGTTTACTCTCCTGCTATTTCTTTGATCTTTCCGTGCATACTGACTGCGTCTGTTTCCCGCGGCTTTTCAAATCAGGTTGAAAAATTAATCAAATCTGGTGATTGGCGGAGGAGACGTTTCTCGGGGGATTGCAGAGAGATGTTAAGTAATTTCAACATATCTATTGAAACACTTTGGGATTAATCATTTTTATCTGTATGATTATATTATTTGTTTTAATCCGTGTTCGTAGTGTTGCGTCTTATAATAGTTTCCTCAAGGTCAATGCACTCTTTAATATTACTTTAATATTATTAATAGTAGTTTTCATCCATCTAATTACTGTTGCTTTTTAACGAAAGTCTGGGTCGATACGTTGTTTAGATTATTATTATAATTATTTTTATTTCCTTTGATATCTGGCGTTTACACATTTCTTTCCGGGTCCCGCCCAGGGGCCTAAGGTTAGAAATGCCATCATGACAATTTCCACTGCAAAAATAAAAAATAAAAATAAAAAAAATAATTACATAGATAAAGCCCTTCGTAAAGTGTGGGCTGTACTTGTCAGGACAATGTTTTGTATCTCCTTGAGGCATGGACTTCCAGGGATCCCTTCAATTAGTCTACTGGAATCTTTTCCAACCAGTCCAAGTGCTCCAACTACAACAGGGATTGTTGATGTTCCCATGTGCCACATTTTTGAGATTTCTATTTCAAGGTCCTTGTATTTTGACAGCTTTTCGAATATCTTCAAAGATACATTGCAGTCTGCAGGGATTGCCATATCAATAAGGAAGCACTTATTTTGTTTGTGGTCTTTATTATTATTATTATTATTATTATTATTATTATTATTATTATTATTATTATTATATTTTCTTTGATTTCTGATGTATACTCATTAATTTCCGGATCCCAGCCAGAAGCCTAGTGTCGGAAACGGCATAATTACATTTTTACAGTTAGCATTTTTTGAGGTAAAAAACAAAAAAATAAACTAAGATCTCACATATTTTACGCAGTTAAAGCCCTTCGTAAGTCGGGGGCTAGGGTTAGTGAGTATATGTTGTTGTATTTCTTTAAGACATGGGCTACGAGGAATCCCTTCAATGAGTCTATTGGAATATTTTTCAATCAATTCGAAGGCTTCAACTACAACTGAAAATTACTGATGTCCTCATGTTACATATTTGTTTTAGATTTCTACTTCAAGATCCTTGTATTGTGGTAGTTTCTGAAGATCTTGAAAGATACATAATAGTCTGCAGGGACTGCCATTTTAATAAAAAAGTACATTTTGTCTTTGCGATCTCTAATGACGATGTCAGGGCGATTAGCGTTGATTTTTCTGTGTATAGTGTCACGTCCCATAGAATTGTTAAAGGAAATATCTCCGTAACCGGATTTGGGTGGTTTTCATGCCACTTTCTTGTAGTTTTCCTTTCCGTAAAAGCTGAGGATCACTATTATTATTATTATTATTATTATTATTATTATTATTATTATTATTATTATTATTATTATTTCCTTTATTTACTAATTCCTAATCAGTAGGTTTCTGCAGTGAAATGTTTCATTGCCATAATTTAAAACTTATTTCTTATTAAATTACGATAAAATAATATGCAAGCATGAATATTTTTTACATCAATTAATGGGACTAGTGAAATAATGGTTCGTATATATAAAACCTATTTTGATTTTACTTAAAATATATTATTATTATTATTATTATTATTATTATTATTATTACTTGGATTTATTTTGTATACACATTACCTTCCGGGTCCCTACCAGAGACCTAAGGTCAGAAACAGCTTCAATGCATTTTCCACCCATCATTATTGTAACAAAAAAAAGTAAAAGTAAAAAAAAAACCACAACATAAGATTACACACATATCATATAGATGAAAGTCGTGATTCCAATTTTTTCGGATTTCCTTAAGGCATGGAATACCAGGAATTCTCTAAATTAGTCTGTCGCCTATCCGAGGGCTCCAACTACAAATGGGATTATTGTTGTCCATATATGTCACATTTATTTAGGTTTCAACTTCAAGATCAGTTTATTCTGATAATTTTTGAAGATTTTGAAAGATGCCTTACAATCTGCAGCGACGGCCAATATCAATAAGAAAGCACGTTTTGTCTTCTTGGACTTTGATTACAATGTCTGGGCGATTAGCTTTGATTTCTCTGTCTGCGTGTATTGTATAATTCCATAAAATTGTTACATGTAACCGAGTCTACTAGTTACTTGCATTTTTCTCTCCGTAAATGTTACAGATTCTGCAATGCAGATATTCACCGACACTCTCATGACGGTTTTTATATTCAGTTGACGCTAACACCGTGCAGCCTGATACAAGATTGTCAATTGTATCTGGATAATTATCACAGAATCCGCCATTTCGGGTTAACACAATTTTCAATATGTGTGCTTGCTAATTTCTAGTGAGTAAGCGTTGGTCTTTTGCAGCAAGGATGAGACCTTCGGTTTCAGCTTTTAAACATTCACTACGTAACAACTGATAAGTGCAGAGTTTGTCTACATCTGCTTGTCTGGTACGAGCAAAGTATTAACCATAAACAGGCTTATCTTGCAATCGTTTCTGCATTTCGTACATTACACTTGCTTTTGCTTTCTGTTTTAGATTCTCTGCCGCTGCAGTAGGCGCATTATGTTTTATTTGCAATTCCCTTCAGAATTTAATGGCTTCCTTTATTACTGAATATTTTCTTTTTATTTCTTTAATGTTTTTCAACATAGATCATCATCCATTCTTCTGTAGTCTCTAGTTATCTTTGAAGACTCATTGTTGCGGGTTTATGAGACAGTTCTAGTAGAAATAACCTTCTGCCTCCTTCGGATCTGGACACATACAGACGATCAACATCAGCCATATTATTATTATTTTTATTTTCTTTGATATCTGGCGTTTACACATTTCTTTTCGGGTCCCGCCCAGTGACCTAAGGTTAGAAATGGCATCATGACAATTTCCACTGAAAAAAATAAATATTACATAGATAAAGCCCTTCGTAAAGTGTGGGCTGTACTTGTCAGAACAATTTTTTGTATCTCTTTGAGGCATGGACTTCCAGGGATCCATTCAATTAGTCTACTGGAATCTTTTCCAACCAGTCCAAGGGCTCCAACTACAACAGGGATTGTTGATGTTCCCATGTGCCACATTTTTGAGATTTCTATTTCAAGGTCCTTGTATTTTGATAGCTTTTCGAATATCTTCAAAAATACATTGCAGTCTGCAGGGACTACCATATCAATAAGGAAGCACTTACTTTGTTTGTGGTCTTTAATAACAATGGCTGGACGGTTGGCTTTGATTGTTCTGTCAGTGTGTATTATTATTATTATTATTATTATTATTATTATTATTATTATTATTATTATTTGTGTATGTTATACTTAATGATTTGTATTCAGTAGAGCCGGGTGCACACCACGGTCTTTAGGACCTAAAGGAGAAATATCATTTAATTGATAGCACTTCTCTTATTATATGAGATGTTTCTCGTAGGGCAATATTGCTATTATTATTATTATTATTATTATTATTATTATTATTATTATTATAATTAGCAGTAGTAGTAGTAGTTGTAGTGGGAGTAGTCGTAGTAGTAGTAACAGTAGTTTTATTCCATCCAATTATTTTAGCTTTTTTATCACACCTTGAATCAGAACTCGTCGATATTACTAGTGTTACTAGTTTTCCCTTGTTTTATTATTGTTACTGTTTATTATAGATCACTGGTTTGGTATACGACGATTATATTCTTATTAGTTTTACTCAGTCATATTATTTCTACTATTTACCCCAACGCTCTGCAATTTACTCTCATATTATTGGTACCCACTTATAAATGTGTCCTTTTTATTATAACACACTAACTCGTAAACCTTCTTAATGGACGTTGTTTCAATCAATTCTTCTACTAAAGCCTTCCTATTTATGCACATCACAAATGTTTAGATACATGGTTTCCTTCATATTTCCGACTCTTGTCGCTATTTCTATCTTACTTGTCTTTCTCTCTTTACTAAAGCTCCAACTACCATTCCACCATTCACAGAAGCTCGTCAGGTAATTGAATCGCTGTCATTCCCTATCTTTCTTGCACTCAAGGTGCCTCGTGAGGTCTAAGTTTTCCAAGCTTTTCTTCCTCATGATGTTTTCAAGGAATATCAGCTATTTTTCCCTGATTTTTGGTATATGCTATCTCTCTTGACATTTCTTTAAAATTTCCTTTAAAGTTTCGCTCTGTTGATGGAATCCTCAGTATCGTACTGTCGAACCACATTTTTGCTGCTTCAAGATTTTTCCTGATACATGTGGGAGGAATTGACCAGTATTCCAGGACACTTTCTTGGAAGTGGAAAAATCAGGCGTGGCTGACCACATATGGTGAGAGAAGGGTGATCACCGCCCTCTGTGGGATCAGGTTGCGATCATAGACAAGGAACACCATTGGAAAATTCGTAAACTTAAGGAATCAGCACATATGCTAGGCCACAAAAATCTCCTGAGCCGAGCAACCATAGAAATGAATACAATATGGGAACCAGTAATAAGTAGTGCCAGAGAAAAGCTATAATAACAACAAAGTTGCAATATGAGTTCTGGTTAAAAGCTGTAATGATAACAGAAAACATTGCATTATGAGCACTGGTAAAAATGGTTGCTGTAGTCATTAGGTTTATAATACCAAGAAATCAAGGACACATGGCAGTTTGGATAAAGGCGTTGGTTAGATCCAGTGACAGGACTCAAAAAAGTTCAATCGGCTAAGGCAGTGGAGAACATTCAGAGGGAAAAAATTAACAGAAGATAACTGATAACTGACATCCATTAAACACGGCACGTAGAACTAGAACAGTCTACCCCATTGAGCGATATAAAGGGTTCAGTTCGACATTCCAACCACCTAAAGAAGGCCGGAGCGTACAACGGCCGAAACGTTGTAATAAATATGGCGACAAAGATGAGGACAATAGTCAGAATAATGTAAATAATATACATAATACCTCATCTCAGAAATATAGGCAGATATTGGCATTTTCTTTGTTTCTAACGAATCTTTCGGTTTCTTTGCACCTTGCATATGTTCTGGAATGCTTCTGCCGCTAGTTCAATGCGGGTTCGGATAACGACGACATATTTGTTCATCCTCTATGGAAAAAAGTTTGATGATTATATCTCCAATCTTTGGTCACCTCTTGGAATTTCTTTTCTCTGCATGATGATTATACATTCACGCTTCTTGCAGTTCAGGGTTAGTATTTTTTTCTCGCTTTCTTCTACAAACCTATCTGGGAGGTCCTGTGTTTTCCTTTCCGAGTGGGCCATAACAAATTGTTATCTCTGTATTGTATAGTTTTTTTATGATTAAAACCACCTGATAAATAATAAAACCTGATAGTGTCTGAATTTTCCGTTAGAATAGGGTCACTGGAGAGGGTGAATAAATCTGGGAAGAAGAGACATCCTTCTCTCACTCCACTTTTATATAATTGTATTACTATTCAGTTCCTTGTCTATCACTATATAGGTAATTTGCTCTTCTCTAACACCTTCTCCAAATATATCCAGTTCTAATAGTAGATCTAATAAATAGTTTTGGCGTAAAATGTTAAATAATTTAAATAAATTTTTAAGTAATCTATGAAACTTATGTCCATATCCTAATTATTGTTTCGGTGTAATTTGCTCTAAAGAACATTCATCAAACTTGAAGTGAATGAATGTGAGAAGAAAGGACTAAACTCCAATTGCAAGAAGACAGAATTCTTTGGTTGTATGTAAACTGCAAGAACACTAACTATATGCAAATTATGAAAGTGAGAGAAAAGAATAGAATTCTTTGATTTTAAGTATCTGCAAGAAAATCCACAATATCTAGCGAATGAACGTGAGAATAAAGGACTAAACCGCAATTGCAAGAAGACAGAAATCTTTTGTGGTAAGTAAAATGCAAGAACACCCACTATATGCAGGGTATGAAAGTGAGAAAAAGGCCTAAACCCCAATTGCAAGATGACAGAATTCTTTGATTTTAAGTAGACTCCAAGAACATTCACAATATGTAGCGTAAGAAAGTTAGAAGAAACGTCTAAACTCCAATTGTAAGAAGACATAATTCTTTGGTTGTAAGTAAACTACAAGAATCCACCTGATGTAGGGAATGAAAGTGAGAAGAAAGGAATAAACCTCAATTACAAGAAGACATATTTATTTGGTTATCAGTAAAAAGAAGAGCACAATATACAAATTACCAATGTCGCCTTCCAAATGCTAATCAACGTATTAAGAAACAGGAATATTTCATTCGAAAAAAGACATGAGTACTGTAAGCTTACGCAATATCAGTCTTCCTATATGCCAGTGAATGCGTGGCAATCTCCTCACAGCTAAAGAAGAGACTTGAAGCAACGGAAATCTGGTTATACAAAAGGATGTTAATAATACCATAGGCTTAAAATATAAGCGAAGTCGAAGTTTTAGATATAATATAAACAAACGTACG
>OZ038486.1:25221013-25251013 GCA_964036315.1 Acanthosepion esculentum
AGGTCTTGAAAAGAAGCATCTACTCTTAAGATTTCTAACTTAATTGCTCATCGTAGACGATTGTTACCACATAAAAGTGAATGATCAACAAGAACATTCACATTTGGAAGCGATTGTTCCTACACCCTTGTGCAAATTAATTGAATCAGCACGAGTAATTCTGTTATTATTTAATTGTTTCGTATTTTTCCAATGGAACATGACACAGTGCACATGTTAGTACTTCGTATGTCCATTCCTCGAAGATGTTCCGTGCAGATTGACCACAGATTCTCAATTGGATTAAAATGTTGAGAGTTTCCAAGCCAGTCTATAATATTTTGATTTGCTCACTAGTAAGGCTTACCAGTGTGTTCGTGCAGTGTTTGCAATTTTCGGATGCTTACTTGGAGTAACGTCCATCCCAGACAATGGTTGTAGGCCAACTAATCGACAGTCGAGACAATAATGTGTGGGCGTGTATAAACTCTGATACTTTCACGGATGACGCAATATTTCATACACCCCAAAAATAGATTCAACATACTGCACATCATTGCTAATGACCTAATTTTAGGAAAATAGAAATCTATTTCACCTTATCACTCTAGTGGGTCTAAAACTAACCGAATGGTGGAAGAAAGGAAACTAAAGCAGTGATTTCAATTATTTTACACAAGGGTGTAGTTTGAAAGGAATATTTCCCTAACAGTAAAAGAGGATGTCAACAAATAACCAGCTTTCCAAAATTGGCTCAGCGTTACTTATTAAATTCATACAAATGCCTTTGGAAGATACAAGTCTAACTTTACGCTATCCATCCTCAAATATCTTCAAAAGACATATCTCATTACTCTAATGCCAACTATAGGTATATCATCTCTATGATAAAGCAGTTTTCAAAAAGTACCAAGGCATGGAAGTAGACTTAAAATATTTTACATTTCGAATATCCGTGAGAAGACTCAATTGTCCACACATTTCGTTATTGATCTGGACATTATGTTATGAAGCTTTGGCATTATTATTATTATCATTATTATTATTATTATTATTATTATTATTATTATTATTATTATTATTATTATTGTTGTTGTTGATGTTGTTGTTGTTGTTGACCATGTTCACCATAGTCTATAAATATAGAATCCAGCGCAGTACGAAATCTGTTCAATGAAACAACGTTAAAGATTAACACTCACGAGTCGGACACTCTACTGAATCTGACTATATCACCAATACCACCGGCAGCTATTCCGTAATTCTTCAGTCTTTGATATCAAAGGCTGGCAGTGAATATTCCGGAAAAAACATGGCCGCCTTTATACACGTCGAATTGAATATTTTGAGCCTTCTGATTGGTTAAAACTTCTATTGGTGAACTATAAAATGAGTCAACTTATTATGGTACCCAAAAACTCCAACAATTATTGGTGTTTTTTGCCTTTGCTTTGTGTGGTAGAGTCTTCCCAAGTTTTAACAGAAATCTCAAGAGACAACAAATTTGTTTTCATCAAAAGATAACAACAGAAGTGATGCCACGAAATCAGAGAGACAAATGTAATTGTAGTCACTGAATAGAGAGACAGCTACGCAATATATCTGGATATAAACATGAGTATGGCATATATTTTAAGTAATAACAGGCCACATTCTACCTATTTCTTTATCGAGATATTTGCATTTAATTAGTTTCTCAAACGTTTTCAAAGATGGATATATTGTCTGATGGGGTTGTAATATTTATTTGAACATACGTACACAAGTATGTCGAATCGGTTTTTCTGGATTTCCCTCTCCGTCTCTTACATTCACCAACTCTCTTTTCGAGACCATTGTATATTTTGAACAGCGCAATCATATCATCGCAAATACTTTCTTCTTCTTCTTCTTCTTCTTCTTCTTCTTCTTCTTCTTTTTCTTCTTCTTCTTCTTCTTCTTCTTCTCCTTCTTCTTGTTGTTGTGCAGTATTCTTTTAGATATTGAGTGATTCCGTTTTAGGAATAAAACTTGTTGATTCATGGTTTTGTTTTGCGATAAACTGTCATATAGTTCTGTTGCTTGACTTAACAATTTGTTTGGTTGGAAGGAATGTTCTCGCTGTTTCTAAACATATTAGTGTTTTACGTACAGCGAAAACTTTGCTTACAAAGAGATAATTCTGAAATATTTACAGCCTCTGGTATATTTCGCTACAGGAAGCATAGATGTTTTTTTTTATTTATTTTGTTTTTTCTTTCTTAATTTTGTGACCATTTTGTGAATGACTTTATACAGTTTTACGTGTACACACACACACACACACACAAACACACACACACACAAATAGAGAAAAATTAAATAAGTTCTCAACGTAAACAAGATAATTATTGATTGTTTGAGTTGTTTTTTTTACACCTAATCGACATTTTATTTTATCTATATTTCTGAGACGCGGTATTGTAGTTATTTATATTATTTACATGGTTCGGACCGATGCCCTTATCTTTATTCCCATATTCACGACGGTACGGCCGTTTAAGCTCCGGCCTTCTTCAGGTGACTGGAATTTCGAATGTAACCCATAATTTCATCCTCCGGCGCAGATTGCTCTAGTTCCACTGCCATGCCTCTTCAGGATGTCTCTGTTATCTTCCTTTGAAGTCATCTTTAAAAGTTTTTGTTCACTACTGAAGTAGCCAGCTACTGAAAGAGGACACGTGGACAGAATGGATAAAAGTGTTCGTTGGATCCAGTGACATGACCAAAATTGTTTTAGTTACTTTTTTTATTATTTTTATTTTATTTTATGTCCCTTTTTGGTCATGGCTATATACTGTCCTACATGTAGATCCGCAGGCAAAGACACACACACAGACACACGCATACACACACAAATAAATAGTGAAAATAATAGGAAAGGTTAAAAGTCAACAACATAATTATATTCCGTATAACACCACAAAAACACTTAGCGAAATTTCTCACAGTGCGGACAGTAAAAGATTTATTCTTCGGCATATAAATATTTTTCACCAACTAAATTTCTGAAAATATATATATATATATATATATATATATATATATATATATATATATATATATATATATATATAGCAAGAGCGAACGCAATTTTGATTTTATTTTTTTCAGGAATTTGGTGAACATGGTTCTCCATAACTTCCTGTTCTTTGTGACTGAGGAATGTTTCATTTTTCTGTCTCTGCTAAATCCTATTCTGCCAAGTCATTTTTTTTACATAGGAATAAAGTGTCGCTGCCGACACTTGAGTTTGAACATAGATCACCAGTGAACAAACACAAGCGATTCCATTATTGAATTAAGTAGACCACGTGACCATAGAGGAGACGCATATATGTAGGAAGTAGCTGACGATTAACAATCGATATTTCTAATCTATCCTCTATTACTATATGGATCGCTATTTCTAATCTATCCTCTATTACTATTTGGATCGCTATTTCTAATCTATCCTCTATTAGTATATTGATCATTATTTCTAATCTATCCTCTATTACTATTTGGATCGCTATTTCTAATCTATCATCTATTACTATATGGATCGCTATTTCTAATCTATCCTCTATTACTATTTGGATCGCTATTTCTAATCTATCCTCTATTACTATTTGGATCGCTATTTCTAATCTATCCTCTATTACTATTTGGATCGCTATTTCTAATCTATCCTCTATTACTATTTGGATCGCTATTTCTAATCTATCCTCTATTACTATTTGGATCGCTATTTCTAATCTAACCTCTATTACTATATGGATCGCTATTTCTAATCTATCCTCTATTACTATATGGATGGCTATTTCTAATCTATCATCTATTACTATTTGGATCACTATTTCTAATCTATCCTCTATTACTATTTGGATCACTATTTCTAATCTATCCTCTATTACTATTTGGATCACTATTTCTAATCTATCCTCTATTACTATATGGATCGCTATTTCTAATCTATCCTCTATTACTATATGGATCGCTATTTCTAATATATCCTCTATTACTATATGGATCGCTATTTCTAATATATCCTCTATTACTATATGGATCGCTATTTCTAATCTATCCTCTATTACTATATGGATGGCTATTTCTAATCTATCCTCTATTACTATTTGGATCACTATTTCTAATCTATCCTCTATTACTATTTGGATCACTATTTCTAATCTATCCTCTATTACTATTTGGATCACTATTTCTAATCTATCCTCTATTACTATTTGGATCACTATTTCTAATCTATCCTCTATTACTATTTGGATCACTATTTCTAATCTATCCTCTATTAATATTTGGATCGCTATTTCTAATCTATCCTCTATTACTATATGGATCGCTATTTCTAATCTATCCTCTATTACTATTTGGATCGCTATTTCTAATCTAACCTCTATTACTATATGGATCGCTATTTCTAATCTATCCTCTATTACTATATGGATGGCTATTTCTAATCTATCATCTATTACTATTTGGATCACTATTTCTAATCTATCCTCTATTACTATTTGGATCACTATTTCTAATCTATCCTCTATTACTATTTGGATCACTATTTCTAATCTATCCTCTATTACTATATGGATCGCTATTTCTAATCTATCCTCTATTACTATATGGATCGCTATTTCTAATATATCCTCTATTACTATATGGATCGCTATTTCTAATATATCCTCTATTACTATATGGATCGCTATTTCTAATCTATCCTCTATTACTATATGGATGGCTATTTCTAATCTATCCTCTATTACTATTTGGATCACTATTTCTAATCTATCCTCTATTACTATTTGGATCACTATTTCTAATCTATCCTCTATTACTATTTGGATCACTATTTCTAATCTATCCTCTATTACTATTTGGATCACTATTTCTAATCTATCCTCTATTACTATTTGGATCACTATTTCTAATCTATCCTCTATTAATATTTGGATCGCTATTTCTAATCTATCCTCTATTAATATTTGGATCGCTATTTCTAATCTATCCTCTATTACTATTTGGATCGCTATTTCTAATCTATCCTCTATTACTATTTGGATCGCTATTTCTAATCTATGCTCTATTACTATTTGGATCGCTATTTCTAATCTATCCTCTATTACTATATGGATCGCTATTTCTAATCTATCCTCTATTACTATATGGATGGCTATTTCTAATCTATCCTCTATTACTATTTCGATCACTATTTCTAATCTATCCTCTATTACTATTTGGATCACTATTTCTAATCTATCCTCTATTACTATTTGGATCACTATTTCTAATCTATCCTCTATTACTATTTGGATCACTATTTCTAATCTAACCTCTATTACTATATGGATCGCTATTTCTAATCTATCCTCTATTACTATATGGATGGCTATTTCTAATCTATCCTCTATTACTATTTGGATCACTATTTCTAATCTATCCTCTATTACTATTTGGATCACTATTTCTAATCTATCCTCTATTACTATTTGGATCACTATTTCTAATCTATCCTCTATTACTATTTGGATCGCTATTTCTAATCTATCCTCTATTAATATTTGGATCGCTATTTCTAATCTATCCTCTATTACTATTTGGATCGCTATTTCTAATCTATCCTCTATTACTATTTGGATCGCTATTTCTAATCTATGCTCTATTACTATTTGGATCGCTATTTCTAATCTATCCTCTATTACTATTTGGATCGCTATTTCTAATCTATCCTCTATTACTATATGGATGGCTATTTCTAATCTATCCTCTATTACTATTTGGATCACTATTTCTAATCTATCCTCTATTACTATTTGGATCACTATTTCTAATCTATCCTCTATTACTATTTGGATCGCTATTTCTAATCTATCCTCTATTACTATTTAGATCACTATTTCTAATCTATCCTCTATTACTATTTGGATCGCTATTTCTAATCTATCCTCTATTACTATTTGGATCGCTATTTCTAATCTATCCTCTATTACTATTTGGATCGCTATTTCTAATCTATCCTCTATTACTATTTGGATCGCTATTTCTAATCTATCCTCTATTACTATATGGATGGCTATTTCTAATCTATCCTCTATTACTATTTGGATCACTATTTCTAATCTATCCTCTATTACTATTTGGATCACTATTTCTAATCTATCCTCTATTACTATTTGGATCGCTATTTCTAATCTATCCTCTATTACTATTTGGATCGCTATTTCTAATCTATCCTCTATTACTATTTGGATCGCTATTTCTAATCTATCCTCTATTACTATTTGGATCGCTTTTTCTAATCTATCCTCTATTACTATATGGATCGCTATTTCTAATCTATCCTCTATTACTATATGGATGGCTATTTCTAATCTATCCTCTATTACTATTTGGATCACTATTTCTAATCTATCCTCTATTACTATTTGGATCACTATTTCTAATCTATCCTCTATTACTATTTGGATCACTATTTCTAATCTATCCTCTATTACTATTTGGATCGCTATTTCTAATCTATCCTCTATTACTATATGGATCGCTATTTCTAATCTATCCTCTATTACTATATGGATGGCTATTTCTAATCTATCCTCTATTACTATTTGGATCACTATTTCTAATCTATCCTCTATTACTATTTGGATCACTATTTCTAATCTATCCTCTATTACTATTTGGATCACTATTTCTAATCTATCCTCTATTACTATTTGGATCACTATTTCTAATCTATCCTCTATTACTATATGGATCGCTATTTCTAATATATCCTCTATTACTATATGGATCGCTATTTCTAATATATCCTCTATTACTATTTGGATCACTATTTCTAATCTATCCTCTATTACTATTTGGATCACTATTTCTAATCTATCCTCTATTACTATATGGATCGCTATTTCTAATCTATCCTCTATTACTATATGGATCGCTATTTCTAATCTATCCTCTATTACTATTTGGATCGCTATTTCTAATCTATCCTCTATTACTATATGGATCGCTATTTCTAATCTATCCTCTATTACTATATGGATCACTATTTCTAATATATCCTCTATTACTATATGGATCGCTATTTCTAATCTATCCTCTATTACTATATGGATCACTATTTCTAATATATCCTCTATTACTATATGGATCACTATTTCTAATCTATCCTCTATTACTATATGGATCGCTATTTCTAATCTATCCTCTATTACTATATGGATCGCTATTTCTAATCTATCCTCTATTACTATTTGGATCGCTATTTCTAATCTATCCTCTATTACTATATGGATCGCTATTTCTAATCTATCCTCTATTACTATATGGATCACTATTTCTAATATATCCTCTATTACTATATGGATCGCTATTTCTAATATATCCTCTATTACTATATGGATCACTATTTCTATTCTATCCTCTATTACTATTTGGATCACTATTTCTAATCTATCCTCTATTACTATTTGGATCACTATTTCTAATATATCCTCTATTACTATATGGATCGCTATTTCTAATATATCCTCTATTACTATATGGATCACTATTTCTATTCTATCCTCTATTACTATTTGGATCACTATTTCTAATCTATCCTCTATTACTATTTGGATCGCTATTTCTAATCTATCCTCTATTACTATATGGATCGCTATTTCTAATCTATCCTCTATTACTATATGGATCACTATTTCTAATATATCCTCTATTACTATATGGATCGCTATTTCTAATATATCCTCTATTACTATATGGATCGCTATTTCTAATCTATCCTCTATTACTATTTGGATCACTATTTCTAATCTATCCTCTATTACTATTTGGATCACTATTTCTAATCTATCCTCTATTACTATATGGATCGCTATTTCTAATCTATCCTCTATTACTATATGGATGGCTATTTCTAATCTATCCTCTATTACTATTTGGATCGCTATTTCTAATCTATCATCTATTACTATTTGGATCGCTATTTCTAATCTATCCTCTATTACTATATGGATGGCTATTTCTAATCTATCCTCTATTACTATTTGGATCACTATTTCTAATCTATCCTCTATTACTATATGGATCGCTATTTCTAATCTATCCTCTATTACTATATGGATCACTATTTCTAATATATCCTCTATTACTATATGGATCGCTATTTCTAATATATCCTCTATTACTATATGGATCACTATTTCTATTCTATCCTCTATTACTATTTGGATCACTATTTCTAATCTATCCTCTATTACTATTTGGATCGCTATTTCTAATCTATCCTCTATTACTATATGGATCGCTATTTCTAATCTATCCTCTATTACTATATGGATCACTATTTCTAATATATCCTCTATTACTATATGGATCGCTATTTCTAATATATCCTCTATTACTATATGGATCGCTATTTCTAATCTATCCTCTATTACTATTTGGATCACTATTTCTAATCTATCCTCTATTACTATTTGGATCACTATTTCTAATCTATCCTCTATTACTATATGGATCGCTATTTCTAATCTATCCTCTATTACTATATGGATGGCTATTTCTAATCTATCCTCTATTACTATTTGGATCGCTATTTCTAATCTATCCTCTATTACTATTTGGATCGCTATTTCTAATCTATCATCTATTACTATTTGGATCGCTATTTCTAATCTATCCTCTATTACTATATGGATGGCTATTTCTAATCTATCCTCTATTACTATTTGGATCACTATTTCTAATCTATCCTCTATTACTTTTTGGATCGCTATTTCTAATCTATCCTCTATTACTATATGGATCGCTATTTCTAATCTATCCCCTATTACTATATGGATCGCTATTTCTAATCTATCCTGTATTACTATTTGGATCGCTATTTCTAATCTATCCTCTATTACTATTTGGATCGCTATTTCTAATCTATCCTCTATTACTATTTGGATCGCTATTTCTAATCTATCCTCTATTACTATTTGGATCGCTATTTCTAATCTATCCTCTATTACTATATGGATCGCTATTTCTAATCTATCCTCTATTACTATTTGGTCGCTATTTCTAATCTATCCTCTATTACTATTTGGATCGCTATTTCTAATCTCTCCTCTATTACTTTTTGGATCGCTATTTCTAATCTATCCTCTATTACTATATGGATCGCTATTTCTAATCTATCCTCTATTAATATATGGATCGCTATTTCTAATCTATCCTCTATTACTATTTTGATCGCTATTTCTAATCTATCCTCTATTACTATTTGGATCACTATTTCTAATCTATCCTCTATTACTATTTGGATCACTATTTCTAATCTATCCTCTATTACTATTTGGATCGCTATTTCTAATCTATCCTCTATTACTATTTGGATCACTATTTCTAATCTATCCTCTATTACTATTTGGATCGCTATTTTCTACTCTATTCACTATAATATTCAGCTATTCGTATCATTATACCGATTACTTTCCGAGCGAGTATTATCGTGAAAGTTCTATTTAGTGGGAGTGATATTCGAAAGCGTCTGACACTAGTATTGTTCAACGACGTAATATAGTTGTTACTGCGCTTACAAAGTCTCTACGACAATGAGCATTACGAAAGTAACAACGAGTGTACTTTGACATTACAAAAGCTTTACACAAGTTATAAAATGTAAATTATCCACCATTCAAAAATTTTTGACTATTGTTGCAAAAACATTTATAAGTTAATCCTGCGAACCGTATAATTTGGGTCAGCACGGGTGATCAAGCATTATTTTCTACTGGCCAATTGAATAATTCTTAGTAAGTATAATTTTCGCACTATCAATTTCATTACTAAGGTGTAGTGATTTCAACGATGTGCTAGTAGTTCAACGGTTATTGGCACGTAAGTTGAAATCCTCGAGTGATGTTCAGAATCGTTCTACGTTGTTTATTTTAACACAAATAATATAAAATATAGCAACATGTTTGAGAAGACAGTGAATTCACCAAAATATTATTTAATTCTTTCGCAATATAAAATATCTTTATAGCAGGACAGACTGGCTTTAATTAGACTTAAGTAAAAATCACACATATTAAAAATGAAAAATGTCAATAGCCATGCTCGTCTAAGCCTGGAAGAGATATGACATAAAACTATTTTAATAACTCCGGGAATTCCCATGTATATAACACTGTGAAGGAATAAGCTAAGATTATTAAATATCTATATAGCTATTACAGCCGGGTTTAGCATATAATTATGTCTGGATAATATGATTGACTCTCATCGAGAGCTCAATATTTTGTACTTATAGCAGACTAAGTTTTGCTTAATAAAAAATATACTGTTTCCGCATAACGAAGATGTAATAAAATTGTACATTCTCCATCCATAAATGTCGTCGGAATATTTGACGAAGTATTTCTTTGATGTGTGAAGAGGCATCTGTATTGATTTGTCTGCATAAGGCTTGGTATCTCTGACATACAGTTAGTGGAATGTATTACTAGTTTCATAGACATCGTGGCTTATATCGAAAGTGAAAGTGAAAGTAAAGGTTACCTTACATAAAATAAACTCTACTGAGCAAAGAGCTCTCAACACCAGACAAGGGATACAATGGCTTAGCATAGTTTTCTACATTTAAACAAACAAAGGTGGATTACTCAAGTAAGCTGGCAACACAAATGTACAAATTACCGATAAGCACAAACGGACTCGAGGTTGCTACAAACTGACTGAATGAAATATATTATACGTTGAACCTCTTCTTCTTCTTCTTCTTCTTCTTCTTCTTCTTCTTCTTCTTCTTCTAGGTGCCGTGTCATTTCTGGACGTATTTGTTCATGTATAGCTCCCGACAACTTCCTATAAATTGTTTTCTTCTATATCAGTCTACACAGTTGTTCTCTCCAGAATCTACCTTAACATATTTATATGTCTACCATTCGTTAACGCTACCAATATTGCTGCTGTATATGGTCTGGTACTCGTGCTATATATTAGAGATTATTGATAAAATCAAAAAAAAAATCTGCAATCTTATTGGTCCTGACGTGGCATACGGGATGTATTCACTTCGCCACCACTAAAATATAGTTCCCTGGTGCCTCTTCTGTAAATATTTTCATGATCATTATTCTGATGAACCTTGCTCTATATTATTTAATTCTTTATGAACTTAAGCGCATTACTAGATTGATAACAAATTTCCATAGGTTTACAGTTGAATTGGCTAACCCCAGCCGTACATTCTTTGTCAATTGTTTCTTTTCTCGCACTTCTCGCTTGTGTAATTAACTTCTAGCTTCTTGATTTCCGGCAAACTTTGATCTTCAAAAGTGTACATGCAATGTCAATCGTTATCTAATGTCTCATTTATTCTTCTTCTTTTACTGTTCTCATTCCTTTATAATATTTTTTTCTTTTTCTTATTCTTTCACACTCAGTAGCTAATTGCGCTAGTGGCCTTTTGCCTGGCTTGGAATGAAATGATTAATATGTTTGACTCCCCACCATGTTTTCCATTCTTTGTTCGATCATTCATTTTCACAAGCCTTTGAACATCTTGCCTTCAATGTGCCCCATCATCAGACATTTCGTCCCTTTCATTCTAAGTGCAAGTGTACTCTTTCTTTACATATTTCTTTAAAATCTGTGATTGCTTGTAAACTCCATCCGTGATATTCTCAGCAAATTCTCTGGACTCACAACTCTCTTGCCTATATTACTATATCATATACTAGCATGATTGCCTACATTCAATTCTTCATGCTTTTTAGAAAAATGCCTATATAGGCGAATTGATATTTTATTACAGTTCAACATTCTTTGCATTCTGTTCTAAACTTTTGGATGTTATCGTTTACTATAATAAAGAGCCTTTAGATTTCGGTTTCACCCCCCACCCACAAAAAAAGGTCACTGTTATTTGAAATCCTTTCTTGTTTGATTTTTACAATTCCTATTCGTAGTCCCTATCTTGAGCTGTTTCTCTTTGTGGCATTCATATATTTTCGCATGTTAAAATTTATAGTTTTTCCTCATGTTTCACTTTCATTTGCTATGTTATATAACAACTAAAGTGTCATCCTGCAACTGCTATCAACACGATGTCATCTGCATATCTTATATTGTGTCAGCCAATAATGAATCCTCGTAGAATTTCTAATTCCCTTCGGATTATCTCAGTTTACAAGCTGAATAAATACGATGGAGAGATACATTCTGATCTTACGCGCATTGTTTGTGTACAAACTCATTTCATTTCCTAACATATGCGGGCTCTTTTTTTTCAGTATAATTTATATATTCATATTAATATCAATACGTAATTTACATATATGGATTATGTATTTCAGAATAAATGTCAAACAATATGAAAGCGCATACCGAATAATCTGACAATGAATCCTTTCTAATGATTTTAGGATTTAGCAACACGCAGGATTGTTATTTTAAAAAGCAAAATATCCGCCATTTTTATGGTACATATTCCGGAAGTCTAACAATGCGTCAGCGAAACTTTAAAGAAAATCATTTGTCGCATGTATCCGGATGCAATTGTTTAAAATGCATTTTAAAATTGACTGCAACATATTCTAAAAGACTGGCTCTAGAAAACAATACATTCTGAATAAATCACTTTTTGCAAAACATAATAGAACTGGATTAATAATCAAATCACCATACAACTGGAGCAAATATATCACATTCAGCTGTCCAGTAAGGTTACAATAAAATCAGAAAACTTGATAACGGTGAATTTGAGTTTCTCATGAGATTATATTTGACACTTGGAAATTATGTTCCAACGTTTGCAGAAGTCATTGAATCAAGAAAGCCAGCATAGTAGTTTTACTTATAATGAGAATTGGATCTTGTACGTGAACAGAAAAAATACTGTTGTTTTCACAAAAGTAGAGACCGGAGCTTACACCAATACTAAGGTTTGATACGTAAGATTAATTACTTCTTGTCTGGTAGATTATAAATTTTGTTTCCCATTACAAGCTACTGGAATATGGAGATTCCCTCGCAGAATAAGCATATTGACAGGAAGTTGATTGGATAAACGAAGTGTATAGCTTCTGTGAAGAGAGAATTTCTTTTGCTCAAAAGTTGTTCATCGAGACTAAGAGCGGCAGGGAATCACGAGGATGGCGTATTTTGATGCTTGGAAATGATCCAATTCCGCCTATGACTCATCTTACTAGGCCCCAAGATCCAGTTGTCATGTTTAATGACAGCGGATTAAAGCTGAGGTAAATTCGGGAATTCGTCCCCAAATCCTGTGTCGTTAGTCCACCTGGAATAAATATAATATACTACAAGTTATATAAGAATTGTCTAAACGTCCTCAGGCAACTCACCATCCTCTTGCAGCCGGTATAGAAACAAGGTATTCTATCACAAAAATAGTTTCTGGCGGATGGCGTTTGGATACATTATGAAAAGAATGCAAAATGGCATTGAAAATTTCCGCGCTCATCTCCCTTTTGAATGTAGAGGGAAAAGCTTTTGCGTCCTTGCCCGTCGTATGACTGATTTCCTTCTAGGTTATCATTACATAAACAGAAAGATCCAGAAAGCCAGCATGCCTGGCTCCCTGGCAGTCTGGAGCATTCAAACAAGATTTGGAAGTTAATTCTATCAGCTGAACAAAAATTCAGCTACATGTAATTTGGCTTGAATGCGGAGAGATCTGTTCCTCATGAGCTAATTTGAATGACCCTCGAATTTTTCTATTTCCCTAGTAAGGTTGGGGAAGCCATAATGTAATATTTCAGATCAACGTTTATGCAGTTCACCGTTGGTAACTACACCACCAAGTGACAATCCTGTGTGATTCCCACATTTCTTTTTATTATATCCATCGAACTCATGGCGCAGCGGACACAGCAATGAAAGTGAGGACTAAGGGAAAAATGGCCCTTTCTGCTTCCAAGGCGTTCATTCTGGTGTCATCTAACGCCGGTGCGGATGAAAAGCTTCAGCACTAGCATAAACTGTTCATGTGTGCGATAATGAAGGCTAAACCGAAGAAGAGCCGGATCTCATCATTGTTCAGAGGCTCTGTCAGATAGATTCACTTCTGCATTGGGGGTAACATGATGGCGTCAGTCAAAGTGGAGCCAATGAAGAACCTCGGATTGTTTTATGAAATTCCATTGACGGATCGGCACCGAGATAAAGATGTGCAGAAAGCGGCACCAGATGGTCTTGAATCCGTAGACAGAACCCATCTACCCGGCTATTCCAGGGGTATGCTATTACTTTGTCGCGCATTCAGCAGACGCAACAGTGTATCCAGAATTATCTGCACAAGTGGCTTGAAATTCCTCCTTACTTCTCACAGTGGGAATCTAAACCAATGCATGAAACCTGCAGATTCTCTTCTCCTCATTGACGCATGAGTTCAAATGTCGGGAAGATATGCTTTCACATGATGATTAGAGACTCTACCGATGAGTTCGCCCGCAGGTTACAGCCAGATATCAAAAGAAGCCACCCTAGAAGCAAAACCTAGTCTGCAAACCAAGAAAATCTTGCGAGTAACGCAAACCAATTGAGCTGGCCTGGGAAGCACAAACAACCATTTTTTCACCAAACAGTATCCAAAGAAACATGGTGATTGAAGAAATCATTAATTTCTAGTAAGAGCAGCGAACAGCTACTGCTGTTTCTCATCCGAAACAATGCACTTGGAATACATGGAGCAATATTGATTCTATGAAGCTATCATAGAATTCCCTGATCAAAATCGAGTCATTGGCAATATCATTCTTTCTGCAATCTCCCTACAAAATGCGACTAATCTTAATCTGTGGTGGGACCTTAGCACGGATGTATACGCGTTATGTCAAAGTCATCGAGGCAATTTACGTCACCTGCTCACAGCATGACCACAGGCATTGCAGATGTACACATGGCGTCATAACAAAGTGCTGGATGTGGTCACCGACTTACTACACAGTGTAAAGCAGCCAGCAAGCAGCCTTTATTGGCCATAGAACCAAACAGGCGTTTTCACAGGCCAGCTCGATTGGTTTGGGTTACTCCCAAACCTTTCTTGGTTTGCAGACTAGATTTTGCTTCTAGGGTGGCTTCTTTTGATATCTGGCTGTAACCTGCAGGCGAACCCATCAGCCGAGTCTCTCATAATCATGTGAAAGCATATCTTCCCGACATTTGCGTCAATGAGAATATGAGAATCTGCAAGTTTCATGCATTAGTATAGATTCTCACTGTGAGAAGTAAGGAAGACCCAAATAACTCCCAACATGACACTACTCAGTGGACCCACTTTTTGGAGAATTTAGCCGATCTTAGAGCATCGCTGCAATTTTTAGTACACTTCATTCAGACAAACGCATGGCTTGATATTGTAGTGTGGTATGATTCAAAATTGTGTGTAGAATTAACGGTTCTATGGGAGAGCAACAGGAAGGAAGCGCACGGGCGAAAGAAAAACCGCTACGAATAACTGCGATCTGACTGCGTGGAAAAGAGAGCTATCTATTGAGTTCCGTTGCCGTGGATTCCTTGGACAGATTATGTGTCCTTGCTTTTGAAGATGGGTATCACTAGTAGGTACCAGAAGCGTACTTCACGGCGTCTCTAGACCACAACTGAACAGGCATCGATGTGGAACTGCACAAGATCCAAAAAAACAAATTTAAGCATACTCGCCAAACAATGTTACTTACGTGAAACAAATGTGTGTGCCTTCCATACAACGTCATTGATACTATAGTTTTAACGTATGCGATATTTGGACTATAAAGGTTCTCAATATTGTGGATAGAGTGTGTGTAAATATAAGAATTGTGAATATTAATATCCACCCTATGAATTGAGATCAAATACAGATCAAATACGGATCGGAATCCAACAGACTTATAGGATAAAGAAACGTTTATTAATCTAGATTGATAAACGCGTAGTGTTGGTTATTTATCGTATCAAGCACACGCATATTCACGCGCGCGCACACACACACACACGTTTCTTCTATTTATTAATTAAATTCCGTAAATAATTAACAGATTAGTAAACGACGAATGGACATATAAACACAACTAAATGTACTAATAATAGTCACCAACAAATACTTAAGTAATCAATAACAATTAACGATTACAAAGTTAATATACAGCACTACAAAACATATTCAAATTATCGAATCCGGATCTACAATTATTCCTACTCATTACCTTCTACATTAGATTAAAACATAACTGTAATCGTCTGCCCAATAACCGTTAGTATAATACAATTGACCTTGCTAACCATAATACACCATTGGCCAGCATATATAAATAATCGAGCCAAAACTCAGCGCACCTGGTCTGAAGACTCATTTAAAGCATGAAGCACACTGCCGTCACTTGGTGTTGAATTTTTTTTATACGAAAATAAACTTCATTTTTTGGCTCCTCTTCGTCATTTGGCTGCGTCACAACACTTCATCTAAAATTCATGCTTGTTCTGATGGTTATATCTCACTATAAATCGCCTCATTGAAAAATTTAAACAACTTGAAAACGTCTAAACGCCTACTTAGTATTTACTTTCGTAATTCTTCCTAAGGATTCGTAAGCCGATTGTCAACATACATCACACACGAGATAATAATTTTATAAGCGGCACAGTCATAAATACTCATATAATGATATTTATTGCACTTACTGCTTTAAGTTCATTGGGAACTCGGAGGCTTGAGTTTCAATATATAAAAACCTGTCCAGGCAAGACTCGTCTATATTGTGTCAATGCTTACATTACGTTTAAAGCGGGTTTATATTTTTTTCTTATTCGCAGTTAATTTGTGAGCATTCAGTTAAATCAAGACCAAAAACCTAAACAATCTGATCCCGATTCATTTAAAGACATTTTATTCACTGACCTATTAAGCCTAGTTATATACTAAAACTTACCCAATGCGAGTAACGCTGTGACACAAGTGGATATCGTTCTTCAGGGTTACTGTAATATGAGGAAGAAGGGAATCTAGGTAGCGACAATAAGCAATATTGATAACGATTGATATTTGAGTTAAATAGAGGAATGTCCAAGGCAACATATCACGCGAGATGTGTTGCGCTAAGTGGCAGTCAGTTCTGGGTTTAATAAAACGGCGTCTAGAGATTATATGCAGAAGAGGTACTGTCAAATATTGTATGTAAAATTCATAGATATGTGTTATCCAATGAAATAATTTGTACTATTATGTATAGCGAGTAAGCATGAAAGCAATTAAGTTCCAATTTTCAATTTCAGATTGATATTTAGTATTTTTCCAGTAATTATAGCAATTTGCAGTGTCAAGAGATTATTTGCAAGAACTAGAATTTAGTATTATGGCTCGTAAAAAAGAACTAACAATGAATGAAAAGAACCATATAATCAAAGAAATTAGCAAAGGAAGTTTGCTGATGTAAAAAATCAAATAAAAAATCCATTTTAACAAAAACACATGAGGAAAGAAGTGGGCAAAAAAAATACATGAAAACTGATTTCAGTAAAGTGCTTTTTACAGACGAATCAAGGATCACCATCGATGGGCCCGATGGATAGGCTCGAAGATGGGTTTACAAGCATCGTGACTCAAGAAAAACTTTTAAACGCCAACAAGGCGGCGGTGGGATCATGATATGGGCTGGGATTATTGGTAATGAGCTCGTGGGTCCATTTAAAGTGAAAGACGGGGTTAAAATGAATTCCAAAAGTTACTGTGATTTTCTAGAGCAATATTTCTTTGAATGGCTTGATAACCAGTCATTAGCCAAGCGTAGATCTATGATCTTTATGCAAGAAAACGCTCCAATTCATGCATCAAAGTTTACTAAATCCTGGTTAAAAGAAAAGGGATTTGTTGAAGATTCTCTTATGGACTGGCCTTCAATTAGTGTGACTTGAATCCCATTGACAAACATGTGGAGCATCCTCAAGAACGATATTTATTCTAATGGAAGGCAATTCAACATCAAGTGTGACCTCTGGGAGGCAGTTAAAGTTGCTGCAAACAACTTACCAGCTGCTGAAATTGCAAATCTAACATCAGATGTTGACAATAGGATGTTAAGAGTTATTGAAAAGAAAGGAGCATTTGTGCAATAAATTTTAGGAGGTTCTTATTATTTTCTGTTAATATATCTTTTATTTTTAAAGTAAATTTTTTTTATGTTTTTCCTTTAAGTAATTGACAAATTTGTTCTAAAATCTTTTCATATTATTTTTTTACATTAGTTTTACAAGGTATAATAATGTAAAAGTATCAAAATAAATAGTTGCAAATAAACTACTGACAGTCAAATTAGTCTGTTTTGTTAATTTAGTAAAGTTTTTTTCAAACCAAAAACAATAGTTTTCTCTATGACTATATATCTAAGTTAATAATATCGAGTAGAATCTAAACAACATTATAATAGGACTTTTAACATTAAAGACGCAACTCTTTAGACCAATTCCTAACTTGCATAACTTGCATAACTATCTTCATCGAATGCGATGTAATGTGAGATATTCGACTCAATGTATGCCGCATGATGAGAGTAAGCTAGAATGTCTTAACTGTTGCGACGGAATGTGTTGAGCTTAGCTTAAGATTTGGGCAGAGGAATAAAACGACAAAGTTGGGATATACATAAGACGTTGTTTCTGAACCTGTACAGTGGAAAATATATCATCGCCGTCAAACGATTTCAAACTTTATCATATCGTTTCATGTCTGCAGTTTTCCATTTTTATTGTTGTTATGGGTCCTTACCTATAACTACAGAATAAATTCTTCCTAACACTATCTATACTACGCCTCTCAAGAGAGAGGGGCGAATAGAGTCGAGCCGCAGTCTCTGATTATGCACGACGCCTGTCGAACTCTCTGCTTTGGTAGAGAGGAACCCTGACGAGGCTTTGCCGAAGGGTAAAGTTTCGTCCGTGGTGGTAGACAAGACCTGAACCCGTTTATATGGGTTCTTAAGGGAGTATTTTGGCCGAGATTACGGGCTCGGAGAAACCCACGTTAAACTCGGCCTTGTGCCACATAATTTCCTCCTGCGGGGCTGTTAAATATCGAATCGAGTCGAGCCGATAGTAGTTTACTCCAAACCAGACTGACAGTCATACTAACACCTTCCACATCTTGTATTATTTTTTCGTGTAATATATCTTCGTTATTTCAACTCTTGTGTTCGTGTTGTTCTTCCTGGGTCCTAACCTGGATCATAACATTTGTAGAGATTATATACAATACAAAGTTTCAGGTACTTTATGGCGCGATTGAATAAGCTAATCGATTTTCAGAACAGACTATGTTAGAGTTTTAAATATACGGTTCAAAAAGATTATTCTTCTGGAGGAAACCCCACCCGTGTGGCAGCCGAGGTGAATGCATGACCAGAATATATCCAGGTTCTGTTTAATTTTCCAAACCCCACACCCAGTGTATCATTGTGGCTAGCCTACTTCGTACAACTGGGTATAAACTTTGCTACGCTAAACTATAACTGTCCCGTCGTAATATTTGTATTTGACAGTTGCTTAGGAACATTAGTTTCCACAGTTTTCTCGAGAAAATTCTGCCCTGTAACAAAGTTGCCTCATCTATTTGTTCAAAAAAGTTTGTTTTTTTCACCAGGAGAATGAGTTTTCTTTTTTACTTATCGCGTTAAATAATTAAATGCCTATTGTCTCCATTTGTTGCCTTTATTTGTCCTTCGTAGTGAACTTTTACCGACTATTTGTCAATGAAAAAGAACGATCGTAGACTGGAGAGAGTCACATTTCTAATCCTTTCCCTCCATATCCTGTAGAAGTTTAGGGCCGCTTGTGTTCCTCAGAGGCAATTTTTCTCACCGAATACAATTCGGAAGAGGAAACCGCTTTCATATAATGAAATGTCCTCGACTTAATTGCCTATTTGGTAATTCACGGCCGTATGAAAAAGCACTCAATCTCGCCACATACATTCTTTCTTTTGCGATCGCCGATGTCAGTGTCTGGGACATTCGACTTTCAATTGACTCTATCAAATATAGGGTATTTATGAATTACGATATATTTCCAACAACATATGTTGCTCTTTATTAGTTAGGAGATCATCTTTTCTTAATACTTAAACTTAACTTATTGTCATTAACATAATGGCACATAACCACACAAAACCAGTTTTTTATCCTCGTTTCTAAAATCTTAATGAGATTGAAATTATCGTATAATTATCATGTAAGGAATTCACAAATATCTACACTGTTAATAAAATAAATTAAATAATCGCTTTCTCAATTCACTGGTTGAACTTGCTTCAAATAAATGATTTCAAGATTCGCAAAGTATGAACTGTAGAATTTCCAACAATGTCAACAACGCAAATTGCTAACATATTTATTGTGACGATGTAGGAGGAAAAGTTGCATTGTCGCCATATACGGAACTATGAATTTCAAAAAGTTTTAAGCGTCAAAATTTTTGTTTGGATCCTCAGAATGTTAAAGCCTGTTTTGGCGGGTTCCGTCATGGTAATTTTAACCTAAACAATCAAACACGATTCGGCCGAACTTCCAACGTCGATAAAGGCGCTCTGCTTACCATCGAGGAGAATAAGCGGGCGTTTTCGACAGAAATGTTGCTAAGAGCTTGAAAATCGATACCCCAAATGTTTTTAGTTATTTGAAGATGACCTGGGTTCAAGAATAACGGGCAATTTTGGCGAATCAAAAAGTTTCCACTTTCGACCACGGCAACGCAATAATGCATGTTGTAAAACAAAACTTAAGGAACCTTAAAGAGTTTAAATGGGAAACCGTCCAGCACCGTATTCGCCTGAATTGGTTCCTTTGGATATTCGTTTGTCCCGGCCGCTACAGAAAAAATTAAATGACGAAAATGTTAACAATCCACAGTTAGCCAAAAACTACCCTATAAATTTCTTCCAAAAGAAAAACGATTTTTCTAAAAGAAAAACGATGTTTCTAAAAATAGAAGGGTATAAATAAGCTTTTAGAACGATGGGAGAGAGTTGTTAAAAATAATGAACAATGTGTACTTGACTAATAAGTATATTTTGTGAATATGTAAAATGTTGTTTTTAGTGTCCTATTCTGGCACGTAATTTTTCAATGACTTAATAAATGCACATATATTATAAAAATCCGGACAACCTGCCTATTCCAAAGACACAGTCTATTTGAAACTCAACTTCCGGTCATTGCTTTTATTTAAACCATCCCGTCTCAAAGAAAGTGCCTATACCTAATTGATACAATTATCTCATTAAAATAGAAAGATTACATGTTCAGTGGTATAACATTCTTAGCATTTCCAAAACTATGATATGTCAAACCAATCAAAATATGAATTTTGAATTCATCAAACTCTATAACAACATAGAATCAAGCCGAGGTAATTAGTTGGTTCCAAGATGTTTCTATATGTTGACCTTGACTATAAACCTACCAAAAGTACATAATCCAGTACATATCCATTTGCATGAGTAAAGATAAAATTATCTCAAACGCTATCTATTACCAAACGGAACATAATTTGGGCACCAAAAATTTCTTTTGATTTAAGTAAATGAAAAGAAGTTTACTCCTGACGTAAATTTTGTATCTGGATCTTCTGCTAACTTCCAAATAAAATCTTAATTCCAAACTCTAAGACCCTCTTTTTTTCTTTTGAATAAACAGCTGCACCAGGTGCATCTGGCAGTCTTCCGGAGAATTTCATTAAGAGAATTCTTTAAAGACCAGATTAAATGTTAACCCAAAGGCGAAATATCATTTTAAAAGCGGTAGATGACTCAATATTTCCCAGCCAAGCTGTAAATCTTCATACATCTGATAACAAAAGAACCACATTGCCCTGATGAAATATATTGTACCCGTTCGGGCGATTTCCGACGAGAGCTGCATTCACTTTTCTAATTGAGAACAATACTTGTTTGAATATATATTTGTTTTCTCAAAGGGTCTCAAAGTAGGATTGCGGATTTAATACCCAAATATACACAAGCATCAACATCTTAGATTGAAGACAGGCCTTCGGTTATTTTCATTTGCCCTGAAATTCGATGTTATTATTAATCTTCTTTTAACAGCGAGGGGGGGGGGGTGGAACCGCCCTCAAACTAATTTCCTTACAATTTAATAAGTGACAAGACAGATGCCTTGTAGAATCTAGGAACCGTCCCTATTGTAACTAAAAGGTATGCTTTGTTTTTGGCCTAATATTTACGTGAATTACAAGAATATTTATTTGTTGTCAGAAAATACAATTACAACTACTTTTGGATGTTTTATCATTGATAACACAGTACAAGGCTCAAGTGTCACTTAGGGTAATAGCTTAATGAATACGATTGTTATAAGAGCGTGAAATGTGCACATTCTAAGGATAGATAACAGTTTTTGATTCCGGGATGAATCCGATATCAATGAATAATAAACGCCAGGAATGGATAAGGAAAATAAATGTATTAACGTAATAATACAAACTGGTAATACGGGTTAGTAGACCCAGGAATGCGGGTTAATAGCACTAATATATATACAGTCTTTGTATTGAAGTATCGCGAATGACTCCTTACTAAATCTACGTGCTCGCTAACTGTGACTCTTGCCGCCGTCTCTGTGTGTGACTTACTCTACTACTACTAAACTCTACTACTCTTCTGTCGTTCCGTGTCGACTCCTTGACTCTTCGGGTATTCACTAGCAGTAGTATTTGTATAACTTGGGTGAGTCCATTTGGGTGAAAAGGGGAGACCCCTCAATATTAACATTTCACTATAGACTTGAAGAGGTTAAAATTGTAGTGATTGAAGAAATATCGTCTCGGAAGCCTGTTTCATGAGGTGACAGTACTGGGGAATGTTTTTGTTGAGTTAAAAGGATAGATATCATTATAATGATAACTATCAGTTCACCATGGACGTATCTCTGGGGAGACTGTTGGGGAAGAACTTCCCCCTTAGCAAATAAATATAATATGTATTAAGGTGATTTAGCACGCATTTATATAGCATGGGGGGTGTTACCTGTGAATTTCTGATCTGGTGGAACAACGGAATGTTGCTCGTATGAAAATTTGCGTTAGTAATATTATAGCGAATATTACAAACAACGCTTATTTGAACATTTAAAACTTAAAATACCAGTTTATAAATATATTACATTTTTATTAATTTATATTTAATATTATATTTATATTTATAAATATATTACATTTTTATTAATTTATATTTAATATTATATTTATATTTAAAATATATTACATTTTTATTAATTTATATTTAATATTATATTTATATTTAAAATATATTACATTTTTATTAATTTATATTTAATATTATATTTATATTTAAAATATATTACATTTTTATTAATTTATATTTAATATTATATTTATATTTAAAATATATTACATTTTTATTAATTTATATTTAATATTATATTTAAAATATATTACATTTTTATTAATTTATATTTAATATTATATTTATATTTAAAATATATTACATTTTTATTAATTTATATTTAATATTATATTTATATTTAAAATATATTACATTTTTATTAATTTATATTTAATATTATATTTATATTTAAAATATATTACATTTTTATTAATTTATATTTAATATTATATTTAATATTATATTTATTTTATTAATTAAAAAGGTATTTTTTTCATTTTTCTTCATCCTGTAAAAGCCGGAATGAATATACACGTCTATAAACACTATAACTCTTAGCATAAATGTTATATCTATAATAATCTAATTGAGGAAAGTGAAAACACCATGGTACCTATAATAGTCTAATTGAGTTTTTGAAAACACCACGGTATCTACAATAATCTAATTGGAGAATTTGAAAAAAAACCACGGTATCTATAATAGTCTAATTGAGGTATTTGAAAACACCACGGTATCTACAATAGTGTAATTGAGGTATTTGAAAAAAACACGGTATCTGTAATAGTCTAACTGAGGTATTTGAAAACACCAGGGTATCTATAATAGTCTAATTCAGGTATTTGAAAGCATCACGTTATCTATAATAGTCTAATTGAGGCATTTGAAAACACCACGGTATCTATAATAGACTAATTGAGGCATTTGAAAACACCAGGGTATCTATAATAGTCTAATTGAGGCATTTGAAAACACCACGGTATCTATAATAGTCTAATTGAGGTACTTGAAAACACCACGGTACTAATAATGAGACAATTCCACACAGTACTAATGGGATATTAAGAGCTTTTCGTTAAGCTATTTATATGTAGTATATCCACTTCCCTTCTCCACATCCGTTCACCTTTCATTCCTATCTGCTCTCGCTCCAAATCTTCTGTAACCCCCTTGCCTTGATCGATCCACTATCTTTCTCCACATCCTCTCCTTTACCACTCCTATCTGCTCTTCCTCCAAACCTTCTGTAACCCCTTGCGTGCTAGTGGCTTCCAGCCTTGTTTGGGGTGATAAGCTTAATATATATATATATATATATATATATATATATATATATATATATATATATATATATATATATATATATATATATATATTAGAACTGGACATAGTCCGACAATTTATTTAAATACATTTATATATATTATGTATAACGTTCTTTTTATAGCGAAAAATTTCTATGAAAATTTCTCGGACATTCAGGCCGGTAAATGTTATTTAATACTGTTTATTATAAAACAGAGCATTTGCTTAAATACTTGTATCTATAAAAAGAACGTTAAACATAATATATATAAATGTCTTTATATATATATATATATATATATATATATATTTATCGTAGAAACCCAGATAGAACTTTCAAGAGACTATATTAGGGTATTAAAAACTATATAATATATTTATCATATTCTTGTTTTGGAAGCATCACGCTTTCAAAATACCGTGAAAATGAACACAAAGCAAAGGGATGGATAATCAACTTTCAATTTCATACTTTGTTTCCAAATCGGAACATTTATATTCAGTTTAAGGAGTGAATATGACACGCTAATATATTAACTTCTCTTATATTCTCATGTGAACGTCACATTCCAAAATTACTAAAAAAAAATCAACTCGATAGAAAATCCTTTCAGCTGATAGTTCCATTATATTTCACATATACTGCGACGATTAACGTTGTTTTTCTCAAAGAATATGATCTGATCTGCTCAATCGAAGAAAGAAATCTCCAGATATTTCATAAACATAGTCCGAAACATCCGAAATGATTAAATATTTCCAGTCTTCTTCATAAAATAGAGATACGTTTCTATGCATTCAAAGAAACTTTATCTGTCTTTTCTACAAACACTTTCACAGTAAATGCTCCGCAGAGCTATTTTCGCTAGTTCCCAAACGGCATGAATGTAAACGTGACATTAGGTGCGCATCTTTGTCCCAACCTTTCATTGTTGAAACTGTTAAATGTAGGCGTCTCTTCAACTTAAATAGCTTCATGTCTCGCACTTCCCGGCAGTGGAACTTCATTCATCTTACTTGCTTCGCTGATAGCTATAATCTCCACCTATTCAAATGCAATGTCGTTAGACATCTTCAGATGCCTTGATCTAATTCCCCATCCTACTCTTCATCCTTTCCTCAAAACAGGCCTCTTTATTCTTACTCCCACTCTCTGTAATCCCTTGCGTTCTTGTGGCACATCCGCCTTGCTTGGGGTGAAACGTCTTGGAAAAAAACTTTCTTATAATAAAATTTAAAATAATTATAAAATAAAGTGTCAATATAAAACACTGTGTATTTCTTCCGTTGTCTTTATTAAATTTCACTAAAACTACGTTATATTTTTTATTGACTGACTGATTTTTTTGTCACTTACCAACCCTTGGCAGTTTATTTAAAATCCGAAAAGGTTTTTCGAATGAATTTTTTGAAATAATGACTTAGTAATACACATCCTATTAATTAATATATATCTAAGGTTAGAGGCATATATATATTTTTTTATGTATATTAAATTTTATTAGTCGCACGAAAGATACTCACCAGAGCAAAACTACAGAACACAATTAAAGACACTCAGGTGAAAAATGCAACCTATCACTTTACGGGGTATGCAACTGATTATTTATTAGTGGGCTAAGAATTTCAGTTTAAAGACGGATCAAAATTAAAAATTAAAAAAGATTTCTCGCGCGATTCAGAGAATTTAATATACATGATTACATGCCATGGTTGCCATGAACATTACATTGGCCAAACCGGCCAGTCACTCCGGCAAATAATCACAGTTCGTCGCAAAAAAATTAATGTCCTCCGACCCAGGAGAATACCCCTTAGCCAATATACAAAGTAATGCGGAGGACAAATTATGCCAAATTTTCATGCCTTCCTATTCTACCAATGCGACTAGAGAACCACTGAACAAAGGAAAAATCTTTCATAAAAAAGTTCAAACCCATAATTAATTCATTGCATGAATAGATTCGAACAAATTCCCCTAAACATAAATGACATATATTGCCAGTTACATCTTTTGATTTTCATTTTTTCCATAGATACAAAACATAAGCATCAACACGTGGAGATAGAAACAGTTAGAAACTTTTAGAAATGCAAAGACAAACCTGTTAAAGTAAAAAGAAAAAGTTTAGAAACAGGAAAACAACAAATTATTTGTCTAAGACAAAAACACTGAATATTCCAATTGTAAGTAACAATGCTTTAATTCTTCGCTGTAAAAATTGATATATTATAATTAAATAACACTATATTAAATATTAGGTGTCTTTTTTTGCATTCCTCATTTTAGTCTCTCTCACTCTGTCTCTCTCTGTCTCTCTGTTGTGTGTGTGTGTCTCTCTCTCTCCCTCTCTCTCTCTCTCTCTATATATATATATATATATATATACATATATATATATATATATTATTAGGTCATCCCATAAGTTCTGTATGAATTTTAACTTTTTGTTAAAATGAACGGAATTTAAAGTGTATTTTATAATGTCTAATTGGGCTGAACATTATTTTTATGATGAGATGCATTTAAACTGATCAAATTTTATTTCAGAGAACAATACAATTAATTTTTTTTGACTAACACCCTGCTAACATGGAACTACCCAAGAATCATTTGAGGCACATAATGCTTTATGAGTTCAAGAAAGGAAACTCAGCAGCCGACGTGGCTAGAAACATTCATTCAGTTTATGGAGAGGAATTTGTGGATGAAAGAACTTGCAGAAGATGGTTTGCAAAATTCAGAGGTGGAGATTTCACCATTGAAGATGAAGATCGAACCGGACGTCCAGTTGAGTTTGATGAAAAGCTTCTTGAAGCAGACCTTGAAGAAAATCCTGCTTTATCAGTTTAGGAATTGGCAGTGGTTCGCAGTTCAAACCATACAACAGTTCATCGTCATCTTCAACAGCTTGGAAAAGTTCCTAAACTTGGAAAATGGGAGCCTCATGAATTGTCTGAAAACAACCTCAAATCCCGAGTTGACATCTCTTCTCTCCATTCTCGCCAACTTTTTTCACCTTTTTTTAATAGACTTGTGACTGGCGACGAAAAATGGATCTTTTATCGAAATGTTAAGCGTCGTAGACAGTGTCTTGGTAAAGGGGAAGGGCCCCAGCCACAGCCGAGAAGGGAACTTCATGGGCAAAAGGTTCTTCTTTCAATCTGGTGGGATTGCCAAGAGATAATCCACTTTGAATTCTTACCACCTAATACAACAATTAATGCTCAAATATACTGTCAGCAATTAGAGCGTTTGAACCAAGCTTTGAGGAAAAAAAAGACCTGCTCTAGTGAATCGAAAACGGGTGATGTTTCATCAGGACAATGCGCGACCACACAGCAAGAATCACGTCACAAAAGATCGAAGAACTTGGTTTTTGCGAAAATTCCTCATCCACTTTATTCTCCCGACTATGCTCCTTCAGACTACCATTTGTGTCGTAGCTTACAGAATCATTTGGAAGAAACAGCTTTTGTAACACAGGAAGAGGTTAAAACTGACATTTGTGAGTTCTTCGAATCAAAGCCAAAATAATTTTACACTAATGGAATTAGTAAGCTTGTTAATAGATGGAAGGAAGTCATAGATAATCAGTGAAAATACATTGTTGATTGAATCTGTAATTAAATATAATATTTGGTCACTTGTTTTCTTTATTCAAAATTCGGACAGAACTTATGGGATGACCTGATCCATTATAACCCATAATTACATTACATATATATTACATTGTAACCCATAATATCAGGGATAGAGTGTATGTTATATATGAAAAGGGACATTGAAGTCAGAATATGCATATAGCCTGACGTTTGCGTTCAAGCGTGAAACAGACTGTCACCGGTAAGTCCTGAGGGTATTTTTTTCTTTCCATTTGCTTATTTATTTATTTTTTTCACTTATTTAATATTTATTACGTTTTATGGGTCATTCCATACTGATTTTTTTAATAACGATTTTTATTACATATTTTTACTTGTATTTTTACTTTATTTCATATTTATTATATTTATTCATATATGTTTATATATTATTATATATATATATATATATGTATATATATATATATATATATATATATATATATATATATATACATTGTTTTATATTTTTCTCTAATAATTTTACTATTCTATATTTTCATTTAATTAGGTTAGATCACTTCCATTACTAATAATTAATAATTTATAGTTGATAACTGAGCACTCTAAAATTAAATTAATAATGACTTACCTTTCATGTTTATATGGTGTTCCCTGTTGATATAATTGACAGATTTAATGTCATGAGAAATATAATTATTTTTTTAAATTATTTTTTATTTTTTGAAAGAAGATTGCATCACTATATAAATAGTGCTTAATGATACAATATGGTAATCCGTATAGAGATTTTCAGGAGGATATAAATCCAGGGAGAGCTCTATGTCAAAAGACAGGGCAACATTTTTATTAATTAGAGAATATCAAACACTTGCTATCACATAGGTAATAATAATAATAATAATAATAATAATAATAATAATAATAATAATAATAATAATAATAATTATATATATATATATGTGTGTGTGTGTGTGTATAGATATATAAAGATATAGATACATACATATACCCCCACACACACATGTATATATATTTATATATATATATATATATATATATATATATATGGATATACATTTATATATATATATATATATATATATATATATATATATATATATATATATATATATATATATATATATATGTATACATATATTATAATTTTTATCTCATGAAATAAAAATTGTTACGCATGGGATTTTAAGTGTTTGATATTCTTTAATTAATAATATATATCTCTCTCTCTCTCTCTCTCTCTATATATATATATATATATATATATATATAGAGAGAGAGAGAGAGAGAGAGAGAGAGAGAGATAGAGAAAGAGATGGAGAGGGAAGGGAATAGACAAGCTATGTGGTGAAAAGAATGTATATAAAAAACGACATATATGAACTTTGGCAAAAATAAAACGACATGCACTTTATCAAGCCATGCTCAAAGAATAAAAAAAAACGAAATGGCCCCCGAATACGATACAGAGTTCTAATAGTATCAACGCCAGTAACAGGAACCCAAACCTAAAACTGTTACTCAGAGATCCACGAAAAGTTTTTATTTTGTTTCTTTCGTTCTTTCTTTCGTTCATTCTTTCTTTCTGTCTTTCTGTATTTCTTTCTTTCTCTCTGTATATATGTATATATGTGTGTGTGTGTGTGTGTGTGTGTGTGTGTGTGTGTGTGTGTGTGTGTGTGTGTGTGTGTGCATGTGTGTGTGTGTGTGTGTGCTTGCAAGATCTATAACCAGCAATTTTAAATATCACAATAATTACATGAGTGGCCTTGATGCAACTTGGCCTAACATCAGAGTCATCCTTTACGGGCATGCATGAGTTTTCGGTGTTATTCAGCCGCTATCGTGTGTGATTGTTTAATATGTTGATTATGCTTTAAGTATTGCTTGAA